>JACCIB010001129.1:0-54973 GCA_018906965.1 Philotrypesis tridentata | reverse complement strand
CAGTACTCGATTATCTAAATCAAAATTTCCATCACTTGTAAGCTTGAATCCTACACCAGGCGGTCCTCGCGATGACTCTGTTTGGACCAGCAGCTGACGTCCAAACACATCAATGCTCATTTTGATACTGAGCTAATAATTTCTGCCTCACGAAGCTCCTCTACAATTGCTTGAATTTCATTTACATGATTGTTATTACCAACAGATGTTTCAGCTATAAATAATCTTAGACGATCTACAAGCTCGTTTGGATCATCCCAGTAGCGGTAATTCGTATGAGTGTATCTTTGAGCGACTTTGTATAAGCCCGTTCCAATTTTACCTTGACGAAGCTTTAGAACTTTACTTATATAATTCACATATTTTCTACTCGTTGTTTCACGAACACTCTCATTTGCTTTATAGTACTTTTTGTGAGCATTAGTATCCTTTAAAATCATAGCATAATTTTTTTTATCATTGTCAGTGATTAGTGAGACATTAGGTTCCTTCTTAAATAATAACTCTGTCAGTCCTGGAGCTTTTGCGTACTCTTGATTACCAATTATAATTTTATTTGCTTCAAAAGTTATTGGAGGATCTCCAATCCATAGTGAATCATCTTGCATTTTCCGCACTCCGTATACTGTATCTAAAGATTTTGTGTCCCCACTAAGCAACATTTTCACATTTTCATCAACTGTTTTGTCATCTCCTTTTACAATAGTTTTTTCTAGCTCATCTGCTGAATACTCAAGAGCGGACTCAAAAGCTGATTCATGAAAATCATTACCTTCATAATCATCAGCATTATCACTGTTTGAAGTACTATGCTCAAGTTTTTTAATTCTTCTCTTTTTTCTCATTTCTTTCTTGATGATTGGACTAGACGATAAATTTATTTCTTGTTTTATTCTATTTTCAGTGGCATCAACAAGCTTTTCCAGTGGTTTCACGATTGGCTGGAACGAGTCACTCAAAGTTTTTTTCCACTTCCAAATTATGCAATTTTAATGTATCATACTTTCTTTTCACAGCGTTTCGAGCTTTCTCAACTTCACGTAAAATTGCTGTTTGCTGATTAAAATCCGTCATCTTGACAGTTTCAAGTTTCACAATACAATGCTAAACTTTTTCCATATTCTGTATATTTATTACAAATTGATCAAAGCCTTTTCTATAGCGACCGTCAGCTATATTACGATCTTTGTCAATAATGAGAAAGCTGTGATTACCATCATTCCAACATATTGAGCAAATATCCTTTAAACGTAGATATGACATGTCGGTGTTAACATGGTCATTATAAACCTGTTTCAAATTCATATCATCTTGACGAAAAATTACCAACAAGTTGACATTGTCACGCACTAAATGTTTCGGTACTTGTGCATACGATTGACACAAATAAAAATAATCTACATATTTATATCTACCCATGCAATAAAAAGCTTTAACATTATCTTGTTTTTCACAGGCAATATCATCAAATATGAAAATTGAATTTGGTTTAGCTTCATCGGGCGATACGACAAGATCATATTCGCCAAACGAAAAGTATTCAATACCATCGAGTGGCTCCAAAAGTTTTTCCAAAAATTTATATTTTGGCTGGTTCAGAGACTTTGAGTACACATAAATATTTTCAAATTTCAATCCATTAGGATGAATGATTAGAGAGAAGAGAGCGTTCGTTTTTCCACAATTTGATGGTCCACAAAATACTGCTCTTATACTGTTAGGTAACAATTTTCCATGACGATGGATTTTCTGCTGTTGTTGTGACGTCAAGAGATCAAAATTGATTACTGGCAGTTTTGCAGTCTGCTGTCTTAGATCCATCATGCCTCTCAAAATTGCATGCTGCAACTAACCTGATGCAGTATAAATAAAGGGCATTTATAGTTTTTGACAGTTAGTCTCGCATGAGCTGTTTTTGTGAAAACATCATGCCAAGAAAGCGTGGTTCAGGATTAATGAATACGTTGATAAACAAATTACCTGTTGAACTTCACCTACCTGGTTATGAGTACTGTAGTCCTGGTACTAATTTAGCAAAACGTTTAGCTCGTGGTGATCCTGGCATCAATCCTCTAGACGCTGCTTGTAAGGAACATGACATTGCCTATTCGAAGAATCGAGATAACGTTCAAGAGAGAAACATTGCAGATAAAATTTTGGCTGAAAAAGCGTGGAATAGAGTAAAATCTAAAGACGCTGGTTTCAAAGAAAAAGCATCAGTTTTAGCTGTAGCCAGTGCTATGAAGTTGAAATCAAAGTTTGGTATAGGTATTCGTGGTGCTGGAGTTAAAAAGGGAAGGTCAAAGAGTAAGAAAAAGATGACGCTAAAAAATTCGGTAAAAACTTTATCAAAATCAGTCATTCCTGGCAATGATTCTCGCTCCATCATTAAAAAAACGTTAAAGAATGCTCAAAAGCATGTGACAAAAGTTGGTGGAAAAAGTAATGTTATCGTTCCACGCATATTACCGATTTCAAGCAAAATAGGTGGCTTTCTTCCTACACTCATTCCACTTTTTGCTAGTCTTAGTGCAGTAGGCTCAGTTGCAGGAGGGGCTGCTGGAATTGCTCAAGCAATAAATAGAGGAAACGCTGCTAAGAAACAAATGGAAGAGCAAAAGAGACATAATAGAAAAGTTGAAAAACTGATACTTGGTAAAGGACTGTTTTTGAAACCCTATCACAAAGGTTTTGGTATTTGTCTGAAAAGTAAAGGACGAAAAAAAGTGGGAGGAAAAAAAAAACTTCGTTGAAATAAAATTACCCAAGCGTGCACTCACAAACTATGATTTAATCCACTTTTTGAAATTAATGAAAATAGCAAATTTTCGAGGAGTTTTTATGCGAAATGCTTTACCTTTCAATGGCTGTCGTGTGAAAGAATCAGCAATCATAAATCTAGATGATGCAAGTGGATCTGGCACACATTGGGTAGCTTATCGAAAAAATGGTAAAGAAGTTGTATACTTTGATAGCTTTGGAGATTTACAACCACCTCTTGATCTTATGGACTATTGGAAAGTTTCTCAAGTCAAGTACAATTATCAAAGATATCAAGAATTTTCAACATTCATCTGCGGTCATCTTTGTCTCACATTTCTCTGTAATCAATTGCAAAGATAATTTTTGTCTGTATAAAAAGAAGATGTGAGCTTTGGAATTAGTATTCTCAAGATGGTTGTCGAGTCAATAACACTCAGCCTTTTAGGCACCTCCTCAGTTCTCGAAACTCACTATTTTCCTCCAATAGAATTGGATCAGGATAAACCATACAGTCTTGGACTTGTTGAATTACTCACTTTTAATTTTATATCGAATGTTGATGTAAACTGTAACAAATTCTTTTGTTGTTCTTATCGATCCCTCCGAGGCAATGGTTTAGAAAGGATTAAAAAAATTAAAACTCTTTTCTTTTAAGAAATGACGTTTCGGCGATCATTGTCGCCCTCATCAGGAAACTGTAAAAAAAAATTTTTTTATTACAATAAACATACAGACTTTAAAATGAACAGAGTATTACATAGAAAAGGCGATATTTTTGAAACTTACATATTGGAGCACATTAGATTTGTGTACATCTCGATAATCCTTTCCCCCGGCTAGTTAACAGCGGGGGAAGAGAGAGACCGAGTGACACAGCTATTATTTATACCGCTTTGTCAGCTACTGTCTCGGAAGTGAGGAAGTAGCCGGCAATCGACGCTTATATAGTGCGAAAAGTCTTTCGCGCGGTTTGCTTACATATGACGTCAGTCATCACCTCATCCTTTCGATGTATACAGATTTGATTTTAAATCTTAAGGGGTCAAGACTGTGTTAAAACTATGAAAAAATCGATTTTTTTTTTCGATAGGAAATTTGTTCAAGAATAAGCTCCCGAAACCCGCTTTACAAAAAAAAATTTTTTGAAAAAGATACAGGCAAAAAACTAAAAAAATGTTAAAAAATAAAAATAATGAATTCCGAAAATTGCACTTTTTTCTCGTTATTAATTTTTTAGTGCCTGTTATGGTATCAAAAATTTATTTAATCCTTATTATTACTAAAAAAATTTAAAAAAACGAATTAAAAAGTTTTTTGAATTTTAGCCAATTTCAAATTTGGCGCTTACCGACGCAGGTATACTAGCTACTCTGCACGCAGTAGTAGGAATCAGATTCCTACTTTACCACTGAGTGAAAGAAGGTTATATTGGCTTATTTTAATAATAAATATTTATTCTATTTGATTATTCAAATATCAAGAAATAAAATATTATTAAAATAACTTTAGTTAGTATCTTCTAACACAAAGTTAATAATTTTTACAAATTTGCACGAACTTTTCTAAGTGTGCTTTTTTATAAGTGTCCCACAAATATTTTATTATAAAATCAGATTTTATATAAAATATTAAAATGAGTGGAAACAAGGACTCAAGAAACAGAAAGGCTGGCTCATCTGCACATGGCAAAAGAAGATTTGGAAGAAAGAAGAAGGCAGCAAGAGGGTTTAAAGGAAATGTTGAACCTTCTACATCTGGAGGAAGGCCTACGTCGACAGCCAGTATGCAGCCTTCGACATCTGGAACAGCAGATAAGTCTTTCGCCAAGCCAGAGATTCTTGTATCGAGATCAAAGGCTAAATTAAATTCAGAGTACATAGAAGCAGGTCCTATAGAATATAGGATATTTGACATTTCCTTGCTTTTACCTGGATTACAGGAATGTCTGGCTTGTAAAACTTGTGGCGGTGACATCACTTTTTATGAAGTTTCTACCAGAGGACTTGGTAGCAAACTCTCTGTCACTTGCAGCAAGTGCGCTAAAGCTACTTTCATTGACTCCAGCAGACACATTGGAAAGAAAGCCAATGCTTATGAAATTAATCGACGAGTAGTTTTAGCTATGAGAGCTCTTGGACACGGGCACACTGGTTTACAAACTTTTTGTGGACTTATGGATTTCTTGCCTCCAATTGCACACAGTCACTTTGGAACAATTAATCATGAATTAAAAATAGCTAGTGAAAAAGTAGCTAAAGAGTCAATGAAAGCAGCTTTACAGGAAGACTGCAGTGAAATTTCAGGTGAAATTCAAGAAAATCCATGTACATCGGTGTCTGGCGATGGTTCTTGGAGGAAAAGAGGATTTTCTTCCCTCCAAGGCGTATCCACTTTGATCAGAAATGATAATGGCAAAGTGATTGATGTGGCGCCAAAGCAATCTTTCTGCAAAGCTTGTGAACTGCAGAAAGACAAGGACACCGAGGAATATCGAGAATGGTTCGAGACACATCAAGATCAGTGCTCAGCCAACTATCAAGGAAGCTCTGGAAAAATGGAAGTGGATGGCATCGTTGAAATGTTCCAGAGATCTGAGAAAATCCATGGAGTCAGGTATAAGAATTATATTGGAGATGGCGACTCCAAGGTATACAAGGCCTTGTGTGACACGAAGCCATATGGGGATGACTTCGTAATTGAGAAGAAAGAATGTGTAGGACACGTTCAGAAGAGGATGGGAACGGGACTACGGAACCTCAAGAAAAGTTTAGCTGGCCAAAAGCTGAGTGACGGTGCTGGCATTGGTGGAAAGAACCGATTAACAGCTCAAAGGATTGATGAGCTGACAAGGTATTATGGCAATTCCATCAGAGGCCATAAAGATTCAGCAGATAAAATGTCAAATGCCATTTGGGCGACATTTTATCATAAACTTTCAATAGATCAAGAGCCAAGACACCACCTTTGTCCTCCAGGATCCGACAGCTGGTGTAAATGGCAAGTAGCCAAAGCTAACAAGAAGCTGAAGACTTTTCACCACAAGAATAGTATTCCGCCAGCTATTATGGAGGCAATAAGGCCAATTTACGAAGACTTGACACAGCCAGACTTGCTTGGGAGATGCGTTGGAGGCTTTACTCAAAACAGCAACGAAAGCTTCAACCAATCTATTTGGAAGCTCATCCCCAAGGAAAGTCTTAGCGGTCTTGTAGTCTTAGAAATTGGTACTTACATAGCAGTTGCCTCCTTCAATGATGGAAAAGCCGGAGTACTGAACATCATGAAGAGTTTCGACGTCCATCCAGGATCCTCTGCAGTAGACTGGGCCAAAAGTGCAGATGAGCTACGCCTTTTCTGGTCCAATAGAAGAGCTCAAGAATCAACGCTTGAGGCACGTCAAGCAAGAAGAAAAAGGAAGCACCCAGAAGAAGACTCCTATGGACCTGGGGCTTACTAACTCAAACACATCATACATACAAAAAACACATGCACTCAACTGTACACTCCATTGCACACCTAACCCAAAAACACTAATAACACTTATTACACTTTTCACTTTTCATCACACTTACCACACAGTTAGTAAGCCCCCCTCCGCCCCCCCCCCCAAAAAGGGAAGTTGCATCTTTTTAATTTTTGCCTCTGCTGTAAAGATGCATGCATCTTTGCAGCAGAAAAACACAAGATGCTTTAGGCATATTGTAATTGATAGTCTGCTCCAATTTTCAGTTACAGCTGATCAGCTGATCAGTTTGATTCACTTTCCATGAGAGCATCTGGACAAGGCTTTTTAACCTCAACACAGGACATTCTAGTCTGCTTGGAGTGACAGCCAAATTTGTAAGTATCAAAACTACTATTAAAACTAAAATTTGTTTTAAGTAGTAAAATATCATAAATTACTCATAAATATACTAGACAATTTTTAAGTTATTAAAATGTTTATTTTCTAGGGAGGCGAGCAAATATGTGGCAGATCAACATCAATTGTACTCTAAATAAGTACAATGATTACCACTTTTGGACTTGAGAAGGCCTGGATACGCTGAACAATTTGTAAGTACACTTTACTTAATGAAATATTAACTAAAACTTTAAATGCCTTTTTCTCTGTTCGAGCTTTTCCAGATTTTTAGTCAGTTGTCGCAGCTTTTCTCAGCAACCGGTCAACCAATCTGGCTCAAATTTGGCAGAGAAGTTGCTATGATGTTTCCGCACAAACTGAATGGAGCAGAATTGGAAAAGATAAGTTACGAGTGAATGTTATGTATGTTTACATATGTAACATTCACTAAATTACTAATTATATTAATATATAACAATCTAATTATTTTTAATCAATCTTTTTCAGAAATCTGCTCCATACAGTTTGTGAGGACACAAAAGAGGAAAAATTTGCAACCTGCAGGGTCTCAATAGATTCACCGGATGCTGTGGAAAGCTGCGGCAAGTAAAAAAAAAACTTTAAAATTCTCAATTTTTTTAATAAACATTATTGAATTGTTTCAGGTAATCAGATAAACATATTCCCAGGTTTGAGACCATGAAGATCATCTATAATACATCTAGTTTAAGGTAAAAAAATCTTTTTTTCATTTAATTGATAAAATTATTAGACTCATGGTCTAATATATATTTTTTTTTCCAGCATTTAACACAGTCTTGACCACTTAAGCTGGTATATTAAATGTGTGTACACGTTATTGAGTTTCTGGGTATCCTCTTTCTTATTGATACCATTATCTTGCAAATGTATATGCATCATTTCCGAGATCAATCTTTTATTTACATTTAAATAAATTATTTTTATCTTTGAAAATAAATATTAATATATTGTAATCATAAATTAAAATATAATTGGTACAAACAATTTTATAAAAAAATGTAATATATAAATGTATACGTTTCTGACACAAAGTGATTAAATTCGATTATATATAATTTCAATTGTATAATAGTTTAAACAATAATATTCGTATATACTTTTTATTTTCCGCATTTCCAAATAATATTGTTTGATATATTTTATACTTTTTTGTGCATGATGTTCATATTTTGTCAACAAACATAAAATTTATTACAAATTGTATTCCTTATTTATTAATTTAAAAATGTCAATTACACGATCATGTAAATAGATCTTACTATAATACAGAGTAGTTAATATACTTTGTGACGAGTATCGTCACCGAGCATGCTTATTTGATTTTAATGTATTGCTTTTGTGCTTTTGCTTGCATGTCTTACTTTTCAGATGTTCCCGCCGTACCAGAACTGTACGAGAGCTGATGTGTTTGTAAACGCGCCGTCTAGTGAGAGAGCGCGTGAGAGAGAGAAGCTTGTGACGTCACGATAGGTTAGGAGGTAGATTCGATTCGACTATCGAGCGGGCAGGATCGCGCTTATTTAGAGAGCCATCGAGCTATATTTTGTATTGTTGTATAAAGTGCGTAACGCGGGTGCGATTAGAGTGTATCGGAGGGCTGTTGTCGTGGATTACCAGATAGCTGGATTATAGCGTTTGAACGATATATAGTGTTCGAGTACTCAACTGATTTGTAAGTACCAGTTTCTCTCTCACTCTCACCAGCGCGTTCATTGCTATTAGCTCTCTCCCGACCGTGTATCTATGCAAATTAATATATGCAATAGCATTCTACCGAATAATTCGTGTATTTCATTTGGTAGTTTTATGCTTTCCCTGTTCCCCTTTTCTAAAACCCACGGAGAATTTAAGTAGAGTAAATCTACATTTAACGTGGACAATCCCCGTTACATTGGCGCCCATCAGTGGTTAGATTTAGCTAGAGCAGGGAATAATTTTGTAGGAAAAACTTAGTGCGAAATCGCGAGTGTTCGTTATAGGCGGATAAGCGTGCGGAGATATACATTGCGTGTATAGTGTAGCGAGCGAGCGCGAACGTTGCCGAGTGTTTACATCGCGCGGCTAGACTTGTCGTCCGCGAACGTAAACATTGCGCGCTTCCAGCTACCGAAAATTTTAGCATTGGCTGAAATATTATTTCGGGAAATAAGTTTTATTTTCTCGTCGCGTAATTTATATGCTTGACGTTAACGATTAATCAGTATACGTAATTACTGGATGAATAGTAGTATAGCGAATCGAATCTCAGATTGCGATTATACTAGGGGAATAATTTTTTTGAATATTATTGATTGAACAATTAAGTGTAAATAATTGTTTTTCCTAGTGATATTAAATATTATTTTTATTATTTATATTATTTGATATAATTGCAGTCAAATCGACTAGTTAATTTTTCTGACTTATATATTGTGTGTGATAGCGTGATTTTGGCGTTGCTAACAGCTATATAGCATACGCGCTCAGCTGATTGTATGTGTGCGTGTATCAGTGTATCACCGAGATAGGTTTAGATACAGGTATACTTGGCGGAGCGTATTGCAACGGCGAAGCTTGGACTTACCGGCAGGGTAAATTACTGTTTGAATTTGAAATTTGAAATTGAACTTTATTTCTCGGTGTAGGTTTATTGAATTTAAATTGAGATTATTGACGAAATATTTTATTTTATTTTGTTTGTTCGTGATACAATTTAAGCGAAATTTTTTTCAATTTAAATTTGAAAGAATCAGTATCAGTAAGTTCCCGGAGGTGATACCGGCGGCCCCTGCCCGGGGACGTGCCGGTTCTGGCACTCAGGTCAAGCCCATTATGCCTTTCCTCCTGTACTTTCATCATTTACTGTCAAACATCCCTTAGGACGCCCCTCTCAACCTAACCCAGCCTACTGTCTATGCTCCTCATCATGCTAAGCACCAAACGGAGCTCCAGCGACCTTATAAAAATTGGGTCCGCGAAGGGTACCCCCCACACCCTGTGCCTCGTATCAACGAACGCCGGGCACCTACCCATGAGGTGCAACGTGGTCTCCTTCCTCGATCCGCACCACCTGCAACCTGCATTCTGTTTTAACCTCATCTTAGTCAGGTGGTAACCCACCCGCCAATGACCCGTCAAAAATCCCACCACCACCCTAAGTCTAGTCCTGTCGGATATCCCTAAGGTACTCAGCCACTCTTTAGGTGGGTCGTCACCCAGCAGACGTTTTGCCTGCCTGATTCCAGGTGCCTCCCTCCATTTCCTAAGCAGCTCCTTCTGGAGCCAGCATTTTACCGCTCCGTCGACCACGCAGTCAGGTACCGCCACCCTGCAGGGTTTAGCCCTTACCAGGCTGGAGCCCCTGCCCGCCAGTCGGTCCGCTTTTTCATTGCCGATGATGCCCGAGTGCCCCGGCACCCAGACTAGCCTAACCTCTTTCCCTCTCGCCAGCTCCTCTAGTGACTGCCTGCACCTCATCACCTCTCTCGAGTCGATGCGGATTGCGTTCAGTGCCAGAAGTGCCGCCTTACTGTCAGAGCATATGGTAATCAACCCATGGTTGGTTCCCTTGTCCCTTATCCAATCGGCACATTCCCTGATGGCCCTAATTTCCGCTTGGAATACGGTCGCGTATGAATCTAGGCTGCAAACCAATTCCTCGGTGCCACCTTTCTTCCACGCTCCCGCTCCAACTCCCTGATCCGTCTTTGACCCGTCCGTGAACCACACCTCACCCACCTTAAGTAGTTCGTGTGTGCCCCCTGCCCATTCCGTTCTCTGCGGTAAATGGACCTTGTATGCTTTGGCGAAGAGTAATCTCCCCCCCATCCTATCAAATTCCTCCCACTTCTCACACTCCGTGGCCCCTGCCATTATCTCCTCGTCCCTGAACCTGTCACAAGACCTGGTCCCAGTGAGCCTGGCCCATGTCTTGAAGGCCCTGGCCCTGATATCCTTGCCCAGCGGTGGGAGTCCCAGCAGAAGCTCCAGGGCGACCCTCGGGGTTGTCCTCATAGAGCCCGCCATTCCTCTCATCACCAGCCCTTGAATCCGATCAAATTCCTCTACATGCCCCTTTTGTTCGCATTTGTGCGCCCATACTATGGCCCCGTGCGCCAGCCTAGGTTTTATGATGGATTCGTAGATCCATCTTACCTGTGACGGTCCTAGTCCCCAGTGTGTTCCTATTGCCCTCCTGCAAAGCCAGAAGGTACTCACCGCCTTACTACATTTGCTCCTTATGTGCTTGCCCCAGTTGAGTTATAGGACCTATATTTAACCTCCTTTGACAGTTTCAGTGGAATGCCATTCAAGACAAGCCCCTCTACCGCCTTGGCCTTGTACCTCGTTGTACACAGCATGACTTCCACCTTCCTGGGGTTCACACTTAACCTTACCGTTTCACACCACTCCTCCACGAGGCTCAACGCGTACTGCATGACTCCCGCCACCACGTCCACGTCGTCACCCCTAACCAAGATCAAGATGTCGTCAGCATACGCTTGTGCATATATGCCCGCATCGTCCAACTTCCTTAACAACCCGTTCACCACCAGGCACCACAGGGTGGGAGAGAGCACTCCCCCTTGAGGGCAGCCTTTCCCCACCCTGCACCTCCTGGTGCTCGCGCCCCAATGCGCTTCAATGACCCTACTACTCAGCATGCCCCAGATCCAGTTATGCACCGTCCGGGGGACGCCGTGCCTTTCCAATCCCTCCGCTATGGCTTCCCTGGTTGTGTGGTTGAAAGCCCCTTCCACATCCAGGAAGGCCGCTAGAACAAAACCCTTCCTTTCCATACCCTTCTCTATTCGATAGACGGCCTCCACTAATGCCGTGTCTACCGATTTCCCCGCCTGGTACGCGTGCTGCCCACTATGTAGGGGTGTCGTCACCAGGCTTTCTTCCTTGATATACCTATCTACCAGCCTTTCCAGCGCTTTCAACAGAAACGTTGTCAGGCTGATTGGTCTATAGTCACCTGCGGCTGAGTGTTGTACCTTCCCCGGTTTAGGGATGAACACCACCTTCACCCTCCTCCATTTCTTGGGCGTGTACCCAAAAGCCAGACAGGCCCTAAATAACTTCTCCAAGGCAGTCCCGATCATTGTCTCCCCCTGCTGTAGAAGAGCTGGGAAGACTCCGTCCAGTCCTGCCGCCTTGTAGGGCTCGAAGGAGTCTAGGGCCCACTTTATTCTTTCCCTACCGGTGATCTTCCTGGCAATACGCCAGTCACATCCCCTTGGCCTATGTCCAATACTTTCCTCCCTCTCCCATTCCCGGTGGTCCGGGAAGTGCTTCCTAAGTAGCTCAGAAAGAGCTTCTTCCGCACCCCCCGCCCAGTCCGCCCCTACTCTTATTGTGTCAGCCAGGTTTCCCTTGGGGTGTTGGAGAACCCTGCACAGTCTGGCCGTATCCCTAAGTTCCGTCCACCCGCTGCAGGCCTTCCTCCACCCCATAGTCCTGGCCTCCTCAATGGCCCTCTTATAGTTCCTGCGCGCTTCCCTAAACCTCTGCATATCCGCCTCCGCCCTAGTTCGTTTAGATCTATTGCGGAGCCTTGTTACGCCCTTACGCAGCTTCCCCAGCGACTTATTCCACCAGGGGGCTCCCTTGGGTTTAGCCTTCCTCCTGAGCTCGCAGTTTTCCTCGTACGAGCTCATGATAATCTCTGTGAGAACCTCGCAGCAGTGCTCGATGTCCTCCACCGACCCATAAGATCTCGGGAAGGCACCTATTCTTGCTGCTAGGCTCTCCCTGTATCCTTGCCAGTTGGTCTTCCTGGGATTTCTCCCATAGATTGCCAATGTGCTTTTACCGCCAATGTGGAACACGATTTGATTGTGATCCGACAATGTGACCTTATCCGAAACCCTCCAACCCTCTATTCTTGCCCACAGAGATCTCGATGCCAGAGTGATGTCAATAACCTCCTCTCTTATCGAGTTCTCAAACGTCGGCTTGTTGCCTACATTCATCACATCCAAATTCGTGGACGCCAGAAACCCTAGCAGCCTTTCCCCCCTCGTGTTGATATCGGAACTTCCCCAAGCCGTGTGGTGCGCATTCGCGTCGCACCCCATTACCAGCTCGGTTCCGTTCCTCTCACACTCCCTTATCAAATTCTCCACTACCATCGGCGGGCATTCCCCCTCGTAGGGGAAATACGCTGCTGCCACGAGTAGGTCTCTCCTGATCCCCCCCTCATCCATATACTTTACTCTAGCCGTGGCCAGATCCCTTGTGCAGTGCTTCGGCACCGTTTCTACCTGTAGTCCCTTCACAATGATACACGCCCTCACCGAGTTCATTGTACCACTGATCCGGGTTCCACAGCCGTTTAGACCTGCTATCCTGCCCCCGTGAATCCAAGGTTCTTGGATTAGGCAGATACCTGTGTCCACCTCTGCCATGTGCCTGGCTAGAACCGCCGTGGCACTTTTGCAGTGGTGTAAGTTGATCTGCGCGAACGCAATTTTGGTTGCTGCTACAGAGCCAGCCCCCGTGATCGCGTCCGCGCCCGGTCCCGTCCCCCTACACACCATCAGGAGGACCCTCCTCTATGGCTTCCGCCCCTTCCCCCGGTGCCATGTCGGTGTCCACCTGCATGGCATCGTCCTTTTCCATGGCCTCCCCCTCCTTCGTCTTCAGGGGGACGACATGGGCCCTACCCGCTCCTAGGAAGGGTCGCCAGTCCAACGCTTTAAGCGCCTCGACCTCAGACCCTTCCAGGAGGACCTTCACAACCGTCTCCTCCCTTCTCCCGGCCTCCACCCCTTTGGTGACCTTGTTGGAGCTGGTCACCACCCAGGTTTCGGCCTTGAGAGTCGGGTTTTGACGGCCAAGGTTCTTGATCAACACCACGGGATCTTTCGATCCCGGGCAGTAGACCAAGGCCCTAGTCATCTTCGCGAGGTCCCCCATGCCAACTGCCTTGACCTGGAGTCCCTCGCCCTTCCACTTCTCTACCTTCTCCAGAAGCCACGCCTTATCCTCTTTCGCCTGGCAGTTGAGTATCAACGCGCCCCTCTGCTGCCAATTTTCCCAAAACTTGGGAAAATAGGCATCGTCCGGTGCGTCGGTGATCTCCCCGTCGATGCGATCGAGGACCCCGTGGGCTTCCCCTTCGCTCAACCGAGCGTCAGGATACAGCGTAGGAACGATCAGTCATCGGGGTTACCCCCGAGACCTCCGGGAATACCTTACCCGCGGCATCCGGCCTGCTAGCCTCAGCCTGCGGTCCTTCTGTATTTGGGCTAGGGAGCCCTTCGGTTCCAGGCGCTTTTGGAACCATTTCTTTTTGTTTTCCTTCCATGCTTGTTTTTGTGAAGCGGGTGTATCGTGTGTGTGTGTGGCAGGCAGACCCTTCCTCCCCGACTCCGATACCCCCCCTGCTCCTCCCACTGAAGAGCCCCCCCTCCCCCCCCAGTGGCCCCGGCGGGGCCCCCCGTCCAGCCTGCTGTGGCCCTATCCGGTCACCAGCCGGCAACAGCAGACCTTACGGGATTTTTCGCCGGCTGAGGGGGCGGCCAGGTCCGGTTGGTTAATCCGGCCCGGGCCCCTAAAACTATCCGGCGGCCCAGGAGCGCCATTAACCCAGTTTTCCCGCTGTACCCTCCGGAAAGGAAGAGAGGCCTCCTACTGGAGTGGCACAGAAAGAGGTCGCGGCTTCGGGGAATCCAAGTGATCCTACAGTGTAGTGTCTTGTAGTGTGTGTCCGTGTACTTGTGCTGTATAGTGTACCCTACCAAGCACTGCCGCAATTCGCTTGGTAGGGGAGGGCCCGCCCTTACCCCGAGCCACCCTCTGTCGGGGGGGGCTTAGTGCACACGCAGGAGCTTCACCCAGCAGCCCCTGGGCGTCGTTCGCGACCACCTGGACCCCGGTGGCCAACCAGTCCCCTCGGTACGACAGCCACACCTTGGGATTAGGGGTTGGATAAAAATACCCATTGCGCCTCCTCCCGAACGCATTGGGGGGTTGTTCTTAGCCTCTGACTGACCCGCATGGCCGTTCTTGAGAACCCCAAGACCCATTCCCAGTCCCAGGGAGAGGCCCGGCCGGAAGAGCCCTTTTTACGGGGATCCCAGACCAGGGAAGCTACTCCCGAACCCGAGAGGCGGTACCCCGCATCAGTCCGGTTTCGCCGCCATGCCTGGGTGAACCCTACCCCCAGCCCGGGGGGCGGTCGGCCGATGCTCCCGTCCCCGGGTGCATCGCCCCCCCACCCCCCGACCCGGTTCGGGACACCACACTCCCGACACCGAGGCCGGGCCGGCCGCTTGGACCCGCCAGACGAGCCCCCACACTGGCCCCGAGGGCACACGTCAAAGTGACAACCCCTAGTGGGGGAATTTGAAAGAAAGTAAACTCTTAATTCGAGTACAGCTCGGTAATAAACTTTTGGTTTTTGTTGTAAGTTTTAAAAATAAAAAATTCTAAGAGCTTACTCTAAAATTAAACTTTATTTTTCAAACTTCGACAACTCTTATGTAGCCGAAATTGTATGTACTTTATGCTATACAGTTATTAAATTAAGTAAATTAAAGATCTTGATAACACTTATTTAGACAAAATACTAGCAGCTTCACTGCATACTGTTAAGAGGTGTTGATAATAGTTATCAGATCAACAAATAATATATCTTCTTTCCCCTTGTGAATAAGTGATCGAAACACAAACACTGGAAGAATATATGATGCTTATAGATCAAGTTGGAAGACAAATAATTATGTTAGGACGCATGTCTTCTTTTACCTCGTAAATGAGTTAATCACCAGCACTAAAATCATGATACTTATACATTAAGCTAAATAATCCAAAACTCTCATGTATTAAAATATGAACGTGTAAAACCATCTTCGCATTATCGTCTCCTTCGATTTTATCTATACCTTCGATTTTACAAAAATTCCCATTTTAATTTTAAGAAAAGAAAGTTATGATATCAATAAATAAATTGGCAAGTTTGTTGTTATAAACAGTAATCGTTTCGAAATAAATAAATAACCGTTTAAATTGAGGAAGGATTATAAATATGTATGTATTCATATAAACACTCGACCAAAGCATGTGAAAGGTAGATAGCCTGAACGGCAAATAGGGCGTTGCGTGCCCAGCCCCAAACATTCGCATAACGTGGAGCCATTTCGGGATTATTCAAAGTTTCAATTGTTACCGATTGTACATGTGACAAAATCGTATGATGTTCTTATATGATATATTATCACACGATAAATGTGCTCATAACGTGTCGTAATATCATGTGTTTGTCCATATTTATCATGTAATATAACAGAATTGTCACGCATCATGAAAAATCATAATTTTTAAACTAATTAATGTCTATTATTTCCTTTTCCTGTTGTTATTTATGGAAGCAACAAGCGAATGTACAATCTACTCTAGTTATTAATTCGGAAAATAAGTTACTATCTCCTTATTTCATTAAATCTATAGCATATGTCCAGGACGATCATTGACAATGAAATATGAGATTTAAATATTCTGTTCATATAAAAAATCGATCCCAGATTTTTTTTAATAAAACAGGAACAAATTATAGCATGTAGAACGCAATTTTTTTATGGAAAAACTTGCCGTCCCGTCCTATCATAGATAATCGATGAATTACCAAATGTCAGTGTAATCAACTAGATCACAAAATATTGAATATAACTAACTTATTTTCCTATTGTCCTGTAATCGCTACTACACAAAATATTTATGTTAAACTGTGAAAACAATGGCCTCAAATGATAGCAGGAATTCTATTTTTTTGTTAAGTATACATTTAAATTTAAAAATAATCTATAAGCAGCATAAATATTAATTTCTTATTTTTTAGCTTGATTTATATCTCAACTTCACTAATAGAAATGGACTTTATACCATTTTTTAATACACTATAATAGTTTAAATTATTTTTTATCAACTTCCTGTTATATTTTGAAAATAGTAACTTAATTTTGTGAAATATACATACAAATAATGAAAATTTGACGTTGGAATTATCAGAAAATTATGTTTCGATTCTTCAAATATTGATGAAAAATTGTAGGAAACACATTCTAAATTAAGTATCAGTTATTTGAGAGAGATATAATTTGATGACGATATCCATCATTGTCTATGATAGGACGGGACGGCAAGTTTTTCCATAAAAAAATTGCGTTCTACATGCTATAATTTGTTCCTGTTTTATTAAAAAAAATCTGGGATCGATTTTTTATATGAACAGAATATTTAAATCTCATATTTCATTGTCAATGATCGTCCTGGACATATGCTATAGATTTAATGAAATAAGGAGATAGTAACTTATTTTCCGAATTAATAGCTAGAGTAGATTGTACATTCGCTTGTTGCTTCCATAAATAACAACAGGAAAAGGAAATAATAGACATTAATTAGTTTAAAAATTATGATTTTTCATGATGCGTGACAATTCTGTTATATTACATGATAAATATGGACAAACACATGATATTACGACACGTTATGAGCACATTTATCGTGTGATAATATATCATATAAGGACATCATACGATTTTGTCACATGTACAATCGGTAACAATTGAAACTTTGAATAATCCCGAAATGGCTCCACGTTATGCGAATGTTTGGGGCCGGGCACGCAACGCCCTATTTGCCGTTCAGGCTATCTACCTTTCACATGCTTTGGTCGAGTGTTTATATGAATACATACATATTTATAATCCTTCCTCAATTTAAACGGTTATTTATTTATTTCGAAACGATTACTTTTTATAACAACAAACTTGCCAATTTATTTATTGATATCATAACTTTCTTTTCTTAAAATTAAAATGGGAATTTTTGTAAAATCGAAGGTATAGATAAAATCGAAGGAGACAATAATGCGAAGATGGTTTTACACGTTCATATTTTAATACATGAGAGTTTCGGATTATTTAGCTTAATGTATAAGCATCATGATTTTAGTGCTGGTGATTAACTCATTTACGAGGTAAAAGAAGACATGCGTCCTAACATAATTATTTGTCTTCCAACTTGATCTATAAGCATCATATATTCTTCCAGTGTTTGTGTTTCGATCACTTATTCACAAGGGGAAAGAAGATATATTATTTGTTGATCTGATGACTATTATCAACACCTCTTAACAGTATGCAGTGAAGCTGCTAGTATTTTGTCTAAATAAGTGTTATCAAGATCTTTAATTTACTTAATTTAGTAACTGTATAGCATAAAGTACATACAATTTCGGCTACATAAGAGTTGTCGAAGTTTGAAAAATAAAGTTTAATTTTAGAGTAAGCTCTTAGAATTTTTTATTTTTTCAGTATGAGTGTTAATGAGAGTTTGGTTTTATCTGCATAAGTGTTATCAAGAGTTCAAATTTTTGTTACATTAAGATTATCAAGAGTTGTAAAATTAATTTTTAATTTATATAGGAAGAAACGACCTTATACTTGCCAGCCTTTTACCTTGAAAAGGTTTGTTTGGGGGGGGGGGGGCAGATTTCACTACTTTTAAAAGGTGTATAATATGTAAACTACAAAGAATAGTTAACATCAACTAAATAAGTAATAAATTTAAAATATTAATGTACATATGCTCATGGATTATTGTAATAATAATTATTTTTTAGACACAATCTGTAGAGCAAACAGATTTTTTAGATCATTATTATTCACAAAGAAATCTGTCTTTTCCACACCACCCTCGAGGTAAATAGTATAGCGCGTTTTTTTTCCTTTATTGACACTAAATTTTATGCTAAGTTCCATAATTATTTGTCTCGCAGATGTACATCAAAGAAATCTGTACGTATAAAATTATTGCTAATTATTTAACTGATAACTGCTTGTTTGAAAGCATTTGTACGTTACGTATTCTATCGACATGCAGAATATGAGTGATATAGCATTTAAATATTTATACAATTTCACATCGTAACCTTCACAATTGTTTTATCTATATTATAGTATTATGAATAATATTTAGAAAAAAAAGAAGTATATGTAAGTTTGTTTCCAATATCCCTATGATTCCTTATGATATATGTATTATCATTTTTAATGCATACGACCTAATTCGGTAAATCTTTAGAAAATTGGAATCGAATTTAAACTTTATGAAAACTTGTAAAAAATAGTGTCAATAAAGTTGTGGTATCCCCTGTAGGCCTAATCCACAAAATTGACACAAAACTTTATTATATTTAACATAATAATTTACTTGATACAGATAGTATGAAAAAATAAAGATCATTTAATGAAAAATAAATTTTTGGTTGATACGATAAACTTAAAATTTCTCATGATTTCCCTCTAATTAGTACGTTTAATGAAATCATAGTTATTTTCAATTTTCAGAATGCCCGAAGTACAGGCAGTTTCCAGAATATGGGTTGAGGTCCCTTTTCTCAATGGAAATACATGTTCTGATTTCTAAAAGGTAAAAAGACCATACAAGTGGTTTAGCCCACAGCTTAGAGAGATTGTATAAAAATTTTGAAGACAGTATAGATGAGCAGTATTAAGATAATGGGAGATGAGAAATTTCAAAATTAAAAAATTCAAATTTTGCTAAGCCGTATCAACTTGAAAATTCTCATACTATCCCTCTAAGTGACAGGCTTTACAACTCATAAGTTTAAGTTTTCATTACCTTTTACAAAGCAAAACATGCATTTCCCTTGGGAAAAGATTCGTTACATCCAAGATTTGGAAACTGAGAGTACATGTTGCTCTCTCAAAATTGAGAATAACTAATTTTTCATTAAGCAAATCGATCAGAGAGATAGCATAAGAAATTTCAAGTTAATCGTCTAGACCAATTTTGTTCCATTTTGAATGCCATAAATGATAATTATTTTGACATTGGTCTATGTGATAAACTTAAACTTTCGCATGCTATCCTTGCGATGGATTTCTAGATAGAACATAAATTTTTCTCAAGTTGAAAGGAGTACAAAGTATACTCATTTTCTAGATCATGGATGTAACGAGCCTTTTCCCAAGGGAAAAGCATATTTTGTTTTGTATAAGGTAACGAGAACTTATAAGTTGTCAAGCCAGTCACTTAGAGGGATAATATAAAAATTTTCAAGTTGAAACGACTCAGCAGTTTCGAATTATTGAATTTTGAAATTTCTAGTCTCTGGCTATCTCAATGCTGCTCAACTATACCATAGTCAAAATTTTTATACTTCTAAGCAGTGGGCTTGAAAACTTGAATGATCTTTTTACCTTTTAGAAAGCAAAACATACATTTCGATTGGGAAAAGAGATGCTCAACCCACATTCTGGAAACTGCCTGTACTCCGGGCACTCTGAAAATTAAAAATAACTAATTTTTCATTAAGCAAGTCAATCAGAGAGATAGCATATGAAATTTCAAGTTAATTGTCTAAACCAATTTTGAGCTGTTCAATTTTGAATGCCTTATATGATAATTATTTCGAAATTGGTCGATACGATAAACTTGAAATTTCTCATGATATCCCTTTGATTGGTATGTTTAAGGGGTTATGCCTGAGTTGAACCTGTAAAAAAGACATTAATAAATAATAGGCTGAAAAAAATTATTTATTAATAGTATAAAAAAAATCTTTCTCCTACTTCAAATATAGGTATTAAACATATTTTTAACTATTTTAAAAAAATTATATATATATATATACTTACATTGTAAACAATTACATGTATGAATCATTAATTTTCAGCACTTTTTTCCCTTTGCCGCAGGATATCTCAGCATCCAGATGATGAATTGACACCAGACAGGATGTAAAATCTTCTGAATATGTTTCTTCACTGCTTGAGCGGAAAACTTTTCTATAAAAAATAAATTTTAAATATTTAGTAACTCATAAGATGATTATATCAGTAATTATAGTGAATATTACATATATTCACATACGCAACATTGACTTTTACCTTGTATTAGTCAATTCTGCTCCGTTCAAGCAGTGAAGAAACATATTAAGAAGATTTTCCATCCTGTCTGGTGTCAATTGATCATCTGGATGCTGAGATATCCTGCGGCAAAGGATCTAAAATCATAAAAATGGCAAAACTGAGAAAAATGCATTTAAAGTTTATCAAGATGCTTATGTATACTTATCGGGTAGTACTTACATGAACTGCTTAGCATATTTTTCTTATATTTTGGCATAAGATACCTACATATTAAGGCATATATAAAGACCCGAGTGCTGTATATGTAGATATACCAGTATCGAGAGCTGAAATTGAAATATAAATTTTTGATATAAATTTGTTGATACGCATTCACAGTCAGTATGTTTCACATGAATATAATTGTTGGTATTGCTTACCCGTGACTTTCCAGGATTATTAACAATCACAGTAGACTTAGAGCTGGTTGGAGACTATTTATCACACAGGCATCTTGTACACATGATAATTATAGCCCGTACACCTAAAAATCAAGAATATACTCACAAAGAACAAATTCTTTACAAATCATATGTTGTTTATAGTCCAAACACTTATCTAAATTTGAAGACTAGTAGACTCAGAAGCTATCACAACAGCACAACATCCAGCTTACACTAAACTACAGACCGCAGACGAAACAGCTGATGTCTGACAGTCTGAATGCAAACTCGACTAAGTCGGTAAAACAGTGATTTCCTTTTCCATATGCTGTAAAGTGTCTTTTTTCAGGCGGTAATTTAAATTTGCACGAATATTTTTTTTCCCCTTTATAAGTTTGATTAAAAAATTACAAGACTTAATTTAAATCCTAAATTTATTTTATCTTGAAAATTCAAAATAAAAATAAAATCTACGATTTTATAAAAATTAGTTATTTATACAGTATGTAATGATTCAATAAATAATATATTTTTTTTTTAAATAAAATTGCGTTTTCAAAAGGAGTTTATAAACACATTTAATTTTACATTTTCTATGAAAAAGCAATTGTTTTAAATAATCAAAAGTGCTATAAGACAAAATATCAATAATACGCAATTTTGAAAAATTGTATTTTTTTAGTATTTTGCGTATAACTTTGTAACGGAATTTTTTCGGACAAAAAGGACTTCAGCAGCGTATTCTACATTAAATTTCCCTTAAAAAAATCAAATAAAAAAATTTTTGATTTTTTTGAATTTTAACTCAGGCATAACCCCTTAATGAAAACTTAGTTATTTTCAATTTTCAGAGTGCCCAAAATACAGTCTGTTTCCAGAATCTGGGTTGAGCATCTCTTTTTCCAAGGGAATCGCATGTTCTGCTTTCTAAAAAGCAAATAGACCATACAAGTAGTTGTTAAGCCCACAGCTTAGAGGGATAGTAGAAGAACTTTTAAGATGATACAGTTGAGTACTATTAAGATAATCATAGATTAGAAATTTCAAAATTAAAAAATTCAATTTTTACAGGGCCCTATCAACTTGGAAATTCTTATCCTATTCCTCTGAGTGACTGGCTTGACAACTCATAAGTTCTCGTTACCTTATACAAAACAAAACATGCTTTTCCCTTGGGAAAAGTCTCGTTACGTCTGGAAATTTAGTGTACTTGCTCTCTCAAAATTGGGAAAAACTTTTAAACCACTTGTCTTCTGAACTTATATAATAATTATAAATCTTGAATAAACATTTTTCACATCACTAGCTTCTCACAGGAATTCCTTCCCTTTATAACTTGACAGTTGCGTAACCTCCCAATAAAAATTGAGTATAATCTTTTTTGATACATAAACAATGAAAATACAACACTTTCACTAGCTTGTCACGTCACAAGATTGTATAAAACATTACTGTTGCATCAAGCAAGAATATTCTCTATTATGTAAACTGAATAATCTCTAAAATCCAACAAAATAAAACACTTTCACTCTACCTTCCAGGAGACGATAGGAAAAGTTATGAACTATTCATATACACTTAAACAACTTAGAAATTTTCATGCATGAGCGATGCATAATCTTGACACTTCACTAGCTTCTCACAACAGAAAATAATTTTTTCCTTATATAAACTGAATATTCTCTGAACCAAGAAAATAAAACACTTTTACTATCTATTCATAAGAATTCTTTTCGACTTACAGCCTCAGAGTCTATCTCCCAGGAGACGATAGAAAAAGTTAACATAAGCACTTCCACAATGGTAGAATCTTTCTTGCGTGCAAGATTGAATATAATCCTAACACTTAACCAACTTGTCACATCACAAGAAAATTATATAAGCTGGAAATTCTGTATAAATTTTCTTTCATTCTTGGACGATGAAAATACAACACTTTCACTAGCTTCTCATCAGGATCCCTTTCGACGAATAGCCTGAGAGTCTACCTCCCAAGAGACGATAGGAAAAATTACATATCCACTTCAAGAATGTAGAAACTTGCTTGAAAGGTGAACCCTGGAGACGATAGAAAAAGTTACATATCCACTTCAATAATGTAGAAACTTTGCATGAAAGATGAACCCAGGAGACGATAGAAAAAGTTACATATTCACTTCAACAACGTAGAAACTTTCTTGAAGGATGAATTCTTAACACTTTACTAGCTGTCACATCACAGAATAGTTATTTCTTTATATAATCTAATAGTAAAAAAACCTGAAAAATAAAAGGATATATTTTAACAAAGAATCAGTTCATGAATCTTTCATGTATTGTATACTTATCATAAGAATCCCTTTCACTATACAGCCTGAGAGTCTACCTCTCAGGAGACGTTAGGTAAATTTCATAATTATTCATAAGCACTTCGACAATTATAGAAACTTTCTTGCATGGAAGACTGAAATTCTCAACACTTTACTAGCTTGTCTCATCACATAAAAGTTATTTTCTTATATAATCTGATACATTCTATCTTCCAATTCTTTAAATATTACATTTCTATCCGATATGGTACATTTGATCTGGATAGAACTCACACAAGAAGTTGATGATCCTTTACAAGGAGACGGAGGAATCTTACAATTATATCTTAAATATTACAGATCATAACATCATAACAAATAATACTAAATGCTGAGTTTCTTGAAACTGTTTTATCACAGGCATATCATATAACCTCCCAATTAAAATGGAAAATATCTGAAAAATAAAAAAAAACATTTAAACAAAGAATCAGTTCACAAAAACTTTACTCATATATTATATACTGATCAATATTAAAACTGAATACTTATCTAATTCTATATTGTGAAGAAAATCATGTTTATGATTATGTACACACAAAATCGACTGAATTATTTGACACTATGTAAAAAAATATATTTAGGTTAAATTTATACCATATGACACTGCTTTATGATGTGTAAAAATGAACTAAATTATATCACTAAATTATCCACATTGATTCCTTTTTATAAGACTTTTTCATAAAAACATCGACTGCACAATAACTAATATACAACATGTATAAGGATTATTTATATTTGGAACTTTTTTAAAATCTGTATTTATGTTATTATTTAACACTATTTAGCAATATATATATATATATATACAGAAACAGCAAAAGAAAATTTACGTTGATAAAAAATAACACTGCGTATGAAAACATCGTCTGTCGTCTGCGGAAAAACAACGTCTACTAAAGTATATCTATATAGCCCAGAATGACGTAGATACTACGTCACCGGATATCCGTCGAATAATTGTTCTCCCGTGAGGAGAATTGAGGAGTCCGAACTTTCACTTTACAATATCATTCGATAGAAGCAATTTCACAAAATATGGCTCTGATGTGATTTTATTACTTTCATCGCAAGCTTTCATTCAAGTGCTCGTACGTAAGAAACGAAGCTGTTAATACGAAGAAAACCGTACGTCAAGGTTCCAACAGGGCAAGTTCAAAGTATAATAGGGTCTGGCTAGCGCCCGACGGCGGCGTACGTACTAAAGTACCTTACGCTTGCCATCGTGGCGCTACCGCGCCCCTTGATTTTGGAATTTTCTTTCGAATCGGAAAATTTTCTTTTCAATTTTTTTTCCTTGTCTGGTCGTAGTTTTGTTGGTAAATTACATAAGTGTAATTTGGAATTACACAGATTGTTGAACGAAGGAGGCTGTGACTGAATTAAGAACGACACGCGAAATAGGTTATTGTTCAATTATTTAAAGTTTGGTCATTATTAGTTTATTTCTTTCGTAATTTGTCTCTTGTATATTTTTTTGATTTCGACGAAAAAAATTCGTTTAAGTTAGCGAGGTCGCATTCAAAATTTACAATGGCGATGCGAGTAAATATTTTTGCGAAAGCAGATCAAGAAATTGAGAGATGGGCAATATCATTGTCAGAAGATAGACTAAATGATATATTGCGTAGATTTGAATTTATAACGGACGAAAGTAGGTACAGTAATATGGGTAGGTTAATTAGGCGATTGCGCGGTGATTACACTGCGTATGATTTTGTGAGGACGGATGAACCGAGCGAAATCGCAATGTCGAGAAGAGACGCGACATTTCAGAAGATTATTTTGAGAGAAGAAAATCTGTCTAATGAGACGAAGTCGACGACGTGGGTGAGACTTAGATTGACAACCGCTGTAGAGTCAGAAGCATCAAATTTAGATGAAACTGATCAGCAAGAAGAAATTTTAGATGATATCTTTCGGATAGAGCGAGACAGTGATTTAGAGTCTACCAGAGGGTCCATTGATGATGTTGACATTTCTGGAGTGAATCCCATTGTTACGATGGCAGAGGTGCATAATGAAGTTGAAGAAATAGTGGAACTTCAGCAGCGAAATACTTGCGAAGATAGCGTTGACGCAAGATTGGACATCGTGGGTAACAATAAGGACGACTTTGAAGATAAAGACAGGAAGCAAGATAGTCATCAAGAAGTGATTGCACGTTTGCGAGGAGAGTTAGCTGCACAGCGTGAATCGGCTAGACAATCTGAAGCCAGATGGAATGCGTATGCTGCTGGCATGGAAAAGTCTATGGTGGACCTTACAAGTTATTATTGCAAGTTGACAGAAGAGGTAGAGCAGATTCGAGTTCAATTTCGAGATACGTTTGTTGTACATAGAGAACCGGATGCTCACAGTACTAAGATAAATTCTAACGTGACAAAATTTGTACCCAGTCAAGTAACAAGGATAACTGGAATGGACAGATTACCATCTCAAGTAGAACCCCAAGGTGTGCCTCGGGCGGGAGGATCAGCTGCTTCGACGAGTAAGGCAGTTAATGAATATTCGTCGATGTCGAGACCAACGTATCGTGACGTTGGAAAAATTGCTCGTGAGTGGAAAATCCAGTTTGACGGTGGTAAAGATAGTTGCATTGAAGAATTTATTCAAAGAATGAATGAATGTAGGGCGTCATCGCATTTAGATGATACGGATTCATTGAATGCGTTACTCCATGTTATGACGGACGGAGCGTTAATCTGGTGTCGACAACTGCGTCAAACTTGGAAGACTTGCAAAGATTTTTGCAGTGATGCTAGGCAAAGCTACGGTATGGACCAAGACATTCAGATGAAGTTATTAGCGGAAGCGCAAGAGCGCACACAAGGAAAAAATGAACCAGTACGTGATCACATCATGGTGATGCTAGCGATCATGAGTAGGCTTGATGATCCGCCGGAGGTTGCGGTACAGCTGAAAATGATATATGATAATATGCTGGCAGAAGTTAGAATGCAAGTGCCTCAAAGGAAAGTGAAGAATATAGGAGACCTTATCATGTTGGCTAGGAACGCTGAAAAGCTGATTCATGATAGAAATCACTATAAGCCTCCTCCATCACCTAACAGATGTTTATTGCCGAAACTGGCTTATAAAGAAAAATCTGTTCAGGAGACTTCGGAGAAGACTAAAGGCGGAGTACCTGTTGCGACGATCGCGGATCCTGGTGATATAGGTGAAACTATAAGGGTGGCAGTGCGAAATGCTATTGCTGGGTTGGGGTTACCCTCAGCTTCTACTTCACAAGGGCACCGAGGTAAGAAGTCTATCTCTAAAGGAGCGAAGTCGCAAGCAAAGACGGCGACTACAGGATCTGACAGTCAATCAGGAAAGATAAGTGCTGTTTCTGAAGAGAAGAAAGATGCTCCTAGGAAGTCGAGAAGTGATCATAATAAAAACCAGGACTCTTGGGGTCCATGTAAACCTTTTGTTAGATGTTATGGGTGCGGATGGCCGCGACATACAACTAAAACTTGTCCGGAGTGCTCGCAGAAGAAGAACTCTGAGGATAAGACGACTGAGAAGAACTCAGAAGACGCGGGAAACGAGAAAGGGAGCAAGTAGTTCAGGCCCATACTTCTCCTATTATTGTGGCGGCCTCCCAAGAAGCAAGTCAGGCTACTGAAGAAGCAGTGATGCCTATTACAGTATTTGATTCATCCAATATTGACTGCAGTCGCTGGTGGATGCCAGTGGTTATTGGTGATTTTCATTTACGAGCACTTTGTGACTCGGGAGCTGCGCGCACCGCTTTAGGTCCGATTGGATTACAGATAGCTTCAGCGCTGAAAAAAGCTATTGTTCCTTATACTGGACCAGGTGCGAAACTCGCTGATGGATAGCTCGTGCCGATTTACGGTTATGTTCAATTGCCGTTCACAGTGTTAGACCAATCGCGAATCTTAAATGTTATGGTTTTAAGTGCACTTGGTTCCGAATGTATACTCGGAACAGATTTTATGCGAGCATTTAACGCGATTCTTTTACCTAGAGAGAATAGATTACAAATAGAAAGTGTCACTGAATCAGTTCCTCTAGAGATTTCTGCTCTCTCCGAAGGAGTAGCAAGCGCTCTCGCAGCCATCGGTTTGGCCGATTTTACCTCAGAACAGCGAAAACGCCTACAAGAGCTGTTAGACAGTTGGCTTCCAGCTGGGGAAGTACCGTTGGGGTGTACACATCTGATCCAGCACAGTATTGATGTGGGGTCTGCGAGACCAATTAAGGGGTTATGACAGTGTTAAAACCTGAAAAAAACGAAAAATTGTTAGTGTTGTAAAAAATTAATAGATATATAGGTGCTCTAAAAACTATATTTTTGCTTTCAAATACAAGTATTGTACATCACTTTTATGCATACATAATATGCAAAAAGTGAGTGTAACATTTAAAAACAATTAAAGGAATTGCTTACCAAAAATCATGATTTTCATCACTTTTGTTTGCTTGCCGCATGGTTCTGATGGAACCGTACCATCAATTCTAATGAATCAAAGTGCCAAATCTTCCTTATGAGTCTGGTCTCAGACTAAGTGGAACAGATTCCTGAAAAACACAAAATTAATATAATTAATTAAACATATATTGACAATATTAATAATTATAGTGAATGTTACATATGTAAACATACGTAACATTCACTTTGAACTTATTTTTGCCAATTCTGCTCCACTCAGTTTGTGACCGTACTCATTAGGAAGGTCTTCCACTTTGGTTCATCCGGATTGATGTTACGGTTCCTTCAGAAAGCTGCGGCAAGTACATGAAAAGCATGAAAAAACTAAATTTGAGTAAAAGGCATTTAAAGTTTATAATGTAAATCATACAAATGAATTCAGCTATACTTACAGAAACTATGTGGCATACCTTGATTTGCTTTTGGTACTCAAATATACATATAATAAAGTATATTTGGTGGTATGCGCATGTCATGCTGTGTGATAATAGCATTTAGAAGCTGGAAATGAAATAAAAATTATCGTTAGCTATTCATAATCAAGTTATGTTTATGAATTACAATTACATGCAATACTTACCATTATTAAATACACTGCAAGTTGTTAAAAAGTATGCAAAATAATACTCCAGACAGTCAATATAAACTCCCATCTTGCTGGATTGCACCCGTATACCTAAAAGCAAAAAATAAACCAACAAAGAAAAAGCTCATTATGAACACAATTATTACTAATTAGATTCCAATACTTATCTGAATAATTTTTGTATTCTGTAGAAGTTCTTGCACTTTTACAACACCACTGAGGTTATAAGCATTGTTACAGCAGCTAGCAGACTAACTGCACTGATCTAGTGTCTTGGATGAAAAGCAGCTTAGCTGTTTGGCTGCTTTCTGCTGCTTTACAGAAAATTCTACTATACCGATCAAACAGTAATCTTCATTCTCGACCGGGCGCTGTGAGGTACAACCTGTTCGAGTGGCAAATTTAAATTTGTTGAATGCCTTTACTTTAACGCATTGAGTTTATTAACATAAAATCACACATAGAAAAATTAATTTTACGGATTTTTTTTATTTTACGGAAATAATTTCATAACTCTTGAGAAAAAAACGGTTTGTAAAACAGGTTTTTAAGTCGTATTTTCAGTAAGATTTCTCATGAAATAACTCTGTAAAAAGTGTGGTAGAACAATCCTTTTCACAAGTTTGGCCATATTAAAATATTTAAAAATCACGATTTTTCAAAAATTTACTTGAAACAGATTTATTAGTTTTTTGCCGATATTTTCAAGGCAAATTTTTTTAGCAAAAAACAGCTTTCAGGACCATATTGTACGGACTATTAACTGTGAAAAAAGTGAATAAAAAAAAAATTAATATTTTCAAAATTTTAACACTGTCATAACCCCTTAAACAACGTTATTATCCAGTGTCAAAGAAGATTGAGGAAGAGATGCATGCTCAAGTGCTAAAGATGTTAGACGCGGGAATCATACGCCGTTCTAACAGCAGCTGGTCAAGCCCCGTAGTCATGGTCCGCAAATCGGATGGTACCTACCGATTCTGCGTTGACTATCGGAAGCTTAATGCTGTTACAACCGCGAGCGCGTATCCGTTGCCATACATGGATACCATTTTGAGTAAGCTTCAGAAGGCGAGATATATTTCTACCATTGATCTCAGTGCAGCATACCACCAGATACCAATGAAGGAAGAAGATATTCCTTTAACGGCATTCACAGTATCTGGGTTGGATTTGTTTGAATTCACCCGTTTACCTTATGGTGTAGTAGGCGGGCCTGCAACTTTTCAAACGCTGAGTGACCGGCTCATTGGACCTGAAGCCGTACGCCTTTTCCTACTTGGATGACATTATCATCACAACCGAGACTTTCGATGAGCATCTGCATTGGTTAGATGTAGTTCTGAAGCGAATCACGGAAGCTGGGTTGACGATTAACCGAGGTAAGAGCAAGTTTTGCTGTGACGAAGTTAAATATTTAGGCGTCATTGTGAATCGTGAGGGATTTCGTCCAGATCCTCGGAAAGTTGCAACGATTCTGGAGTATCCGGTTCCGAATACTCTGACCAAATTGAAGAGATTCATGGGAATGGTTTCCTGGTACCGGAAGTTTTTGGATCGGTTGAGCGATGTCGCGGAGCCGTTGAATCTAGTGCTACGTGGCAAAGCAAAATTCACTTGGAGTGTCGAACAACAGGACGCGTTTGAGCAAGTGAAAACAATGCTTGCAACAGCGCCTGTGTTACACAGACCATCGTTTGATCATCAATTTATTATCAAAACTGATGCGAGCGACAGCGGCATTGGTGCGGTACTCATGCAAGAAATAGATGAAAAGGATTACGTCTTGTCTTATGCGAGTCGCACCCTAACCTCTGCGGAGCGTAATTATTCAGTTACCGAGAGGGAATGTCTTGCCGTTCTCTGGGCAATTAAGAAATTTCGTGCATATGTGGAGGGTTATCATTTTAAAGAAGTTACAGATCACTCAAGTTTAAAATGGCTTTGTAATCTACGTAACCATAATGGTCGATTAGCTCGATGGGCATTGGAGTTGCAGTCATATGACTATGGGATTGAATATCGACCTGGCAAAGAAAATTTTGTCCCAGATGCGTTATCGCGGATGTTTGAAGAAGACGATTTAGATGAACAACGAATTGCATCTTTAAAAGACATTCAACAAACCATTACAGATCAGTGGTACGTACAGATGTATCAGCAAACTTTAGAAAAGCCTCACGAGTTTCCAGATTGGAAGATTGTTGCTGGTAAGTTGTATTATTACAAGCCTGAACCAATTCTAGAAGACGTCTTAGAAGATATGGATGCTTGGAAGCTGGTCGTGTCCAGAGACAAAATATTGCAAATACTTCGTGAATCGCATTGCGAACCCACGTCCGGACATTTGGGTCGTCGCAAGACGTATGAGCGAGTCGCAAGATATTTTTACTGGAAGCGAATGTATAAAGATATTCAAAAATTTGTGAAGTCATGCACTGTGTGCCAACAGTGTAAAGTGGAACAGCTGTTACCTGCTGGTACCATGAAGGAGAAGAAACTCGTTGGTCCATGGGAAGTTGTAGCTGGTGATATGATGGGTCCATTTCCTAGATCTAAGAATGGATATACCTATTTGCTGATCCTGTTAGATGTTTTTACTCGGTGAATTGAAGTGATACCTTTGCGTAAAGCTGACGGTATTAGTATTAAAAATGCTTTGAAGGAGCGTGTGTTTTTAAGGTTTGGTACTCCTGAAGTATTTCTGTTGGATAATGGTACGGAATTCCGTAATAAGGTTATGAAGAAATTTCTGGCAGAAAGCAGCGTTGAGCATCAGATGATATCGCCATATCACGCACAGGCGAATCCAGTTGAGCATGTAAATCGAACGTTCAAAACGATGATCACTGCTTTTATTGAGGAGGAACATAAGCTCTGGGATAAGTATTTGCCCGAGTTAACCTTTGCATATAATACTTCTGTGCAAGAGTCTACAGGAGTTAGTCCAGCTTTCCTAAACATGGGAAGAAACCCTGCGCCACCGCTTAGTACCAGGCGGAAAGAAGAAAAAGCTGCTAGAGAGGAAGCTCAGAAGATTGCAGTGAAGAACTGGGAGGAGCGAATGTGTAGATTATTTGATTTGCAGTTGGATGTTGAGAAGAATATCGAACAAGCATCGCAAAAGCAGGCACGATATTACAACGCGAAACGCAGACAAGTCATATTTAATATCGGTGACTTAGTTTGGAAGCGTAATCGCATTCTATCGTCTGCAATTCAAGGCATTAATGCTAAACTTGTACCGAAATTTGCTGGTCCGTTCAAGAACACCGCTAGAATTGGACGAGATGTTTATTCAATGATTAATGAGCAAGGAGAATGCTTTGAGAAGATACATGTTGTCGACATCAAACCGTATGTTTAAGGAGAGGATCCTGCGTTCGCTGAAGATCAAGATGAAGATGAGAACTCTATTGATGCTTCTGATGAAGAAGACGATGATCCTGTAGAAGAAGACGTTCCAAATACCAAGGAAGCGATCGTCAGCGAAGAGAATGAATGTGAGGGGCGAAATATTGCGCTGAGTGAAAACGTGGATGTTCCACGTAAGCGTGGTAGGCCGCGTAAAACCCGAATCGTCGTTTCTCGTGATACGAGGGCTCCTGGGGGAGAGGAAGCGACTCTCGCAGAGTCTGACGCGTCTGAAACTGAAAATAGAGGTTCACCGGTACTTCATGCGAAACGCGGTCGACCGAAAGGTTCTAGTAAACAGCGAGGACCGTAGGTTGAGTTGTCTCCAAGACGTACGCGATCAAATAGGGCGAATGTTTAGGATAGAATAGGGTAATAGGTAGGAGAATCCCTGAATTTTGCTGACAACAATCATCCACTACAGGGCCATGAGCGACAACGGAAGTCGGATGGAGCTGGCGAGGGCTCGTCGACGGGAGAGAACGAAGGTGCTGGCCCCGATATCGGCCAGACCGATTCCGTTACCAGCCCCAGGGATGCGGCTTTTTGTTCGGCGTCCTGAGGACTGTGAGTCGCCGGAGGACTGTGAGTCCATCTGCCTGGTGGAGGGGCAGTTGGGCATGCCACGTCGGGATGCTGTCATGGAGGGCTCGATAGTGGCTCCGGTGGTCGACTCATCTCCGGTCTTGACTGTTGAGCAGGAATGGGGACAGCTGAGAGGCGAGCTCGATGAGGTGCGGGAACTTCGCAAGAAGTATCGCCTCCTCCTCGACTCGACCTCGAAGAAGCTGGACTCGTTCCTGGCTCGAACGGGAGGGAAAGGAGAGGAGTTGGCCGGAGGCTATCCGAGGATGGTCCACGACGAGCGTCTGGCGGAGGCGGCCCGGGATCGCTTCGTGGAGGCCAGGAAGGTGGAGCGGCAAGTGTTGACGCGCGCATTGGGCAAGCAGCGGGAGGAGTATGGCGCCTTCATCGGTGGTGACGAGAGCCAGGGCCGTCGCGAGAAGATCCGGCAAGCCAACCTGGAGGTGGCTCGGTTGGAGAAAACACCCCCCAAATATTGCTTTAATTGTGGATTGTTGGGGGTGATGCGGGGTCGCGAATGCCCGAATAAAGAGCGGCACGCTGAGTTTCAGCCGAGACGCTAGCGTTTACGCGGTACGCTGATGTCATGCGTTACGCTGTTGTGACCTTCTGATTAGGTGGTATATAAAAATATATTTTGTGAAGAGAGCTGATAGTGTTTTTATTTATTTGGCCCTTTTATCAAAATTTTATTTTATTTCTTGCAACTAAGTTTTTTTTGCATGCGTTTGATTTGAAACGTTTTATTTTAAAATTTTCTTTTATTTTGTTTTTTTATTTTACAAAGAAATGCTTTATTTTGTTTTTTCCCATTATTTTATTATTTTGGTCGTTTTTGCATGCTGGTGAGAGCATTGGAGAGCTGGTACGCTATAAGAGCTACCCAGCATCTGGAAGGGGGGCATGTGACGAGTATCGTCACCGAGCATGCTTATTTGATTTTAATGTATTGCTTTTGTGCTTTTGCTTGCATGTCTTACTTTTCAGATGTTCCCGCCGTACCAGAACTGTACGAGAGCTGATGTGTTTGTAAACGCGCCATCTGGTGAGAGAGCGCGTGAGAGAGAGAAGCTTGTGACGTCACGATAGGTTAGGAGGTAGATTCGATTCGACTATCGAGCGGGCAGGATCGCGCTTATTTAGAGAGCCATCGAGCTATATTTTGTATTGTTGTATAAAGTGCGTAACGCGGATGCGATTAGAGTGTATCGGAGGGCTGTTGTCGTGGATTACCAGATAGCTGGATTATAGCGGAATCGCATATTTCCGGATTCTCGTGTTCGAGTACTCAACTGATTTGTAAGTACCAGTTTCTCTCTCACTCTCACCAGCGCGTTCATTGCTATTAGCTCTCTCCCGACCGTGCATCTACGTGCTGAGTACGCACGATTGTATATATTTGTTGTTGCCACGATTGTAACTTTCGGAGCTTAATATATGCAATAGCATTCTACCGAATAATTCGTGTATTTCATTTGGTAGTTTTATGCTTTCCCTGTTCCCCTTTTTCTAAAACCCACGGAGAATTTAAGTAGAATAAATCTACATTTAACGTGGACAATCCCGTTACAACTTATATGATTTCTCCCTACTTTTCAAATCCTTTAGCAGTGAATGTTAGTCCTTTCTACTAAGCTACTTATAACTACACCTTTATTTTCTCATTCTATTTGTTTAGAATATCCTAAATATTTCTATCCATTATGTCAAAGTTTCTAGAAAAAGGGAAATTCATACTGATGTTATTTAATTACTATCACTGTTTATTTCAATATGTAATTCACACTGAAAATAAAATATTTCACAATACTATTTTAAAATAATACTAATGCAGCAATATAACTGATCAAACCTTAGCCACTAATTCATATGTTACATTATATACTTTCCATCATAATAATACCAAAATTAGTTGCTAGTATGCTACAATTTTGAAAAATTAGAGCAAAATCGAAAATGATAATTTTCAAATAAAAACGTTCAAAGTTAATGATTTTTTAAAACTCGGCTGTACCCCAATAATCTATGGACAGTAATAACCAAATTGACTGATTAACTTAGACACTTTCATTTCAGGGCGCAAGATTGTTTATTCCTATTTTACTCTTAGTCGGGGCCCTATGGGATTTTAACAGGAAATTCGTGCCACTAGCAGTTTTATTATTGAGAGTGGTAAGAGTTAGTGTACTGATAACTACCATAAAGTCTCTACAATATACTGACCCCGGAACATTGTTATTATTGCAAAACAAAGTTCAAAAATGCTTTTTTCGGTTTATCCTCTGTAGCTTTTCTATTATTAACTTTACGTGAAAAAGTTGAGGACAAAAATTGTTTAGAATTGAATTTCCTATAAGGTACAAGTGTTCCTAATTGCAAAATAGACTTCCTTCATCACTAAATTATTTAAAATGATAAAATTTTTGTAAATTTTCATATTGGAATAGTTTATATGAAAAATTAGGTTTTTGGTCAGACTTCCAATCAAACATATCTTTGTAGTTCATACAATGTAAAATTTCCAGTCCGACTTTGCTATCTCAAAATGGGGCCATATTGTAAAATTATTATTCTGTACTTTCAAATTCATTTCAATTTGGCACAGATCACGACAAAATTGATGCAACCACTAGCGATCGACATTTCATGTTCTACTGAACAAATGCTAAAAAAAACTTTGCTTCAAATTCATGTTTAACAACATTTTTATCAATAAATATCCGTTTCTATGGATGTATTTTGTAAAGTACTTAAAAAACCATGAATTTTTATATAAATTTTGTTAAGATCGGATCAGTAGGAGCCGAGATAATTTATTGTTTTCAATCGATGATTACCCCGAAGCTACTTGCGTACGAAAGATCGAAAAATTTGTAAAAAGAATGAAAATTTTCGGTGTTTGCATTCAATTTACAGTAATTTTATGAACATAGCATAAAAACTAAGAAAAAACATGTGAATTAAAAGAAAATGATTAAGAAAGCTGCTTTGGTGGAGGAGTAAATCAATTTACAATTAAGGTTCTGAAAAACCTGTGTGGCACTGCAGCGGCGCTCTCTCCACCACCGCGCTGCCTGGTCGGAATAGCTGCGCGACAGCGCGCCATGATTTCACTTGGTTCATCGTTTGCTACGTTATAAATTACTATCATTTAGAGTAATATTTGAACACGTAGTGTGTCAAATTTAAATTAAACATATCAAGTAGCTTCGGGGTAATCATCGATTGAAAAAAATAAATTATCTCGACTCCTACTGATGAAAATTCATGGTTTTTAAGTACTTTAAGATGCATTTTACTTTAATTCTGTAACTTCCAAATTAGCCAAAATACATCCCTAGAAACGGGTATTTGTTGATAAAAATGTTGTTAAACATGAATTTGAAGCAAAGTTCTTATTAGCATTTGTTCAGTAGAACATGAAATGTCGATTGCTAGTGGTCGTATCAATTTTTTCATGATCTGCGCCAAATTGAAATGAATTTGAAAATACAGAATAATAATTTTGCAATAAGTCGCCATTTTGAGATAGCGAGGTCAGACTGGAAATTTTATATTGTATGAACTACAAAGATATGTTTGATCGGAAGTCTGACCAAAAACCTAATTTTTCATATAAACTATTTCAATATGAAAATTTACAAAAATCTTTTGGTTGTAAATGATTTAGTGATGAAGAAAGTCAATTTTGCAATTAGAAATACTTGTACCTTATAGGAAATTCAATTCTAACAATTTTTGTCCTCAAATTTTTCACGTAAAGTTAATAATAAAAAAGCTACAGAGGATAAACAAAAAAAAACTTTTTTGAACTTAATTTTGCAATAATAACAATGTTCCGGGGTCAGTACATTGTAGAGACTTTACGGTAGTTATCAGTACACTAACTCTTACCACTTCCAATAATAAAACTGCTAGTGGCACGAACTTTCTGTTAAAATCCATGGGGCCCAGACTAAGAGTAAAATAAGAATTAACAATCGTGAACCCTGAAATGAAAGTAACTATGTAAGTGACTATGAAAGTGACAAGTAAAAAATGGCTGGGATAGGAACAAACGAAGTGTGCAATCTTTTGCAGTCATTTACAAACATTTATCCCTCTTGTACTATAATAATTTTAACTTTGACAATAATACATTATGAATATCACTCTTTCTTCGCGCCGACGCTATTGCATAGGATCATAGGTAATATGTATAATCTACTTATGATCGGACAAAAAAATAACGTTATTTATTATTCTAACAAACTGGACTCTGATAAATAAGTAGTATACGAAAATAACGTTATTTTGCAGATTAGAAAAAGTGAATCATTTGAAGTATATTATCAAAAATAATTTACGTATTCACGCATATGCGTCAATCATTGAGAAAATCCTTTGAAATAAATATAAAGTTCTAAAATTTTGGCAAATGAGATATAACAGCAAAAATTTAAGTATCACGAATAACAAGTGTTCGTGGCACAGTGGTACAGTCTGGGATTATGAATCAAAAGGTTTCAAGTTTGATCTTCTTTCGGGGGACTTTTTGTTAATCTTTTTTTTCCTTCAATTTCCTAATTACTACTTACAGCGACAAGCGCAAATATTACCATAACAATTTTCTAACGATTGCAGTTACTAATATTTAAATAAATACCAATCATTTCCTTTGATGTAAATAACATTAATTTAGGTTAAATGACGTCACAAAATAACGTCATAAAAGGTCCGAAAATGTAGCATCACTCATAAAACGTTATAACGATTTAACGTTATGAAATGACGTTATGAAATGAAGTTATGAAATGTCGTTATTATTTTCAATAGGGATTAAAAATAAGCAAAACCACTACTTTTTTAAAAAATATGTTGAAACCAACTAATTGTATAATATAGGAAGATACTGCGCCAAAAGATACTCTCTTATCTTGACTACCATAATCGAAATGGGAATGTTATTCAAAATTCTTAATTATATTTTACAAAAAATATGCCCCTTGTTCAGAATATGTATTATATCATAATTTTTTCGTTACATTTACTTTTAAATATTGATGCTAGGCCAGGACTAGAGATATATGATTTTTATATTAAAAAATCATATCACTCGACATTAATATTATTTTAAAATAAGAAATATCAAAATATTCTTGTGATTCATTATATCATTGAAATTAAAGAACATATTTTTATAAATTATTCGTAGTATGTTCGCAGAAAAAATTATGAATACACTACCAAAGAAATTGAACTCATGAAAGGTACAAATGGTTTTGGATTCAGTATAGCAGGAGGAATCGGTAATCAGCATATTCCTGGAGACAATGGTATATATATTACAAAAATTCAAGATAAAGGAGTAGCACAAGTCGATAATCGTTTACGAGTAGGGCAGAAGTTAATAGCAGTTAAAAATGTATTAGTAAGTAAACTGTAAAAATATACTTTATATCATCAAAAAAATATTATTATTACATTTATTTCATTTGTGTATTTGAAACACAATTTTTTTTGAAAAAGACACTTAGGCAATCAGTTTTGTTCTGGTTGTTTTCTATTATATTCTATTTATTAATAGAATCTCGTACGTACATGTTGGATTTGTTAGTAGGAAAAGTGGGCTTTTGGATAGTGGAATCAAACGCCGGTTTCGTAAGAAAAAAGTAGACTTGATTATGTATAGAAAGCACAGCCTCGCGAGGCTATAAGTTTGACTACGATCGAACAGGAAGTGACCGGCGGTGCGCTGCGAGCGGCGCTGCAAGCCCTTAGCTTAGTAACAGAGGAGGGAAGATGTGAGATGGAAGAACTAGAGAGCGAAGTGGCTGTAGTATGCATGTTCTGACACTCCATCCCATACACAATACTACGCACCTTAAATCGCATCTTTAAATTTGATTAGACACATCGCATTCGATATCACATCGTAGTTACAGTATTTGAGTTTCGTATCAAAATTACAATATTTAAATTCTCACAAGAAACACACATACTTATGGGTGGTTCTCCGTCAAATTAAAGCTTCATTTTTTTTCGTTTCGAATATGTTCTGGAGGATTTAAAAGAATGTCCTGAATTTTTTCAGATTTTTTGCGGTACATTTTTACGAACTACGCTTTTCACAAATTAAAAAAAATTCATATCTTCTGAGGGAAGCATTTTTTGTCGAAAATACTGCGACGTAGCAACAATTATTGCTGCGTCGTGATCATTGTTGTACGGTCAGCTGACTTACTCTCGGCGAGTTGATAGCTCCTGGAGCGGAGCCAGCGCTCGGTGGCGCTCGCAGGAGTTGCCTCTGACCGGCCGCGTGCGGAGCGCAGGATGTGAGCTTCCGAGTCCCACCTGCGCGGCGCGTCGGCGCTCGGGAGGGGGCATGGCAGGAAGCGAGAGGCGGCCGCGCGCACGCGGTTACATGCATGCGGCGGTGTGTAGAGGGGAGAGCGCGAGTGTGAGCGTGAGCGAGAGAGAGAGAGTCGGCGCGCGCGGGAGAGAGACATTTGGCGAGAGTGGGAATCGAGTGTGTGCGAGATAGAGAGAGAGAGAGAGAGCGCGAACTTCAGAGAGAGAGAGAGAGAGAGAGAGAGAGAGAGAGATGAATATAGTGGCGCGAAGTTGACGGCGTTTGGAGCGCTCAGAGTTGACTTTATGTTGACTTGTGGACGTCATAGAGATGTATAGAGGAATATACGGGCTAGGGATCTTCGAGGACTCGATATATGTATCTCTATGGTTTACTCGAGGATGATAGAGGATTTTCAAATATCGCGCGGCTTACAGATTATCTATAGGTGGAGCCACTGGATGGATATCGACATGATTAATTGATTGATCGATATCCATAAAGGGGGCGCGGATTTGCATATTGAGGAAATACATAGAGGACGTTAATTGATTTTCTAACCGATGATTAAATTGGATTTGGAAAAGACGGCGCTGGGGAAAATCACGGATAGAGGAATAAATTAGTGGTGGTCTATTAATGGCCAATAGGGGATTTTTCTAGGAAAGGGGACCAATGAGGTAATTTTGGAGGCCGGGCTTGCGTTTCCGTGAAGAAGGAGGTCGAGTGGGAAAACGCGGCATCCTTCCTCGATCGGAGCGTCTGCCTCGGCCATTCCGTGCCTGGAGCTTTTCCGAAGCAGTACTGTCAGCAGTAATTTTCATTGTGGTTGCCATCTTGTTGTGTATTTTTGGAAGGAGTTTCGAGCTGCAAAGCCGACGAGGAGTTTTTGTTGGAGTTTTGCGGAGTTATAGAGGATTTTTGGTGAGAATTTGGAGCACTAATCAATATACGGGATATATATAGAGGAAGATTTGTATTTGTCGAGGAATACGCGCGCGGCCGATAGAGGAAATATTTCGCGCGTTTTCAGTGGATGGCGTTTCTCCCTTTGTCTCGTTTAGAAGCGAACGTAGAGGAAATTTCGCGGTCCTTTTTCTATCTAGCACGGTGCCGCAGCCTTGGAATTAGTAATTTGGCCGCGTGCCCATGAATTTATTTCGAGTTCGAATGTGTTTGCCGAAAGAATTGATTGTATTGACAAAATAGAATATAACCGTACTTTATTACCTAATTTATTTGTGTTCAACAATTTTCACCCGATTGCCACCACACTTCCCGTTTTTTCACCATTACAGGGATACTACGAGCCAGGGAAAAAGAAGAAAGCCGTGTGTTAAATAAATACTTTGTAAATAACTGAAATTCCCGTGCGGGCGGAAAATTCCACGTTACAAATGGCGCCCATCGTGCGGCTTTAGGTGGTGGAATTTTTATTTTCAGCAGGAAATTTGTGTGGAGGAAATTTTAGAGGAAATTTTAGCAAAGACGACTTGGAGTCAATTTGGCGGGCATTTTGTGGACTTGGCAGTTGAAGCGTGGTCGTGACGCCATATTGGACGCTAAGCGTCGGTTGAGAATTTCAAAGTTTCTTTTCCTTTCCTATTCGGTGGTGGCAATTTTGGATTTTGTGTTTTGATGGTTGGATATTATCGTGAAATAATTGGAATTTATGGAGGATACCCATAGTGGGAACATTTTTTTTTCTCTTTCCGTTTTCTTGGTTTTTGGGTTTTTCTTTGAATTTTGAAGATTTGAGTGGGGCTCTATATTGGTTATGCACACACACACATGGTTGAATTTTTTTTGATTTATAATTTAAGTAAATGAATTTATTATTGGATATTGTGTATTATTTCGTATTATTTATTGTTTTTGAATTTTGTGGAGGGAAATTTTCTTTCAGGAAGATAACTGATCGATTGAAATTTGTGTGGAGGAAATTTTCTTTCAGGAAGATAATTGAACGTTTGAAATGTTATTTTCAAAATTTGTGTGGTGGAAAGTTTTCTTTCAGGAAGTTTATTGCTCAATTGAATAATTTTGTCTTCAAGAGTTGGTGTGGAAGAATTTTTTTTTATTTTACAGGAAGATTGCTAACCCGTGCGGGAGATTTTTTTTTTTTTAGGCACAAGTGTAGAGGAATTTTTTTTATTTCAGGAAGCTTGTGATCTGTATGGTGGAATTTTGAATTTCAGGAAGATTGTGGATGATATTTTGTTTTTTTTTTCATCTTTCCTTTGCCATACAGAAATTTTCCCCGCCACGAGGGTTGGGGGTGTCCTGTATTATATATTTATATTGATTTTTCTTACGCTACGAGCGTATCGAATTTCCCGGTATTTTAGTGTGTGTGCGTAGGTAGGGTTTCCCTTTTTGTTTTGTGGAGGATTAATTTATTGTGGCGGTAATTGCTGTCTAACTGGAGGATGTCAACCATGGAGCAAGAATATAGAAACTGCATGAAAAGGCTGCTGCAGGAAAGAGAACTTCGGGCGCGGATGTGGGCAATAGTGGCACGAGATATAGAAGAAATCTCGGGCGAGTTGCGTGAGTACGGCTATAGTACATTGGGTTCAAATAGAGAATTGGCGGAGAGGCTGTTTCGAGCAAACCTGTTGGTGGACGGTTTTGAGGACGTTCCCTGGTATAAAGAGGTTGATGAATGAGAAAATTTGTTTCCTGCTGAGAGGCTGGTAAAACCGACTTTAGAAATTGCGGCTGTGGATCAACAGGATCCTGAAATGGTAGTAGTGGTTTCTTCAGTGGAGGATACGACGCCGACAACAAGTATAATTACGGTGACTTGTGGAGCTCAAGGCACAACGGTGACGACGTCGTCTTATGGAGGAAGAAACATAAATACTGTCTTTTCTATGCCGTATTTGGCAGATAGAAGTTTTGCAGGTAACATTGGAAATACTTTGGAGGATATGCCTGGTCATACTGGAAATGACAGAGGTATGGAAGATTTTAGAAGTATTCCGGATGTTACGCATGGCAGAAGAGATTTTGAAGATTTTAGAGATTATAGTGGAGCAGATTTTAGATCTGACTCATATTGTCAAGGGAATTTAGTGAAAAGACTCCAGAGCTGGTGCCAGAGGTTTCGCGGAACAGAGGACAGAGTCGTGGCGGAAAATTTTTTAGACCAGATGGAAGACTGTCGGACAACTGAAAACATTCCCGAGGAGACAATGCTGACGGCTGCAGCTTGCTTGTTTACAGGTGTGACGGCTAATTGGTTTAGGGTAAAGAGAAAAGAAGTGACATCTTGGAGGCAATTGATAGTGGCTTTCAGAAATAGATTTATTGGAGAAATTAGTCAGAGAGACATTTACAGTGACTTGCTGAGAAGAACACAAGGTATGGGGGAACCGATCACAGCATTCACCGATTGTTTCAAATATATTGTGGATCATTTAGACAATCCTCCGAACGACAGAGAGTTAATAGGCATGGCCTATGAACGAATTCGATCAGAGTATCGGAATTTCATGGTAAAATTGAAAATGACGTCTTTAGAGGATATAAAGAGGTATGGTCGGCAATATGAGAGGATTAAGGAGATGAATGACTGTTGGGAACCTCCACCTGCAAAAGAACGAATGAAGCTTCCGGGAGCTGGATATCTTCCGAGGGATCGTGACAAAGGAATAATTAAAACAGCGGCGGTAGAGGAAGTAATTCCTTCTGAACCAGTGAAACCTAAAAGTCAGAAGACACCCGGAGGTATGAGATCCAGCACTACAAGGAATAGCGGTAATGAGATTGTGTATAATGATCAGGCGGGAGTGAATGTGCCAATAAATCAGAATCAGTATCAACAGCCGCAACAGCAGTCTTCCGGTTGGAATATTGGTGGAAGTGTAGATATTGGAGGGCAAAATGGCGGTTTTTTACAGTGTAGAGGAAATTTTCAGGATCAACGAGGGAATACTCAGCAAGATTCAAGGAAATGCTATGCTTGTAGAAAATATGGACATATTGCCAGTAGATGTCCGGACACTAGATGTTATAGGTGTCATCAGATGGGTCATAAGGCAAATAGTTGTAGTGCGCCGGCAGCAACAGATATTTATTGCCAATTATGCAACAAATCTGGGGTCACCCTCAGAGAGTGTCCGGATTTTGATATTTGGAATAAGTTAGCTCAGTTCCCTGGCTTCCGCATAGATGTAGGAACTGTTAGTGATAGCATTGGAAGTTTGGAAGATGGTAATGGAGGTAGTGGTTTAGTGGAAGTAAATAGAGGAAACCATGAATCTCTGATTACTACTTGGTATGGCGGTATTTCTAGAGAAGAGGGTATGGATAAAAACTTGCATATAGTAAGTAAAGATTCATCAATTGGTAGTGTTGGTATCACTCAAGATATTACAAATTGCGAAGAAGTTGTATTGAGAAGATCTACTGCTGATAATGGGAACGAGAAACTTAAACGAATACTGAGGACAAGCGATGAACCTACAGTACGTCATGGGAGTAATGGAAATAGTGTCAGCAGTAGTGGTAGTGAAGAGAATTTTAGGAAGAGGAAGAGAAGTTTCAGCGAGAAAAAGGGTAGTAGTAAACAGAATATTACGACCCGTGGAGGAGATTTTGATTTGAGAGTTGATCCGCAATTGGAGGAATTAAAAGTTAATTCAAAAATAGCGGATCAACCTTTGTGTGAGAAGGCGGACGTTGTGAGGACGACATGTTCAATTAGTAATTTTGGGAACAATGTCAATAATCATGATGTTGTAAGGCCGGTTGTTTTGAGTAGTGATAATTATTTGGAGAAGGAATCATTAGGATCTGAACCTAAGGATTCACATTTGGAGGTAGTGCAGGATGTTTCAAAGGGTGCCATGCCTGGGGACAAAAACACTACAAAGATATGATTTGAGAAGAATGTAGAGACATTAGATGTTGGATGTGCATGGGTAAAAATCTGGTCCTACAGTTAAGGAGAAGGTAGAGGTTTTTTTTAGGGGAGGGGAGGTGGAAATTATATTGCATATAATTTCTAATTTCGTAATTGGCGGTCAATCGCAGTTGGAAATTTTTCTTCACTCGTTCTAGTTTGAGGTGACTGATAATTTCTTGGTGGTCAGTCAAATTTGAGAAGTTTTTTTGTTTTTTAAGACTGAATTATTATTGTGGATAGAGGATTGTAGTGGAATTGGAGGATTTGTGGTTGTTTCAGGTACATGGAGTGTTCGAGAAGGTAGTAGAGGTTTTTTTTTGTTTCAGGTATTTGTGGAGGTTGTAGAGGTTTATGGAGGAAAACCTGGATATCCAGGGATATCCAAGGTTTTGTTGGGGGTATTGCGACGTAGCAATAATTATTGCTGCGTCGTGATCATTGTTGCACGGCCAGCTAACTTACTCTCGGCGAGTTGACAGCTCCTGGAGCGGAGTGTGTGCGAGATAGAGAGAGAGAGAGAGAGAGAGAGAGAGAGAGAGAGAGAGAGAGAGAGAGAGGGATGAATATAGTGGCGCGAAGTTGACGGCGTTTGGAGCGCTCAGAGTTGACTTTATGTTGACTTGTGGACGTCATAGAGATGTATAGAGGAATATACGGGCTAGGGATCTTCGATGACTCGATATATGTATCTCTATGGTTTACTCGAGGATGATAGAGGATTTTCAAATATCGCACGGCTTACAGAGTATCTATAGGTGGAGCCACTGGATGGATATCGACATGATTAATTGATTGATCGATATCCATAAAGGGGGCACGGATTTACATATTGAGGAAATCCATAGAGGATGTTAATTGATTTTCTAACCGATGATTAAATTGGATTTGGAAAAGAGGGCGCTGGGGAAAATCACGGATAGAGGAATAAATTAGTGGTGGTCTATTAATGGCCAATAGAGGATTTTTCTAGAAAAGGGGACCAATGAGGTAATTTTGGAGGCCGGGCTTGCGTTTCCGTGAAGAAGGAGGTCGAGTGGGAAAACGCGGCATCCTTCCTCGATCGGAGCGTCTGCCTCGGCCATTCCGTGCCTGGAGCTTTTCCGAAGCAGTACTGTCAGCAGTAATTTTCATTGTGGTTGCCATCTTGTTGTGTATTTTTGGAAGGAGTTTCGAGCCGCAAAGCCGACGAGGAGTTTTTGTTGGAGTTTTGCGGAGTTATAGAGGATTTTTGGTGAGAATTTGGAGCACTAATCAATATACGGGATATATATAGAGGAAGATTTGTATTTGTCGAGGAATACGCGCGCGGCCGATAGAGGAAATATTGTGCGTGCCCATGAATTTATTTCGAGTTCGAATGTGTTTGCCGAAAGAATTGATTGTATTGACAAAATAGAATATAACCGTACTTTATTACCTAATTTATTTGTGTTCAACAATTTTCACCCGATTGCCACCACACTTCCCGTTTTTCCACCATTGCAGGGATACTACGAGCCAGGGAAAAAGAAGAAAGCCGTGTGTTAAATAAATACTTTGTAAATAACTGGAATTCCCGTGCGGGCGGAAAATTCCACGTTACAAATGGCGCCCATCGTGCGGCTTTAGGTGGTGGAATTTTTATTTTCAGCAGGAAATTTGTGTGGAGGAAATTTTAGAGGAAATTTTAGCAAAGACGACTTGGAGTCAATTTGGCGGGCATTTTGTGGACTTGGCAGTTGAAGCGTGGTCGTGACGCCATATTGGACGCTAAGCGTCGGTTGAGAATTTCAAAGCGGAAAATTCCACGTTACAATACATAGAGCACTTTATGATATATATACGTTTCAGCAGCTTTATACGTAATTTAGATATTTAAATTCAAAATTTTTAAGGTTTGATTGATCCTTCGGATTGAGATGAAAACATTTGTAAAGATCGTTTTTTTTAACCCAAAAGTAGTGGAATAAGTCCCAGAATGCCAAACGCAGCTTCAGACCACTTAAAAAAAATCAAAAAATCACTTTTCAAAAAAATTGGATTTCCTATTTAAAAAAAATTTAATTAAAAAGTAAACAAAATTCTAAGATAAAAGGTATTTAAAAATCAATATTTTCAGCATCAAATTGACTACTAAAAATCCACATTGTCATCGATTTTTAGGTCGGAAATGAAGCGAAATTCAGAAAAATCTCAAAAATACTTTTGATTTTAGAATTTTTTTACGTTTTACTCGTATTTTCTTAGATAGGAAATCCAACATTTTTTTTGAAAAGTGGTCTGAAGCTTCGACTGGCATTTTGAGTCTTATTCAACTATTGTAAAGTTATCTTTACAAATGTTTTCATCTCAATCCGAAGGATCAATCAAACCTTAAAAATTTTGAATTTAAATGTCTAAATTACGTATAAAGCTGCTGAAACGTACATATATCATATTGAAAGTATTTTTCTTGGTAACCGAAGAAAGTGCTCTATGTATTTTCGACAAAAAATGCTTCCCTCAGAAGATATGAATTTTTTTAAATTTGTGAAAAGCGTAGTTCGTACCGCAAAAAATCTGAAAAAATTCATTTAAATTCAAAATTTTTAAGGTTTGATTGATCCTTCGGATTGAGATGAAAACATTTGTAAAGATAACTTTATAATAGTTGAATAAGACTCAAAATGCCAGACGAAGCTTCAGACCACTTTTCAAAAAAAATGTTGGATTTCCTATCTAAGAAAATACAAGTAAAACGTAAAAAAATTCTAAAATCCAAAGTATTTTTGAGATTTTTCTGAATTTCGCTTCATTTCCGACCTAAAAATCGATGACAATGTGGATTTTTAGTAGTCAATTTGATGCTGAAAATATTGATTTTTAAATACCTTTTATCTTAGAATTTTGTTTACTTTTTACTTAAATTTTTTTTAAATAGGAAATCCAACTTTTTTTGAAAAGTGATTTTTTGATTTTTTTAAGTGGTCTGAAGCCGCGTTTGGCATTCTGGAACTTATTCCATTACTTTTGGGTTGAAAAAAAGATCTTTACAAATTTTTTTATCTCAATCCGAAGAATGAAACTTTAAAAATTTTTAATTTAAATGTCTACATTGCATATAAAACAATATAAAAATATAAAAAATATTGGAAGTATTTTTCCTGGTAACTAAATAAAGTTGAAAAAGTATTGTATGCATTTTCTACGAAAAACGCTTCCCTCAGGAGCTATGAATTTTTTTAAATTTATATAAAAAGAAAAAAAATGCTTAAAATCCCAACTTTGACCCTCTGTAGATCGTACAAGTATACCGAAAAAATTTGAAAAAATTCAGGACATTCTTTTACAACCTCTAGAATATTTTTCGATAGTTCCTGAAACAAAAAAAATGAACCTTTGATTTGATAGAGAACTACATATATATATATATATATATATATATATATATATATATATATGTATATATTTGTATATGTGTGTATATCTTCCTATATTATATAATCGTATACGTGATTTCGGAGGCCCAGCCCCTCCGCATATCTCCTTTACTTTTCCCTCCACTTATAAACCAAGGAACGTTTCAAATTTATGTTTATTCGACTAAATAAAAGCCCCTTCGCGCTCCTCCACGCTTCTCCGTATCCCTCCGCACCCCTATGCACCCCTTCGCATACCCCCTCCACTTTACCCTCCAGTTACCCCTCCACTATTATATAAAATTTAAAATAGTATAAAGCAGGCTACAAATTGTGCTAACTAATAGTAAGTCTTAAACTTAGTGATAATAGTGGCAGGTTAGAGAACATGATTGGAGTCGATAGATGTAGCTTAGAGTTGATAGCTAGGTTATGAAGGCTATGGATGAAGGTAATAGGTGGAGGCTGGTATTCATGGATGAAGGTGATAGTTTGAGGTTGTATGTGGACGGTTGAGGTCATGTTTGAAGTTCTAAATGAAGCATAGAGGAGCAATAGGTGGATGGTATAGGTGATAGGTCAATGGTTAAGGAGTCTAAATCGGTGTTGATAAGTGGAGGCTGTAGGTTATAGGTGGAAACGTGTGCAAGGAATGAAGGTCATAATTGAAGAGCATAGGTGGAGAGTGGAAGTAATAATTGGAGGCGTGTGTGAAGGGCGACAGTGATTGGTTAACAGCGGACTTCATGGGTGGTGATGATAGGTGTCAGTGGATAGACAGAGAGTCCAATTTATGGGTGGAGGTGATAGGTTGAGAGTATGTGTGGAGGGTGGAGATCATGATTGAAGTCATCAGTGGAGGGTGTAGATGGAGGGTGCAGGATATGATTGGAAGTAATAGATAGACATTAAAGGTGATATGTGGAGGGTTAAGGAGTTACAGCTGGTGGTGATCAGTGGAGAGTGTAGATATAGGTAGGGAGTTAAGGAATCAAGATTGGTAGTGAAAAGTGGAGCCTGTAGGTTGTAGGTGAAGGTGATAGGCGGGTGATGGAAGTCATAAGTGACGGACGTAGGTTGAGGTTTGAGGTCATGTTTGAAGTAATAAGTGGAGGCTGAAGGCACTAGGTAGACGGTAGATTTCACGGTTGGAGATGATCCTGAAGGTGATTGGTGAATGGTGAAGCTCATAGCTTAAGGTGGTAGGTGAGACTGGAAATCATGTCTGAAACAGATAGGTAGAGATCGTATATGAAAGGTGAAGGTCATAATAAAGGTCGCGCGATAGGTCACCTAAGACGATCGCTGCCCAAAAGAAGCGTGCTGCTGATTCTGTATATCAACATGACTGGCGAACTACTGCTCTGCTAGTTGCTTGCAGATGACAATTGTATAATTTTTTAGCAGTGGCGCGACAAAACTGTTTTACGTTTACATAGACGACTTTTGTGCTCTAACTGTTCTGGGCAGAGCAGTATCTCGATAAAAATTCTCTCACTATAGGTGGTGGGTGAATGTACTAGGTGGATTTCTTGGGTAAAAAGAGGTGTTTGGCAAAATTTTGAGGTCATGGGTGGAGTTGACATGTAGAGGTTGTGTAGAGTCTAGACTACATGATTATAGGCGATGAATGGAGAGTATAGATGATAGGTAGAAGTTGATAGTTGAAGGTAATAGGTAGATTGTGAAGGTTATGGTTGCAAATGATAGGTGGAGAGTGGAAGACATGATTGGACGTAATAGATATATATTGTAGGTGATAGATGGAGGTTTAAGGGTTCAAGGTTGGTGTTAATAAATGGATGTTGTAGGACATAAATGGGCGGTAGATGTTATGATTTGTGATAATAGGTGGCGGCTGGATGTCATGTGTGAAAGTAATAGGTCGAGATCGTTTGCGAAAAATAATGGTCACAGATGAAGGTCGTAGGTGGAGATTGTTATGAACAAAATAAGTGAAGGTTAGAGATACTAGGTAGATCGTAGAGATCTTGGTTGGAGATAATCGTAGAGGTAACAGGTAGATTGTGAAGACCATATGTCAAGGTGATAAGGGGAGGCTGGAGGACATGTGTGAAGTTAATAGGTGCAAGTTGCGTATGAAAAGTGTAGGCCATAAGTGGACGATATAGTGATAGGTGCAGATGATGGATGGTGGAGGTCATGATTGGTGCTGATAGATGGAAGCTTAAGAACATAGATACAGCAATAGACAAATTTTAAAAATTATTTTATTGGAAAGTAATCAAGAAAACACGACAATGTATAGACAAGTGAGTAATCACTATGTCTACATATTAATTTATCCCTCGGTGGTTATTATAACACAGATGTTGGAGAATTTATCCATCTCCCCGAGGCAAGCGTGAAGGAAGAAATGACTAAATCTTCATTTCAACGTTTCGGCGAACTGTCAATAATTTATTTTCGTAAATTTAAAAATACATAAATAATTTACGAAAAAGTCACAGAATTATAGATTTACATTATTTAAGCAGCGTCAGATATGGCTTTTATGGAAACATAGTTTCAATTTTGAGAAATATGTAATTAAAGACAGAGAAGCAAATTTAAATACGTGGCTCATTTCTGAAATGTTATATATAAACATGCAAAACAATGGCATAAATAAAAGAGAAGATATATAAAATCTAAATAACGTATACACACATCGAATGTATCAGCTGAGGCAATAGACCGATATGACGATTATACACAGGTATAAGAAAATTAAGTCCCACGTCATTTGTAAACAATCGCTTTGAATAACAAATCGTGCTTCGGAATATATAAAGTGCATTACCAGCAACTTCCGTACTTCCGAAGCCAATTACCGTGTGACAAACATCGATATAGATTTCGTATACTTATTCTCAGGTTGAGAAAACCAAAAAAATTTTTTGAAAATCTGACATTGCTTAAATAATGTAAGTCTATAAATCTGTGACTTTTTTGGAAATTATTTATGAATTTTTAAATTTACGAAAATAAATTATTGACAATTTTGCTGATGAGGGCGACAATCTTCGCCGAAACGTTGAAATGAAGGTTTCTTCCTTCACGTTTGCCTCGGGGAGATCGATAAATTCTCCAACATTTGTGTTAATAATCAATAGAATAATCAATAGATAAAGAACAATTTTCCATATGAGAGGATTAAGTAACCATTTAAAGCTAAAGTCTTCATTTACTCGGAAACGCATTGCGTCGTTTCATGAGTAGAGGTGCAACGTGCATTGCATCACGATAATCTTTATTATTTTTCTGAATATCTACAATGCATTACATCATTGTATATAGAAGTAACTATTAAACATAATTGAATTTTAAATTATTCGCAACATATTTTGATTTTTCCCGGTATCCCGGACCATATAAAGTCTAAATAATTTTTCAGAAAATTTTTATTATAATGTCTCTCCTCTTATCATTCTCCGTTATGCAGAGGCGGGGGTATTTTAATGTAAATAGTTAATCCAATAATACTATTAATAATTACGAAAACTATATAATAAGAATTGTAAAAAGTTTATGAAAATTATAAAATCGCGGACATCGCCAGGAAACCATAGCAAAGGAGACAAATTTTTAAAATTGAAAAAAAGGACTAAAAAACAAATTAGTACTAATATTTAGAAAACGAACTTCAATCTTTTTTCACCTGAAAGTTTTATAACGTAGATCTACCGCTTCTCAACAAATTCTTATAAATTCTTTTGATAGTTCTAAGTACATTTTCATCTGTATAATGTTTTACGAATGTTAACTGCTTTTTCATAAAAAAGCATGTTTGTTGTTCATGTTGAAAAATTTAGCAATCATTTATGCAAAATCCGTTTTAATGTGTATGATTTTAGAATAAAATCATACACATTAAAAAGAGCTTAGAATTGTTCAAGGAATTTATAGGAATGTCTTCTGAATGTTTACAATTAATTTTATATATTAATTTTAAAGTTAATAATCTGAGAAAAATATTAAAAATTGTTTCTAAACGTGTTGAAAAAATTCTGACATATTCTTTGTCTATTTCTAAGTCGATTTTATTCATTATAATTTTTTCTAAAGTTTAAGGTATTCAAATTAAAAATAGCCGAACGAACTATTAAAATACCGAGCTTAGACCACTATTAGCCTTTAGATAAGCTTGAAAATATATTTCGTCCATTTGTGCGTAAATGGGTTAAGTCATCATCTTGGATTCGCCATCAGAAGTTTTTGTAAAAATAATGATGAATTCGTAATTGGTGACCCGGAAAACCCTTATTTTGATACCCAACATGTGCTATAATCCCGTAAAACCGTGACTACAAATGACGGTAAAAAGTGATCAAAAGAAAATGCGGAGACCATGTTTATTTTCTCATCGGCTATTAACTACGTCTGATTGGACAGCTGCATCACAAGCGACACTGCTAAGGAGATGTGAGGAAAACTAGCAAACACACTCTCGTGTGTGAGTACCTCGGACGGAAGGTTGTCTAGTAGGGCAAGCGCGGACAAAGGGACTATCTGCGTAGCTAGGGAATTCGTGGCTATTTATGAGTGCTCTATACCCCATCCGGAAGTCCAAAATGGGCAATGAAAATAGTTGGAGTCTGCTTGGTGGCGCCCCTAGCGCACTAATATGAAAGTATATGCTATTCTCTGTTTTATCATAAAGTCAGGGCTGTAGTCAATGCAATTCTCCATCGAGAACCCCGGGTTGAGATGTAATATTACAGCACTCACTGACACGTATCAAAATCAATCTTTATGATGCACCGTAATATGCCTGTACACCATAAACATTTTCCTGTGATGTTTATCAATGTACATATATTGATATAACACACAGGGATACATACGAGGGCTACGGCATACGGCGTATCGTGTCCATGAAGCTTTGTGTATACATATGCTCGAAGTGTAAAGCAGATCAGCTGATTGTACTCGCAGTCAGTGTCAGTGAAGCGCACGTGTTCTCTCTCTCTCTCTCTCTCTCTTTCTCTCTCATACAACTTTCCGACCATCTTGACGGCAGCAGCTTTTTTCCCATGTGTTCACTCGAGTTAGGAAATTGAACAATGCGATTCTATTTCATTGTTGAAATATGTTAGAATTAATTAATTACAAATTATAATCCTATAGTTATTTCTTTGGACGAGGCCGCTAAATAAACTTAAAATAATAAATAACATGAAAAAAAAATTGTTTTACTTTTTCATGAAAAACTTTTTTGTTACTCACTTAGAGTAAAAAAGGTACAAATAAAAATTGTTCAGAATAACAATTTTTGAAAAAAGTCATTTATTATCCAATGCGAAATTAATAATTTTTTGTAAGAATAGCATAAAAATTTGAGACCAAAATGGCGTCTTCTTAAAAAAATATTTACCGCACAATTTTAAATTGCAGTTATATTAGATACAGGTAAAATAATAGGTTGCAACCACGAACGATGCACAGCTTACTATGTACTTTACAAGCGCTCAAAAGAAATTGTTTTATAATAAATATTTAACAACGTTTTTATGAATCGCTATGGTAATATTTGAAACTTAGAGAAATGCGACCAAATGCATTTTAAAGAACGTAAAAAAATTTTTTCTTACAGATTTTTCCAAAATTCAACTGTAAATGCGCATATAAACATTTTTCATTCGATCGATGGTTACGTCGAAACTGTGATGTTTCTTCCGACGGGTGTAGAAGGCTTATTTTTTCTAAAATTATGTACAAATCAGTGTACTTGACCGGGCGGCGCGGTAGTGAGGAGGGGGCAGGTTTATTGTACATCTTAGTTGTAAAATTGAATACCTCGACAACCAAAGCTGCTATTACAATAAATATTTTGTTTTCTTTATAGTACATTTTTTCAACTTTGACGTTATGTAAATGAAAATGTCATAGATGCGATGCAAGCACGCGAAATTGAAGTTTTTTCTGAAAAACAATCTTCCTTTTTTTGGCTGTATAATCATAGAAATATTTAGAAAGCAATATATTTCATTTTTTATAAAAAATGGCGATTGCGATTTTCATGGCATCTCTGATAATTACATTTACATGATGTAAGAACAGAAAAAACACATTATAGAACAAAAAATTAATTGCAATACCATAGCTTCGGTTGCCGAGATTCTTAATTTTACTACAAAAGTACGACACCTGTGCGTTTTGGTCAATTACGACAAAAGCTTATGACATACTCATATGAAACGCTAAAAATTAATTTTTCTTTCAATTAATATTCATCACAACAAATGTCTGTTGCTAGGGCCAGAAGTTAAACAATTTTTTTATATGGATAATTGAAATCAAATGTACCTATAAGTAAGTGAAATTCATTGGACTAGGATCGATAAAATAAACAACTTTTATTTGATCGATTGAGCCAAAACAATTTCATATTTTTTGGATAAATTTGGTTTAAAGCTCTTTGAAATAATACTTTTTTCTATAACTAATAAAGATTGAATTGGAGGACAGAGTGCGGTGTCGAAAAAAATTTCGTCTACTCTAACTGTTAAATTGAGTACCTCGACAACCAAAATTGATATTACAAAAACTTTTGTTTGATTTCACGTGTTTTTTCTCAGCTTTAACAGTTTTAAAAGTATTCGAGATTTAATAGAAGAACAATTTTACGAGCCGAAGAACATTTTTACGTGTAATAAGTCAGTATATGCATTTATTTATACATGCATCAGACATGGATAAACATACATATAAACATGTATCTACCAAATTCCATTCTACTTTGTCAAAACGTTATTAAAGACAAAGTTAAAAAGTGTATATTTACATTTTGTATTTGTTTATAAAAGTTACCTCCTCACCCGAAGTCGAAAGATTAAGGTTTCTTTTTATATATTGCTGTAAAAATGTTACGATATTGCATTATTAAATGCTCATGATTTCATGCATAAGAGGTAATTAATAAAAAACACAACTTGTTTTGATTACATCACTGCATTCATTTTATTATTACAAAGCTTGTCGAATAAGCAAAAAAATAGGCACATCAATTTGAGTTTTAAATACATGAGTAATGTTGTTTTCTTATTTATAATACTTGTCAAATATTATCATTTTTTTATAGACTAACTTTCATATTTACCCTACTAAAAAACATAGTTTTACCAGGTGGTAATGACCATCTGCTTTTTTTACCTAGATTATCATATGGTAAAACCATATGATTATTATCGAGAGAAAGAGAGATAGAGAGAGAGAGAGAGAGAGAGAGAGAGAGAGAGAGCGAAGAGAAAGGAAAGAGAGAGACATGAAAGAGGAGAGATATGAGAGAGAGGAGAGAGCGAGAGAGAAGACAGAAATGAGAGAGTGAGAGAGAGGAAAGAACAAGTACACTTATGAGGTAGAGAGAGAGAGGAGAAACCGATGAAATTATATCTCAACTTTCCCTCCTCTCCCGCCCCCCTCATCTCTCTCTCTTTCATTAGTGTACTCTTTCTCTCTCCCATTCCTCTCTCCTCGCTCTCTTCTCTCTCCTTCTCCTCTGTCTCATCTCTTTCCTTCTCCACTCTCTCCTCTCTCATTCCTCTCCTCTCGCATCTCTAATTCATTTCTCTCCCCTTCCACCTCCCTCATCTCTTTCTCACTCTCTCTTTATGTCTCACATATCTCTTGCTCTCTACTTCTCTCTAATTAGTGTATTCTCTCTCTCTTTCCTCTCTCTCTCCCGTTCTCTCCTCTCTCACTCGTTCTCTCCTCTCTCTCTCTCTCTCTCGTTCTCAGCGCTCCCATCTCTCTCGTTCTCTCCCCTCTCTCTCTCGTTCTCTCCTCTCTCTCTGGCCTCTCCTCTCTCTCTCTCGGTCTCTCTCCTCTCTCTCTCTCTCATCTCCCTCTCGTTCTCTCTCATCTCTCTCTCTCGTTCTCTCTCTCGTTCTCTCTCATCTCTCTCACTCTCGTTCTCTCTCATCTCTCTCTCTCTCGTTCTCTCTCGTTCTCTCTCATCTCTCTCATCTCTCTCGTTCTCTCTCATCTCCCCCC
>JACCIB010001128.1:0-54996 GCA_018906965.1 Philotrypesis tridentata | reverse complement strand
CCCAAAACTGAACCTTGTTTTCTTTTTCTTTGCATGATGCTTTCTCGAGAAAAGCTCACGCGAGACTAACTGAAAACTATAAATACTTCATATTTATACCATTTTTGAGTTAGTCTGTACTCGAGATGGGATCCTGTGAAGAAGCAGTCCGCAAAACTACCCAGTTGAATAAATTTCGATCTTTTGACGCAGCAAACAGCAGTAAAAATACAGCATCGTCATGGAAAATTGTTGCCAAACAGTATAAGAGCAGTATTTTGTGGACCACTCGAATTGTGGAAAAACGAATGCTCTCCTATCTCTCCTCATTCATCCTAATGGTTTAAAATTTGAAACATTTACGTATACTCAAAATCTCTAAATCAGCCTAAATACAAATTTTTAGAGAAACTTCTCGAGCCTCTCGATGGCATTGAATACTTTCCCTTCGGTGAACATGATCTTGTCGTTTCACCCGCTGAAGCTCGACCCAACTCAATTTTCATATTTGATGATATTGCCTGTGAAAAACAAGATAATGTTAAAGCTTTTTATTGCATGGGTAGATATAAATATGTAGATTATTTTTATTTGTGTCAATCGTATGCACAAGTACCGAAACATTTAGTGCGTGACAATGTCAACTTGTTGGTAATTTTTCGTCAAGATGATATGAATTTGAAACAGGTTTATAATGACCATGTTAACACCGACATGTCATATCTACGTTTAAAGGATATTTGCTCAATATGTTGGAATGATGGTAATCACAGCTTTCTCATTATTGACAAAGATCGTAATATAGCTGACGGTCGCTATAGAAAAGGCTTTGATCAATTTGTAATAAATATACAGAATATGGAAAAAGTTTAGCATTGTATTGTGAAACTTGAAACTGTCAAGATGACGGATTTTAATCAGCAAACAGCAATTTTACGTGAAGTTGAGAAAGCTCGAAACGCTGTGAAAAGAAAGTATGATACATTAAAATTGCATAATTTGGAAGTGGAAAAAACTTTGAGTGACTCGTTCCAGCCAATCGTGAAACCACTGGAAAAGCTTGTTGATGCCACTGAAAATAGAATAAAACAAGAAATAAATTTATCGTCTAGTCCAATCATCAAGAAAGAAATGAGAAAAAAGAGAAGAATTAAAAAACTTGAGCATAGTACTTCAAACAGTGATAATGCTGATGATTATGAAGGTAATGATTTTCATGAATCAGCTTTTGAGTCCGCTCTTGAGTATTCAGCAGATGAGCTAGAAAAAACTATTGTAAAAGGAGATGACAAAACAGTTGATGAAAATGTGAAAATGTTGCTTAGTGGGGACACAAAATCTTTAGATACAGTATACGGAGTGCGGAAAATGCAAGATGATTCACTATGGATTGGAGATCCTCCAATAACTTTTGAAGCAAATAAAATTATAATTGGTAATCAAGAGTACGCAAAAGCTCCAGGACTGACAGAGTTATTATTTAAGAAGGAACCTAATGTCTCACTAATCACTGACAATGATAAAAAAAATTATGCTATGATTTTAAAGGATACTAATGCTCACAAAAAGTACTATAAAGCAAATGAGAGTGTTCGTGAAACAACGAGTAGAAAATATGTGAATTATATAAGTAAAGTTCTAAAGCTTCGTCAAGGTAAAATTGGAACGGGCTTATACAAAGTCGCTCAAAGATACACTCATACGAATTACCGCTACTGGGATGATCCAAACGAGCTTGTAGATCGTCTAAGATTATTTATAGCTGAAACATCTGTTGGTAATAACAATCATGTAAATGAAATTCAAGCAATTGTAGAGGAGCTTCGTGAGGCAGAAATTATTAGCTCAGTATCAAAATGAGCATTGATGTGTTTGGACGTCAGCTGCTGGTCCAAACAGAGTCATCGCGAGGACCGCCTGGTGTAGGATTCAAGCTTACAAGTGATGGAAATTTTGATTTAGATAATCGAGTACTGTGTAACGTAGGTAATGCTACTGAACACACTGATGCTGTAAATTTAAAGTCAGCATAAAAATTGGTTAAGCATAGAACGGAGAAACTTCTTAAAGATTTACAAGGAATGGAAAGTAACTTGAACGATAAAATTAAAAAAATTGAATCTGATATTGCTAAAATAAACAACATACTATCAGATTTGCATGAGAAGACCCGTAGACAAAATGAAGGCAAAATTAGTGGATGAACTACATAAGCCTCCAAGGCGTATCAACGTCGCTCATTCATCACTAAAGATATTGATGATACTTGGCAGGCGGATCTTGTTGAAATGATTCCATATGCCAAGCAGAATAAAGGTTTTAAATACCTACTCACAGTAATTGATACATTTTCAAAGTACGCTTGGACTGTGCCAGTCAAAGGAAAAACTGGGAAATGTGTAGCTGAAGCTATGAAGTCCATACTTTTGCAAAAATGAGTACCCAAGAATTTACAGACAGATCGAGGAAAAGAATTTTACAATAAAGATTTTGAAAAACTAATGAAAAGTTATAAAATCCACTTGTATTCTACATACAGTAATCTCAAAGCATCAATTTGCGAACGTTTTAATCGCACTCTGAAAAACAAAATATGGAAATTGTCTAGTCTACAAGGTACATAAAAATGGCTAGACAGTTTACAGGATTTAACTTTGCAGTATAATAATAGCCGTCATCGAACAATAGGACTGACGCCTGTAGAAGTTAATAAAGACAAAGTTAATCCAATAATGAATCGAATGAAAAAATCAAACAGAAATCGTTATAAACGATCTATATTTAAAATTGGAGATCGTGTACGTATAAGCAGAATTAAGGGTATTTTTGGTAAAGGTTATACACCCAATTTGTCAACCGAAGTCTTCACAATAACAAAAGTTTCAAATACAAAACCCTACACCTATCATCTGAAGGATTAACAAGACAAATCAATAGCTGGAGGATTCTATGAAGAGGAACTTCTCAAGACTAAACATCCTGATGTATACTTAATTGAAAATGTTTTGAAAAAAAATGGTAATAGAATTTATGTAAAATGGTTAGGTTTTGACAATTCTTACAACAGTTGGATAAATAAAAATGACATGTAAATACAAATAAACTGCATTTATTCATTTATTTCCTTAATTTTCTTCAACAGTACAGGTGTTATAATAGCATTTGCTTGATCGATTTTTCTCTTAAAATGTGCTCGATCTCGCGCTACCTGCTCTCACTTTCAACATCGAGCTTCATGATGAGCAAACCTCCAAGTATGTATAATATGAATAGTCGGCTCTTCTTTAAATCGCACACACTTTTTACTGAAATTACATGCATCTAATTTAAACGATGTATAAAAATATTTAGTTTATTTGCAAACTTACCCATCGTTTGTTATTTTATAATGGCCCCAAGCAAGTGTATCAGTGTTATTATCTTGAAGAAATCTCTTATCGTCATAAGGATTAAGTGCAACCTTCTTTTGTCTCACAGTCTCAACCTTGTGAAGCTTCGATCTGATCACATACTGCTCTCGACTCTGAATACATGCATTTTTTAAGCAATCCAAGTAGTCATTGAACTTTATAGATTTCTTTACAACTGAAGCCTTGATACCCTTGATTTTTTTCATACAATCCTCATTATTAACACGTGTACTATACATTTTACTTCTCAAACCAATGAATTCTGTGAGAATCTGTCCATTCCACTCATCCTTCATTAGTCCAACAACGTTTTTATTAACACGTGGCATTTTAAACATATTATCTGTAGGATAATCAGATGTATCAAACTTGTCAATATTTTGTTTCACATCTTCATAAAAATCATTGCATTTAATGGCGTATGTGAGGCTATCAGTATCTGTATATAATAATTTACAATTATCCTTATACATTTTTCGCATATAGTTGTAATGAAAATCATACATGAGCGTCTTTGAGAGATCTAGAACTGTAAGTCCAGTCTAGAATTGGCTTATTCATTAGTATATCCGTTTTATTCATTTGTATTGCTACTAAATTTTCGTTAAATATTGAACTGCTGTGAAAGTTTGGACTTGAAATTTGAGCCTCAACACCATATCTTCCTTCATATTTACTCATAAGCTTTACTGAAACTTTTTTTCTAATATTTTCCATGGTCGTACCAAACACTGCATTATTCATTAACTTGAAAAAATTCTTTTCAAATTCATTTTTCGCAACTGATCTGAGACTGCTGTTTAAATCTATGTATGATTTTAGCCATTTTGATTGCTTGAATTTTCGAACTCTATGGATTTTGCGAAGCTGTAAGCCATTTACGAGAGCTTGTTTTAAGGCTACATAGTGAATCACATAATTTCTCTTAGATCGTAGAGTAGCCAAAAGTTTTTCCTGCTTACTACCTGGCGGTTTTGCATGTTCAGGACAGAACGGCAAATCATTATGATCGTTATGTATATTTCTTGGATAATCTAAATCAACTTCGAGAATAAAACCGTAGGAATCATTAGGATCAGTACTCCATAAATTAAAATCATCTAAATTTTCAAGCCATTCAAACTCATCGTGTGGAAGACTTTGTGAAAGACTATGCCCGTACAAATTATTTGCATCTAAGTAAATTAGAAACTGATTTTCCTTACTAGCGTCATATTTTTCGAGCATGTACTTGTGATTAGATGATGCATAACGATTTGAGCATTGGCTTAAACCACCTCTGATTCCACGCTCTACAAAAAGAACCATGTCAATATCGGTTAAGAGCTTTAATTTTATTCCAGTATGTTTGAGCATTGCATCCCAAGAGAAACCTGGAGTAGTATAATAATGAGCAGGATCGAGACTGTAGACTCTCATACTTTGATCTCGAAAATTTTCAAAAACATCAGCTAAAAGTAAGACGTCAGTTTTCATGTAGAGATCTGAGTATTCATCAAGCGTTTTCACATTAAATGTTTTCCATACATTTTTGGCATGTTCATAATCCTCATCGGATATATGCGAGTCATTGAGCTAACTGAAAAAATCATCTTTTTCAGGTAATTTACGCTCTTCTAGTTTTTTCCATGAGTCAATATACTCGTAGGGAAAAACTCCTTTTCTTGTTCACAAATTAATTTGTTCATTGTTGAGAGGATGAAATTCTTTCTTTACAATTTTATAGTCTAGCAGATATGATGCCAGTTTTTCTAATGAAGAAGGCATGAATCGAAAAGAGTCCAAAAATCTAAATTTGATGCTACTGTTTTCTACATGCTTTGTAAAAGAAATATATTTCTCTTTTGTTAGTTGTTAATAAATCAATTTGTACTGGAAAGTGAATCGAGACGTCAGATATGATAAAATGTGCATCGTGAAACACAACTGGTATTATTTAGGAATCTTGATAGTTTAAATTGCATGCATTATGTGCGGGTGCTCGATACTTTCCAGTAAGATGGCAGTGGTTACGCACTTTCACATCAACATTTAAATTTTTTTTACAAATGTGGCATATTTTTTAATTACAATACTCTGTTATTTCAGCCTGAATTACAATACTCTGTTATTTCAGAGATAAAGTTGACATCGGTAAAGGATTATTATTTCAAGAAATTATTTGTTCTTCTATTATTTTCAATTCTGTAGCCAACCATTTAGATGCTTCAGGACCTCTATAAAACTTATACGTTGATAAAGAATTATTATAGCTGCATTGAAAATAATATCCTATACTATATATTTCATGGCTCTGCACTGATTGTGTATTGACGATTTTATCCTGTTTTATACGTTTTAACAAACACTCACAGTTTGCGTAGATTGTGAAAGGTAACTTTTCATTGTATCGATGATTTTAAAAACTGAATCACATCATTTCCTGGTTCAGGAAGTTTAATTTTACAATTATTTAATACTTTACAATGTTCCTCATGTTGCGTCAAACTATCTTCTTTGTAAAAGACATTCAAGCATCTATCTCAAACGAATAATTTTCGTTTTTTACTTGTAAAATCTTTGCTAATTAAACGTGAGAAATGTTTTCCCACCGAATATACGGATTGAGAATTTGGATTATTTGGGCTGCCCATCGCTCAAAATACCAGGATTTTGCTCCCCTACCGTCTGCGAGAACCACGTGCCAGGCTGTAACAAAAATTGTGCTCTTCAAAATATCATGTCAATTCGGAAGTGGCTGTTGGCTGTGAGAGAGGAAGACTATTCATAAGACGACGATTCAACAGACTCCGCCTTTGAGGAAGTTTACGTGAGTATTTAATTACTTTTTATACATATATGTGTACACACACACATACACATACACACACGCATACACATACACACACATACACATACACACACACACATACACATACACATACACACACATACACATACACATATACATACACACACATACACATACACATACATACACTCTCGCTCTCTCCTCTCTCGCGCGCTCTCTTCTCTCTCTCTCGTTCTCGCACGCTGTCTTCTCTCTCTCTCGCTCTTTCGTTCTCGTACGCTTGCGCTATCTCTCGTTCTCGCACGCTGTCTTCTCTCTCAATCTCTCTTTCGTTCTCGCACGCTGTCTTCTCTCTCTCTCTCGCTCTTTCGTTCTCGCACGCTGTCTTCTCTCTCTCTCGCTCTTTCGTTCTCGCACGCTGTCTTCTCTCTCTCTCGCTCTTTCGTTCTCGCACGCTGTCTTCTCTCTCTCTCTCTCGCTCTTTCGTTCTCGCACGCTCGCGCGCTCTCTCCCTCGCTCTTTCTTATCCTCTCCCGCTTTTCTCGCACCACGGTTTCTTTTCTCTCTTTCGCGAACGTACACACACACACAAACACACACACACACACACACACACACACACACACACACACACATGTAAACATATACACATTCATTCACTTATTTATTTTTTACAAATTTTATTTTTCAGAATGGAGTCAATCAATGCTGTAGCGAGAACCTCATTCTTCTTACCGACCAAAAAAATGAGGGAGTTGGAAGTGGGTAAGCAGTACAAGTTGACTGCTCTCAAGAAAGTTCAGACAAAATATGGGTTGAAAATTGTTGCTGTATTGGACAGCAACTTTGACCTGTTCCTTCCAACGCGTGTAAGCGCATTGATGATAAAGGATTCTAACATCTATAAAAACCTGGAGGAGGAAAGTCAAACTCGAGATGTTCATCTCAAGTATTTGGGTAATGACCTAATTGAGTTTAATTAGATAAATGTTTTTGTGAAGAAATGTACAAAACTGCTATACTTTATATACTTGAAACATTTTTAAATACTTAAAATGTATATAACCTATAGTAGTTGTACACATTTCTTTATGAAACATTTTTCTATTAGATATTTAAGGATTTTTTGAAAACAAAACATATAATCAAATAATTCAGAACATTAATTAAGGATTTTTGAAAAAACATTACAATTAAATTAATTAAAGATTTTTGAAAACACATTTAAATTAAATTAATTCAGAATTTTTTGAAAAAACATTTAAATTAAATTAATTAAGGATTTTTTAATTAAAACTTAAGGAAAAACTTTTGGTCTATAGTCATAGGTGATTATTATACTTACGTCTTGTATAACCTTACATTATGGATTTGATGGGTACAGTCTAGTCGCTTAACATTACTTTATATATCTATATCTTAATGCACATTGAACTTATTATATATAATTTAAGTCATATATTCTCTTTTAACAATTAAGAAGCTATTCATTGAAGGAAATATTGCGCTTTCGTACAGTCGTATTTCACATTTTTTACATATATCGGCACGTCTTCTCATTCGCAACGCGGATTGTAAATTGTAAGAACTTAATTTTAAATTTATCATCAATTGTGTGGGTAATGAACGGACTTGTAAAATTTTAGCTTATAAAGTTTCACCGTTAGTTTGTAAGGATTTTGTATTAGTTTTAAGGATTATTTAAAAAAATTTTAAAAATTTTCAACTTAAAACCATTTTATTTATACTCATTAGCCATACTCCTCCTCCTCCTACTCCTCATACTCCTTTCTCATTTACATCCATCTCATCAATAAAAAATAAAATTTATAAAAAAATGAACATAATATATCACCCCTCCTTAGTACACTGAAAAAACAGCGGCACTGCAGCTGTCTCGTACGAGACATCACGTGCACAAAAAGTGGGAGCTCTGTCCTCCCGGTTTTGGCGCCTACGCTGTACTATTATAGTGCATCTTAGGTCTATATGTGGCGCTGCAGTACGCTATATCGTGGAGTTTGTATTTGCCCCATTCCAGCGTACGCGTCCTATTTTTGGACCATCTTAGACCCTTGGAATTCTAAACTTTAACTTCTATTTTTCGAGGTATGTATTATGTTATGTTAATAATCCTCATGCTTAGTTATCAAATAGTTTATTATATAGGTTATGTATTTGTTTTTTAAACCTAATAGAATTTATGTGCATTTTGAGACACATCACTTTCTATAAATATATGAAAGTATTTAAGATGAATGCTAATGACGAAATAGATTCGGTATCGCTAGAAATTATGAATGAATCACAAAGTAATAACAGCATGAATGTAACAGGTTAAATTAATTATATTTCAATTTTAAATTATTTTTTTCGTTTTAATTATTCCCTATAATATTACAGATCAGGGCTTCGTGCAAAATAATTTGTATCTATTGTTAAATAAAGATTTGGAAGACCAGCTTTTGCTCAAATTGTAAAATTTAAACAAAACTGTCCACAATGCAGTTTTGAAACGCAAAATTGTTTACAATGAAATAAGTAAAGACTTAGTATTTTATAAATCAGTCCTTATCACATTGTTTTTATTAAAAAAAAAAAAAAACAAAAGGTCTCTTGAACAATTTCAGTAGACCTAATAGTTTCTGAATTAAAAATCATAAACTGTTTTTTTTTGTCAACTCCAAAATGATTTTTAATTCATAAACTATTAGGTATACAGAAATTGTTCAATAGATCTTTTGTTATTCTCTTTTGCAGTAGAATCCGCTAGTATTTTTATTTTTTATCTAAACTCATTAACAAAAATTTTTGCTTTTGTCGGCCTTTTGGTCAAAATTCAAAACTTGTTATTTGTAGGATTAGATAAATAAAAAAATACTAGCTGATTCTACTCCAAAAGAAAATAACAAAAGGTCTCTTGAACAATTTCTGTAGACCTAATAGTTTATGAATTAAAAATCATTTTGGAGTTGACAAAAAGAACTGTTTACGATTTTTAATCTAAATTTAATTTTAGAATCCGCTAGTATTTTTATTTTTTATCTAAACTCATTAAGGGGTTATGACAGTGTTAAAACCTGAAAAAAAAGAAAAATTGTTAGTGTTGTAAAAAATTAATAGATATATAGGTGCTCTAAAAACTATATTTTTGCTTTCAAATACAAGTATTATACATCACTTTTATGCATAAATAATATGCATAAAGTGAGTGTAACATTTAAAAATAATTAAAGGTATTTGCTTACCAAAAATCATGATTTTCATCACTTTTATTTACTTGCCGCATGTTTCTGATGGAACCGTACCATCAATCCTGTTGAATCAAAGTGCCAAATCTTCATTATGAGTCTGGTCTCAGACTAAGTGGAACAGATTCCTGAAAAACACAAAATTAATATAATTAATTAAACATATATTGACAATATTAATAATTATAGTGAATGTTACATATGTAAACATACGTAACATTCACTTTGAACTTATTTTTGCCAATTCTGCTCCACTCAGTTTGTGACCGTACGCATTAGGAAGGTTTTCCACTTTGGTTCATCCGGATTGATGTTACGGTTCCTTCAGAAAGCTGCGGCAAGTACATCAAAAGCATGAAAAAACTAAATTTGAGTAAAAGGCATTTAAAGTTTATAATGTAAATCATACAAATGAACTCAGCTATACTTACAGAAAATATCCGGCATACCTTGATTTGCTTTTGGTACTCAAATATACATACAATAAAGTATATTTGATGGTACGCGCTTGTCATGCTGTGTGATAATAGCATTTAGAAGCTGAAAATAAAATAAAAATTATCGTTAGCTATTCATAATCAAGTTATGTTTATGAATTACAGTTACATACAATACTTACCATTATTAAATACACTTCAAGTTCTTAAAAGGTATGCAAAATAATACTTCAGGCAGTCAATATAAGCTCCCATTTTGCTGGCTTGCACCCGTATACCTAAAAGCAAAAAATATACCAACAAAGAAAAAGCTCATTATGAACACTGTTATTACAATTATTAGTTTCCAATACTTATCTGAATAATGTTTGTACTCTGCAGAAGCTCTTGCACTTTTGCAACACCATTAAGGTTATAAGCATTGCTACAGCAGCTAGCAGACTAACTGCACTGATCTAGTGTCTTGGATGAAAAACAGCTGTTTGGCTGCTTTCTGCTGCTTTACAGAAAATTCTACTATACCGATCAAACAGAAATCTTCATTCTCGACCAGACGCTGTGAGGCACAACCTATTCGAGTGGCAAATTCAAATTTGTTGAATGCCTTTACTTTAACACATTGAGTTTAGTAACTAAAATCACACATAAAAAAATTAATTTTACGGATTTTATTATATTTTACGCATTTTATTATATTTTACGAAAATATATTAATAACTATTGAGAAAAAAAACGGTTTGTAAAACGGTTTTTAAGTCATATTTTTAGTAAGATTTCTCATGAAATTACTCTGTAAAAAGTGGGTTAGAACAATCCTTTCCACAAGTTTGGCCTAATTAAAATATTTAAAAATCACGATTTTTCAAAAATTTACTTGAAACAGATTTGTTAGTTTTTTGTTAATATCTTCGAGGAAAATTTTTTTAGCCAAAAACGGCTTTCAGGACCATATTCTACAGACTATTAACTATGAAAAATGTGAATAAAAAAAAAATGGGTATTTTCAAAATTTTAACACTGTCATAACCCCTTAACAAAATGTTTTCGAAGGATTAAAGCTGAAGCTTTTAAACGGAACCGACAAGATATCATAGCGTTATTTCCAGAAGAAGACCCTGATGTTTTTTATATACCAGCTCAAGTGAATGAGGACTGGCAATGTATTGGCGCTCAAGGATGTTTGTACAATTTTTACAAAGAAGTTAGGATCCTGTTACGAAAGGCGCAATTGTTAATACCCAGTCAGAGTACAACAGAAGATAATAATCTTGAACGTAAGTAACTTTTAAGCATGTAAATATAAATATAAATTAAAATAACTGAATTTATTTTTTAGAATCATTGGACGAGACCTTAGAGCTGCTAACGAATTTTGATGCTAACAATTATTCGCTTGTTGAAACCCTGAAGCATTGGGAGAACACATATGACAAGCGTATGACACTTCGGGGAAGAAGGAGCGGAAAACGAGGCTGGTCAATGTGGTCAAATACTTTGAGACTTTTAAATGCTTGACGCCTCCACATGGTATTGTATTGGTATGTGTGCTATTTGTCATTCGAATTGTTTTAAAGAATTATTTCTAATTGATTGTTTTGTTTTTACAGTTAGAACAAGATTTTGAAAGTCTTATGAAAGACTACCGAAAGGAAGGGCTGATTTTGAACGATACCCAGAATTCGTATACAAATTTATTTGTAACAAATTGGCCTGGCATTGCCGATAACATTGTCAGCAAATGTAAAAAATCAAAAATCCCAGAGATTTGCACATTTGTTGAAAGACACAGGGACTTGATTAATGCAGGTAATTAAAAATATTTTTTTTATCATAAACTCATCGAAAACTATAAAGCTGTTTTTATATTGTTTAGGTACTAATAACAGTGTATTAGCATTGTTTTTAATAACATTTCTAATCAAAACAACAAAACATGTAAAGATAGGAAATGGAAGTCTTTCCGTAACGAAACAAGAAATGTTTCAAAATTTTATACTACATGTTGAGGTAACCATATACATTTTCTTATACGATTATATAATTCTACTTATATAACGTATTATATAATTCACTACGTTGAATTGTCAAATATATTTTTTTCAGACAATAGAAGACGTTGATAAAAGAGTAGAAAACTTCGAACTCTGGTTGGAAACTCTTAACCAAGAAGTGCACCCATATATTTTGTGTGTAGGAGACTTGAATTCCTTACAGAATTTTGTAATTCTACATAAACAACGGTATTACTATGCAGATACTGTTTCTGCTGTTCAAGCGTGCTACAAGTGCTTATCAGCACTTAAAATAACGCCGAATCTTTGCGATTTCGTGTATGGGTTCTTTGACAAGGCTGTATATAATTTTTCTTTTAAATCTAAAATTAGTATCTATGCTATAAAATTATATTCTGAGTTAACTAAAAACAGAAATTAATGTTTTGTATCAAGTTTTGTATTGAGTTGTTAAACTAAGATAGATAACTACGATTCGTGATTTTACCTATGATCATAATAATATATGTGTAGTATATTTAAACTATAAAAGAGAAGTTTGTATATTTATCTTTTCGTTTAATTTTAGGCACTAGTTTTCAAATAAAATAATTGAAATCATGGATTTCATTATTTTTAATTCAATTCTACGTTTTTGTTCGTTTTTATACAGTATGCCCAATATACCTAAAAAAATTGTACAAAACGTCATAGAATACTTTGATGATTTTTTTACGTAACATATACGTTCCTCAACTTAAAAAGAACATTATTGAAATATTAATTCAAAAACAAATTTCCTGTTCTACAATCAAAGAAATAGAAAACATTATGGACACATACAGTAATGCTTTTGTGCCTTTAGATTGGGATTACAAAAGAATGAAAATATTTAATGACAGAGGTCTTTTGAATCACGAAAAAATTGAAATAGGATCGAAATTTACCGAACAAATTGTCAACAATATTTCTTCATTCAAGGTCGAAAAAATGTATGGTGTGTCTATTCCACCTCAAAAAACTTTAAAGCAATTTTTAGAAATACCAGAAATGCTACAAAGAATTTTGAATTATATGGGTGAATTGTCTCGTCCATCTACAATAATAACAAATATTATTCAAGGGGAGTTATGGAAAAATAAATACGCACAAAAGTTTGTAGGAGAAATAGTTCTGCCATTGTATATATATTTCGATGAGGTAAAAACTGGCAATGCTCTTGGTAGCCATGCAGGTACCAAAAAATTCGCAGCTATTTATGCTTCAATAGCATGTTTACCTCCGGATATTAACTCCCGTTTAGACAGCATTCTTTTTTCGAGCTTAGTTCATACGAGTGATATGAAAAATTCAAAAAATGAATTAATTTTTAAGAATCTTATAGAGGAAATTAATTTTTTGAGTACAACAGGTATTTCTATAGCTAGTAATGGTACTCAAAAAATTATCAAATTTCAATTAGCATTAATCCTCGGTGTCAATTTAGGATTAAACGGCATATGTGGATTTGTTGAATCTTTCCAAGCAAACTTCTTTTGCAGAATGTGCAAAATGAGTTCGGAAGATTGTAAGAAACTAACAGTCGAAGATTCAACTAAATTACGAAATGCATGTAACTATAAGAATGATGTTGAATTAAAAGAATCAAGCAAAACTGATATTAAAGAAAAATGCGTGTTTAACGAAATAGAAGGCTTTCATATTGTAGAAAATATTACAGTAGATATTATGCATGATATGTTAGAGGGTGTATGCATGTAAGTTCTGAAATCCTTAATACATTCGTACGTCTTTGAACTGAATTTATTTACATTGCACGCGTTAAACACACGCATTCAATACTTTATACCAGACATAATTGAACATCAAAATAAACCACCTGAAATTAAACTTGATCGATTGAAGAATCGAGTCGATTTAAAAATGTCATCTGGGGAAATATTGTATCTAATTCAATATTTTGGTTTAATAATTGGTTATTTAATCCCTATAAACAATGAAAATTGGATGCTGTATCAATATTTACGCCAAATTATCGATATTTTACTGTAACCTAGAGTAACCAAAGAAGATGCAAAAATTTTGTCTACTAAGGTAGAAAAATTAAACGCATTGTATATCGAATTGTACGGCCCTTTGAAGCCGAAGTTTCACCATGTGCTACACTATGGCAGATTATTATTATTCAATCGTCCTCTAATTCATTTTTGGAGTATGCGGTTTGAATCTAGTCATCGGCTGATAAAATCTTGTGTGCAGTCAATCAGTTCTAATACTAATTTATTGAAAACGATTGCAACGAAACAGGCCTTTAAAATGTTTGAAATGTTATACACATTGCAATATCAAAACAGAATACAATGGAGATCGATGATTCTAAATGTTTCAAGAAATTATTTTGATAATGAAGCACAGAAAAATAATGCAAAGTATTTCAAAAGCATAAAAATTGATGGTATGTTCTATAAAATTGGCACTGTTGTAGTTTTTAATTTGTTGGAGAGCGAAATTGAATTTTGCGAAATTGCAGACATTATTTTTGTCGACAATAATATTTATTTTTATGTTAAAATTTTTCAAGAAATATCCTTTGATTTTCACGTCCACGCATACCTCACAGAAGACACTACTAATTGTAATAATAGGCTTATAAAATACTAAAGTTTACCTAAAGTATGCCCTGTCATAACGGTAACAAAAAGTAACATTAAATATGTAAGCGCCCGACATATGTTATAATTTATTAATAAAAAAAGTAAAAAGAATTTGCCAGCATATATGTATTTAATTTAACCTACTTTACCATTAAGATTTATTATAGAATGCACTTGCATTCTATAATAACATCTACATACAATATACGAGCGTCGAGCGCTATAATGCCCGAAGTCGGTCGAACCCTTGCTCAATGCAACTGGGAGCCCAGGGCTCCCACATTTTTGCACGACACATGTACCATAAGTGGGGAGAGAGCTGCACGTCATGGGAGGGGGCGCTAGTGTCCTTAGTTGTTTCCAGCAGACGTGCCACTGTATTTTCAGTGTATACTGTAGATAAAACAAGTAAATGGTAAAATGAAAGAATCTATTCATCTGTACGAGCCAACCTTTTTTTATTTTCGCCAACGTTTCGAGCTCACGGAGCTCCTCTTCCGGGCTAAATATAATAACAATAGTTAAGACAAAAATTACTTACAATTAATACAAAAATTACTTATAAATTACAATACAATAAAATTTTTACTAACCATAAAAAAAGCAATTCAATTTCAATTTTAAGACATTTTTATGAAACTAGTTTATCGGCGCGAACTGCAAACTAATCAAAAATAATTCAATTAAAAAACTAATATCAAACAATATATGAGGTGACAACGCCGAAACTTTTTATGGTTAGTAAAAATTTTATTGTATTGTAAATTATAAGTAATTTTTGTATTAATTGTAAGTAATTTTTGTCTTAACTATTGCTATTATATTTAGCCCGGAAGAGGAGCTCCGTGAGCTCGAAACGTTGGCGAAAATAAAAAAAGGTTGGCTCGTACAGATGAATAGATTCTTTCATTTTACCATTTACTTGTTTTATCTACAATATACACTGAAAATACAGTGGCACGTCTGCTGGAAACAACTAAGGACACTAGCGCCCCCTCCCATGACGTGCAGCTCTCTCCCCACTTATGGTACATGTGTCGTGCAAAAATGTGGGAGCCCTGGGCTCCCAGTTGCATTGAGCAAGGGTTCGACCGACTTCGGGCATTATAGCGCTCGACGCTCGTATATTGTATGTAGATGTTATTATAGAATGCAAGTGCATTCTATAATAAATCTTAATGGTAAAGTAGGTTAAATTAAATACATATATGCTGGCAAATTCTTTTTACTTTTTTTATTAATAAATTATAACATATGTCGGGCGCTTACATATTTAATGTTACTTTTTGTTACCGTTATGACAGGGCATACTTTAGGTAAACTTTAGTATTTTATAAGCCTATTATTACAATTAGTAGTGTCTTCTGTGAGGTATGCGTGGACGTGAAAATCAAAGGATATTTCTTGAAAAATTTTAACATAAAAATAAATATTATTGTCGACAAAAATAATGTCTGCAATTTCGCAAAATTCAATTTCGCTCTCCAACAAATTAAAAACTACAACAGTGCCAATTTTATAGAACATACCATCAATTTTTATGCTTTTGAAATACTTTGCATTATTTTTCTGTGCTTCATTATCAAAATAATTTCTTGAAACATTTAGAATCATCGATCTCCATTGTATTCTGTTTTGATATTGCAATGTGTATAACATTTCAAACATTTTAAAGGCCTGTTTCGTTGCAATCGTTTTCAATAAATTAGTATTAGAACTGATTGACTGCACACAAGATTTTATCAGCCGATGACTAGATTCAAACCGCATACTCCAAAAATGAATTAGAGGACGATTGAATAATAATAATCTGCCATAGTGTAGCACATGGTGAAACTTCGGCTTCAAAGGGCCGTACAATTCGATATACAATGCCTTTAATTTTTCTACCTTAGTAGACAAAATTTTTGCATCTTCTTTGGTTACTCTAGGTTACAGTAAAATATCGATAATTTGGCGTAAATATTGATACAGCATCCAATTTTCATTGTTTATAGGGATTAAATAACCAATTATTAAACCAAAATATTGAATTAGATACAATATTTCCCCAGATGACATTTTTAAATCGACTCGATTCTTCAATCGATCAAGTTTAATTTCAGGTGGTTTATTTTGATGTTCAATTATGTCTGGTATAAAGTATTGAATGCGTGTGTTTAACGCGTGCAATGTAAATAAATTCAGTTCAAAGACGTACGAATGTATTAAGGATTTCAGAACTTACATGCATACACCCTCTAACATATCATGCATAATATCTACTGTAATATTTTCTACAATATGAAAGCCTTCTATTTCGTTAAACACGCAATTTTATGACATGATAAAGGTGCTAATAATAGGTGGTAATATCATGTGTTTGTCCGAATTTATAATGTAATATAACAAGATTGTTTCGCTTCATGAAAAATCAGAATTATAAAATTAATTAATTTTTATTATTTCCTTTTTCTGTTGTCACTTGTGGAAGCACCAAGCGGATGTACACTATACTCTAGTTAGTGATAGAGTAAATGTGTTGTTATTCTTATTCCATAAAAATGTATAACATGTTTTCAGGACGATTATTTATAATCAAATATGAGATTTAAATATTCTGTTATTAACTTATTAGGTATCATCCTCTTCATTAAAAAAAAAAATAATTTTCCATACAACAAATCTATCTCACATGTTTAAGGGGTTATGACAGGGTTAAAATCTAGAAAAAAAAGAAAAATTATTAGTGCTGTAAAAAATGAATGTATGTAGATGCTTTAAAAACTACATTTTTCATTTGAAATATAAGTATTATACATTACTTTTATGCATAAAAAATATGCATAAAGTGAGTATAACATTTAAAAATAATTAAAGGTATTTACTTACCAAAAATCATGATTTTCATCATTTTTGTTTACTTGCCGCAGGTTTCTGAAGGAACCGTACCTTCAATCCTGATAAACCAGAGTGGAAAATCTTCCTTACGGGTCTAGTCATAAACTGAGCGGAAGAGATTCCTGAAAAACACAAAATTAATACAATTAAGTACACATATATTGACAATATTAGTAATTATAGTGAATGTTACATATGTAAACATAAGTAACATTCACTTTGAACTTGTACTTACCAATTCTGCTCCGCTCAGTTTGTGAGGAAAACTATTCCGAAGGTTTCTGTAAAATTTGAGCCCAATTGGTTGATCCGTTCCTGAGAAAACCTGCGGCAAGTAAAAAAAAATCATGAACAAACTAATTCTGAGTTAAAGTTTATGATGTAAATTATGCAAATAAACTCAGCTATACTTACAGAATCTATCTGGCAGACCTTGATTTGTTTTTGGTACTCAAATATACATGTAATAAAGTATATTTGGTGGTACGCGTACATCATGGTGTGTGATAATAGTATTTATAAGCTGAAAATAAAATAAAAATTATCGTCAGCTATTCATAATCAAGTTATGCTTATGAATTACAAGTTAAATGCAATACTTACTATTATTAAATACACTTCAAGTTGTTGGAAAACATGCAAAATAGTACTCCAGGCAGTCAATATAAACTCCCATCTTGCTGGCTTGCACCCGTTTACCTAAAAGCAAAAAATAAACCAACAAAGAAAAAGCTCGTTATAGACACAATTATTACTAAAAAGTTTCCAATACTTATCTGAATAATTATTGTACTCTGCAGAAGCTCTTGCACTTTTACAACACCACTGAGGTTATAAGCACTGTTGCTCGAAGGTTACAGCAGCTAGCAGACAAACTGCACTGATCTAGTGTCTTGAAAGTTGGATGAACAGCTGTTTGGCTGCTTCACAAAAAATTCTACTATACCGATCATATAGTGATCTTCATTCTCGACCGGACACTGAGGCGCAACCTGTTCGGGTGGCACATTCAAATTTGTTGAATGCCTTTACTTTAACACATTGAGTTTTGTAACATAAAATCACACACTGAAAAACTAAATTTACGGATTTTATTATATTTTACGGAAAGAAATTCATAACTCTTGAAAAAAAAAAACGGTTTGTAAAACGGTTTTTTTGTCGTATCTTCAGTAAGATTTCTCATGAAATCACTCTGTAAGAAGCGTGGTAGAATAATTCTTTCCTCAAGTTTGGTCTAATTAAAATATTTAAAATTCACGATTTTTAAAAAATTTGCTAAAAACAGATTTTTATCAGTTTTTGTTTGTATCTTCAAGGCAAATTTTTTTATCAAAAAACGGCTTTCAGGACCGTATTCTATAGACTATTAACTATGAAAAAAGTGAAGAAAAAAAAAATCGATATTTTCATAATTTTAACCCTGTCATAACCCCTTAAAAAATCAGGAACAATTTCTATCATTTAGAACACAATTTTTTTATGGAAAAACTTGCCGTCCCGTCCTATCATACATAACGATGGATATCATCTTCAAGTTACGCATGGGTAATCAAAGTAATTCACAGTTAACGAAACATCGTTGCAAGTTCTTAAGTAACCGATATTTCATTCATTATATGTTCACTAACATTCTTATTAAATTTTTTAAGAAATGAAACTTAATTTCGTAATAATTGAAATATATACAAATACTCAAAAATTGAGTATTTGTACATATGTTTGACAATAATTAGTTATTATTAACAAAAGATTACAGGAAAACATGTTATGAAATTAATTTCTATTTCTAAAGTTGGGAAATAAATGAAGCTAAAAAATATTTTTTAGTTTATAAATTTAGTTGTAAATGTAAACTTAATTAAGAAATAAAATTGCAACTACCATTTGAGGCAATTCTGACAATTTAACAGAAATATTTTGAATAGCACCGATTATAGGATAATAAGAAGATTAGTTGACTGCATTAAATAATTACAATATTGCTGATTACACTGACATTTAGTAATTGATCGATTATCCATGATAGAACGGGATGGCAAGTTTTTCCATAAAAAAAATTGTGTTCTACATGATAGAAATTGTTCCTGATTTTTTAAACATGTGAGATAGATTTGTTGTATGGAAAATTATTCTTTTTTTTAATGAAGAGGATGATACCTAATAAGTTAATAACAGAATATTTAAATCTCATATTTAATTATAAATAATCGTCCTGAAAACATGTTATACATTTTTATGGAATAAGAATAACAACACATTTACTCTATCACTAACTAGAGTATAGTGTACATCCGCTTGGTGCTTCCACAAGTGACAACAGAAAAAGGAAATAATAAAAATTAATTAATTTTATAATTCTGATTTTTCATGAAGCGAAACAATCTTGTTATATTACATTATAAATTCGGACAATCACATGATATTACCACCTATTATTAGCACCTTTATCATGTCATAAAATTGTTTAAGAACATCATTTTTTGATAACATGAATAAACTTATATTTTTGTATTATATGTATTATTTTATATAACATGTTTTGTGTTTGCTTAAATAAAAATAATAATTAACGCATTTACGAATATTACCTAGTAGTGTACTTTACAGTCATATATATACATATTTACATATACATTAATATTCTTTCCCCCATTTAAACGCTCGTTTATTTTTTTCAAAACTATTGCTTTTTATAAAGAAACTTGCCAATCTATTTATTGGCAAGTTTCAAAACTATTGCTTTTTATAAAGAAACTTGCCAATCTATTTATTGATGTCATAACTTTCTTTTGTAAAAATTCAAATTGAAATTTATAAAATGGGTATATTACAGAGAATTGACCCAAAGGAAATGGTAGTCTGTCCAATAGACCCTTAGCGCAAAGATCTTTACGCATATAACATAATTAATTTTTAAACTAATTATAAATACCTTCTTAATCACTGTTTTATAAACACTCTTTAGTAAGGGAAGTATTAATAACCGTATACAATAAAGGCTCAATCATCTAATCTAAATCTTTAATTTATATAATGAAATGACCGTCAGAATAAGATACTTAGGATTTTGGCTATATGAAAGTTATCGAGACTTGAAAATGAAATTTATATTTACATATTGAAACAGTTTTGACCACATATGGGTTATTGAGAGTTCGAAAATTAACTTTATGTTATTAAGAGTTTGAAATTTATTTTTAATTTTTACCTAAAGAAATAACCTTATACTTGCAAGTCATTTACCTTGAAAAGGTTTTTTGTGGAGGGAGGGGGAAGATTTCACTACTTTTAAAAGGTATCTAATAATAAATTACATATATAATACTTTTATTCAATGTAAACTATTCAGACTGGTATTATTACTGCTATTACAGCCATTTTCAGTAGTATCCTATCACCTGAAATAAAATTATTTAGTATAGTGTACGAGTGAGACATTACCAAATATTTATAATTATAATTAAATTCACTTTTATTTTTAAGCACTTTATTTCATCTGAAATTACACATTCAAATTTTCGCGCGGTTATGAGGGTTACTTTCGAGACAACTGGTGCCAACCGACTTTGGTGCTATAATTATGTCTAACTTGAAATATCGGTCAACTGATGATTTCTACTAGCTAATAACCTTCGCGTGGATACTCCAAGTTTAAGATAAATTATATTATTTAAAACGCGCTAAAAGCCGATAAAACTCGTACTACACGTGTGCAATAGTGCTTAATCTAGAACCTGCAAAAAGTTTCAAGTGCAAAAATTCATTTACAAAAAAGATGGATAAGGATATAAATATATTGTCAATGAATCTCACTATATCAGATACGTATAATTCAATTATCTTTAATTAAATTAACTTTAAAATAAAAGAACATAATTCTTTGTTTTAAAATAATTTATTCCTTCTCTGTTACAGGTGATTCGACGTACTTATGATGAAAAAGCAACGTATGATCAACAGAGTTTACTGTGGTAGCCTTGTTTACCACTATAATTATTATTTTTAATGTGTGAAAGGGGTTTGATCCGCTGAGTAGATAAAATAAGATGTGTAATATATAATGCATTACTGATAAATTAACTACATATATTCTTTTGCTGATGGAAAAGAATATAAAAAATGTTAGACGTTAATTATTTAAATATAACATAAGGTAATGCATGCAAACAATAAATTAAATTAAAATATTACAGGATTTTAATTAATTAAAAAAAAGATTTGAAATTATTTAGTAGTTTGTTCTTTTTTTTTTTAAATTTAGTTCTTTTCAATTTCCAGAGAGCACAAAGGACAACCAGCTTCCAGAATGTGAATTAGCGATACTTTCTTTCAAGGGAAGTATACCTTCGCTATCAAAAAGGAAAAAGAGCATATTAGTTGTTAAGCCCATCTCTTAAAAGGATACTATGAAAAATTTTAATTTGACACCATTGACTAGTTTTGAGTATTCTAATTTTAATACTTTTAAATGTTGATATTTTAAAACTGGTTAATGGCAACAATTTAAAATTTATCATGGTATCTTTTCGACAAATGGGCTTGACAACTCATATACTCATTTTACCTTCTAGATAGCAAAAGGTATACTTTCTTTGAAAAAAAGGCACGCTAATTCATATTTTGAAAGCTGATTGTACTTCTTTCTCTCTTACAATTGAAAAGAACTAATTTTTCAGTTAGTAAATTAGTCAAAGGAATTCTATAACAACTTTCATGTCTATTGCTTGGACGAACTTGGAGTTTTAAAATTTTGAAAGCTTTAATCTGATTATTTTAAGTGCCTAATCTTCATAATTATTAAACATTGTCCTACAGGTAGTGCGAACATTTGCAATTGTTATATTTTTTAATTTTTAATTTTGTAATTTTATAATACGTAACCATAATAAATTTTATGACAGTAACCCTTTTTAAACATAAAATTTGATTACACTGGATAAAAGTTGTTAAAGTTCATTTATTTAGTGATCCATTACTAAATGGATACATTTAATGTTCTTGTCAAATGAGTTCTTCCAGCATTTTTTATAAATAATTTATTAATACGTAATCATAATAAATATTACTGGTTTAAACGTGATAAATGTTCCTGCTATGTCTAGTTTATTATAAATTGCATGAAATACATGCAATTAACCTTGTCTACCAACTTATAATTTTGACTTTCATATAAATACTTACACTGTTAACTTCATGCCTATAGTGTCTAAATTTTCAGGTAGGTAACAATATGAAAATCAGAACTATAAGTTCTTAGATAAAGTTAATTGCATGTATTATTTTAATATGTTAAAACAAACTTGTGTGCCAAATTTCAGCCCTCTAGCTGTCATTGATATTAAATGAGTGCGAAGAATATAATTGAAATAAGTAATCATCCACTAGTTACGATAGCTACATTTTGAATATTTCGGTCTTCGCCTGATTTAAAATCTGTTATAGCTAGAAGGCTGAAATTTGGTATAAAAGCTTGTTTTAACATGCTAAAACAACACGTGCAATTAACTGTATCTAAAAACTGATAATTTTGATTTTCATATTGATATTTATAATTATACATTTCAGTATAGACAGTTAAACTAAAACTACCAGTGCAATCGCTTTTTCATTTTTTAAGCAGGCATTTGTCTAACGAATAAACATTTTAAAGTTATGAGGCATTCAAAATTAATTAATCCCTATGATTAATTGAACCAAACACGTTACCATAATAATGATCAAATCTTGTGGCGTAGGTAGCATAATCTTTAAATCAAAATAAGAACACGCTTACTCTGAACCAGTTATTATTCTAAACTTAATAATAAATTTTCCTTTGATTAAAATCACCAGCTAGTCACAGGAATTCCAATCGTATATAACCTGATAGTTGCGTAACCTCCCAATAGAAATAGGAAAACATCGACTGGTCACATGGAAAAATAGAAACTTTCCTGCATGAAAAATCATTAAAACTTTACACTTCACTAGCTTGTCATCACAAGAAAATTCTTTCCTTGTATCCTGATAGTTGTATATGCCTTCCAATCTAATAAAACCTGAAAAATAAAAGAGAAAATTTTAACAAAGAATCAGTTCACAAATTCTTTAGTTGTATTGTATATTTATATAAATCAAAATAAAACTAAATACCTATCTAATTATAAACTATTAGTTTAAGATTGCTTTTCAATTGTGTACAAAAGAATTTAACACTGTTTTAAAATATGTATTTAGGTTAAATATATTTAACACTGATTTATAATTATTAACAAACGCGCCCCTTGATAATATTTCTTGCTTATGTATTATCTATACTCTAGCACTGTGTTATATCGTAATCGTCGTCTGCACCACATATCTGTACAGAAGTATATATCTATAGCGCTGACGTCACACATGATGGCGTATGGCGGAAAACAATTTATCAGGGAGAAGAATTTGTTTGACGAGAATTCATGAGCCGGAACTTTCACTTCAGAATAACATTTAATAGAAGCCATTTCACAAAATATGACCCTGATGTGATTTTATTAGTTTCGTTTCAAGCTTTCGTTTTTGTAGTTCTATGTGACAAATAATGCTGTCAAAGTGAAGAAAACCGTAAGTCAAGTTTCGAACAATGCCTATGAGATGTATAATAGGGTCTGGCTAGCACCCGACGGCGGCGTGCGTACTGAACGTACCTTATACTTGCCATCGTGGCGCTACCGCGCCCCTTGATGTTTGAGGCAGGCGACTTGCTGTGGGGCTCGATGAAACAGGGCACGACGATAAAACAGGGCGATAAAACAGTGCATGGGGCTGGAGGATGTTGGTAAAACAGTAGACCTGAGCCAAGGAATCTACCTTACCGACGGTCGGTATTTGGTGTCCCAGAACCCACCCTGTTATAGTAGCCGCCCAGTCCCTACTACTCATGAAGATCAAGGCAACTTGAAGATATCCGTTGACAATTCCGTGAGTTATTCGACGTGTCACTACTTCCACATTAATCACATCACTTTATTCCGCACGATATAAATCCGGATCCGATAACCGGACTCTCGCGCATCTCAAGGTCACACTCACTCTGCCCACTTGGCCGCAATCACTCACTGTCCGCCGACTCTTCCTTCACACCTTATCCTATGGACGCGATCTTCCACACTTAGTTAGATCGCGCCCGTGTAACCTACGTGTGGCCGAGGGCCTGTCCGCGTCCGACGACTTACGACACCCCTCGCGCCGTAACCTAATTACGCGACGCCGAGCGAGGCCCCCCTTGTCCTCGCCGGCGTATTCCTGAGACACACTTCCGCGATGTCGAGCGAGTCTCTCTTGACCTCGCCGACTTCTAACCGAGGTACTACCGATTCACTCCGGACGATAAACAGATAGCCACGTATCTCTTAACTACGCAGGTAGCTCTCTTTGTGCGTGTTAGCCCAACTAGACAATCATCCGCGAAAGGGACACGCACACGTGGTAGCTGTTCGCTCGCGTCGGGACGTCGAGATAGCCCTATGGTCGAAGATATCCGCGCAGAAGATAACCCGAGGTACACTTAACAAGGAAGAGACAGCCACAGATAACCGAGGTAGCCGCGCTCGCTAATGAATACGTGTTCGCGAGACAAAGGCTTCGCACACCCGAAGCCGCACGTGGAACTGCGCGCTAGCGCTCCCGAGGGAAACTTAGCTAAATAACGGAACAACTCACCGACCTTTTCCTTGTCTCCTGATGTCCACCAACAGGATCCTCGGTGAAAGCACACAAGTAAAAGTACACGAATATAAAGTATTGGAATTCCCTCGGGAGCTGGCTGCAGAGACGTCTGAGCTGGAACGGCCGGGGCAGGAGAGTGCCGCCTCGCGCACTCGCCGCTTGCCTTACACTCTCGCGCTCCCGAGACGCCGGACAGCGAGCGCTCCTATTGGTCGGTTCGCGTGGGCCTACGGCCCGCGCTCTCGCGCCGCAACAGGCTCGCTCGCCTCGCGCGCCGTCGATCGCTATGCATGCGCGCTTGGCTTCTCGATTACAATCGATGTTGGAGGAGATAACCGCGAAATTCGAACGCTCGCTACAGTAGACAGCCAGCATTCACACAGATAATTCGCGCAATGCCGAAGCCTTGCACGAATTACGAAGCACAATATAACTCTCAACGAATCCTTCAGTCTAGGCCTTTGATTCGGGAGCTCGCCTGTTATAAAGGGCGCCGAAGCTGCCTTTTTGCTTCCAACGTTCACGTGGGAGAACAACCATTGCGCGTAGCCATGCTGCAGAAGGCGTCAACGTAGGAAGACCCCCGCCCGCTTCATCTGCGTCCGACGACTTACGATGAGCAGGCTCGAACGCCCTGGATCATCCTCTCATCCTTGAATGAGGAGCGAAGAGGTTCCCCGTATTCATCACTACAATACTCGATTATTTCAGCATCCTCATCGAACAGCAATTCTTCAGCGTAACCATCAAATACTCTAAAACCATCATTCTTTTCATCTACTTGTTTTTGGGTTTCTTTACTTGTGCAAGGCTTTTCCACTTTTACTTCTTCCTTAGAATCAACCTTTTCTTCAGACCTTTCACTGTATATAGCTACGAACATCTTTGTTAATCATTTTTCCAACGTTGTTGTTGCACTGCTGTAATCTATCAATTACAGCATTCTTTGCAGCTGTAGTGCCTCAAAAATAATATATATTTATATTTGTGCATATTAAATATTTAATAAAATATTATTGCTGTAAATGAATTTATATAAATAAAATTTTACATTAAATGTATTTAGATAAGTGTGTATACACTATCTAATATGATTTTATCCCTAGGTAGTTAGTTAAGGGAACCCAACACGTTTAAAACTTGAAAAAATCGATATTTTTTTTATGATTGGTTTTCATAGGGAATGCATGTGTGTGTGTGTGTATGTGTGTGTGTGTGTATCACTCTTATACACACATACGCTCTTATAAACATACATACGTATTTTGTAAATTATTTACAATAAATGATTATTTTCTTTTTTATTCTGAGTTTCATGAAACTATATTCATTAGGTGAAATTCAAATATGCGCGCTCTTCGCAACAGTCTAGGCGACGATTCTGTAACCAAAACGTGACGCCCGCTGTGACGAAAATATTTGAACTCCCCATTTACCGACCATGTATATATCGTTTCTTCCTGACGTCCTGTTTGGGTAAAGGTTAGAATCAGTGTGCTGTTGGTGAAACTGTTCGCGCGAAACACAGCATTCAAATCTGCTTTACCAGCTTTTAAATATTTTAAAGTTCTATGATTAAAGTTCTTGAATTTATGTTTTGCACTGTGCAAACATAATTAAATAAAGTTAAAATAATTTTTTTTTAGTATTCTTTATTTTTGTTTTCTTGTAAAGTTATTTATATTTTAAGTTTTCAAAGTGCAAAGTATTTGTTAGGAATGTTAGTTAGTTTAGCTTTTAGTTTAGATTAGTTATAACAATGAGTCACCAGAAGGGCAGATTGCCCACTCACTTGGATAGGAAATACTAGACGTAATGATACAGAAGACTCAACTGCACAACCAAGACCTTCGACATCTTCAAGAAAACTTGAAACTCCAACAGCAGAAGACGTCTCCGGAGTCAAGAATAGAATTATTGATATCAATATTCTATTTCCTGAACTCCAAAGTGTGGTGTGTTGCAAACAATGTCACAGTGAAGTGAACTTTTCTGAATCAGTAGTGTTTGGATTATGATTCAAAATTGAAGTCTCATGTGTTCGATGCAGAGAAGTTTTAAGCATCAATTCGAGCAAAAAAGTGGGTGATAGTAATCGTGCATGGGAAGTGAATCGAAGGGCTGTACTTGCATGTCGTGCTTTGGGTGTTGGACATGCTGGGCTTTCAACATTTTGTGGCATAATGGACTGCTCTAAGCCAATAGCTCAGTCTGCTTACAATTGAATAAATCAACAGTTAAGTGAAGTATGTGAGAGTGTTGCCAAGGAGTCTATGCGAGCTGCAGTCCAAGAAGAAAGCCGCTACAGAAGATGGTGCTCTTGGACTGAACATTTCTGGTGATGGTTCGTGGAGGAAGAAAGGATTTTCATCACTACAAGAATTAGTTAGCATCGTTGGACATCGCACAGGCAAGGTGTTGGACGTTGCTGTTAAAAACAGCTTCTGTCAACCTTGTTCATCGTGAGAGAAGTATCTACATACTGCTGAGTATGAAGAATGGTACGAGGAACACAAGCCACACTGCACTGCTAACCATGAAGGTAGTGCAGGTAAGATGGAAGTTGATGGCATCCGTGAGATATTTGAACGCTCAGAAGAAGAATACAGTGTCAAATATCATCGCTATATTGGAGATGGAGACTCCAAAGTGTTCAAGGCTGTGAGTGAATTGAAACCCTATGGTGATGAACTTGTGGTGGAGAAGAAAGAGTGCATCCAACACGTACAGAAGAGGATGGGAACTCGTCTTCGAAACCTTGTCATGCAGTATACCAGCCAGAAGATCAAGCTTCCGGACAATAAACCAATTGGCGAAAGAGGAAGGCTGACTGCTAAGGTGATCGACAAGCTGTCAAGTTATTATGGTAAAGCCATTCCAAATCACCCAGATTCCATTCATGACATGTACAATGCAATCTGGGCAAAATGGTACCATATGCAGTCGACGGACAAGAGGCTAATGCATCATCTGTGCCCGGAAGTATCCAGCAGCTGGTGCAATTGGCAAAAAACAAAAGCCACAAAAGAACACAGGGAGTTCAGGCACAAGACCAGCCTTTCTGCTTATATTATGGATGCCATAAAACCAATTTATGAAGACCTGTCAAAGTCAGAATTACTTGAAAGATGTCTTGGAGATTTTACACAAAACTCTAATAAGAGTTTCAATAATTCTGTATGGAGACTAGTCCCCAAGACATCTTTCAGTGGCTTGATAGTCTTGAAAATTGGTGTTTTTCTGGCTGTGTGCATGTTTAATGATGGTCGGTCTTGTGTCCTCAGAGTCTTGGACCGCTTTGATGTGAAGCCTGGAGACGCTGTGGCAGAGTGGACCAACACAACAGACAATTTAAGACTTCACCATGCTGAACGACAAGTCCAGGCCCACACCAGAGAAGCACGAGCTCTTAGGCTAAGAGCTCGACAGATGGAAGAAGATGACTCGTATGCTGCAGGTGGACATTAGGTGGCAAAAACAAAGGCTTTGCAACGACTACGAAAAAAGATGAGTATTCTTCTCTATATTGTTTTAGCTGATTTTTATGGAGTTTTTGAAGTATTAATTTATTGTATTTTTTCAGTGGATTGTACATTGAAGAAATCATAATCGTTTTTTTCCATTAAATCAAGTTCGAGACTTCAGCAAAATTATTAGGTAAGAATAAATATGCATTTTTTAGTATTAAATACAATAAATTAATAATATTAGCATATAATGTAAAAATATACAAATTTACCATTTTTTGTTGACAGGTTCTCAAAGGCGTACTCAGTCTATTGATACAAGGGAGTATACCATATGACTCCTGAAAATGATAGTTTACTATCAAGAATCAACAGAAAAATAGTTCCAAGAGATTTGGTAAGTAAAAAATTAACTTATTTTCTAATATGCATTGTTGAACTTCGAAGTCGATTTTCTCTAACATTGGTTTTTCATGATTTCAGCTCACTGTGCGTAGGATTCCAGGTGACCATATGCTTCGATTGAGCTCAAATTTTGTGAGTATGTTCTATATAAGTGTAGTTTTCGCGTGAACAGAGGAATTTTGATTTGAAAGCTTCAAACTTATTTAATAAAAAAAACTGTAGCATAAAAAATTTTAAAATTGAAAAAATTTATTTTTTCTTTTATTAAAATCTTTCTAAGCATTCAAATCAAAATCCCTCTGTTCATGTGAAAACTACACTTATATATAGAACATACTCACAAAATTTGAGCTCAATCGAAGCATATGGTCACCTGGAATCCTACGCACAGTGAAAAACAGTCTGCGGAGTGCTACTCCGGATAGGTAGGTACGAAATTGGATTTTAAGGGCTTAAATTAAAGGTAAGAGAACATACTATAAGTATGAAAAGTTTCTCCAACATATTCTATAATTTAATATTAATTTAGAATATTTTTATTTTTCAGATTTTAAACGTGTTGGGTCCCCTTAATATTCTATTGTTGACTTATATCGATCTCTCCGAGGTAGTGGTTACGAAAGTGTTTAAGAAAACAAAATCACTTTTTTTTTCAAAAAACGACATTTCGGCGATCATTGTCACCCTCATCAGGAAACTGTCAAAATTTTATTAGATAACAATAAACATATAAATTTAAGAAGAACAGAATAATACATATAAAAGCGATATTTTTGAAAACTTACATATTGGAGCAGATATGATTTGTGTATATCTCGATAATCCTTTCCCCCGGCTAGTTAACAGCGGGGGAAGTGAGAAGCCGAGTGACACAGCTATTATTTATGCGGCTTTGTCAGCGACTGTCTCAGAAGTAAGGAAGTAATCGGCAGCCGTGGCTTATATATTGCGAAAAGTCTTTCGCGTGGTTTGTTTACCTATGACGTCACACATCACCTCATCTTTTCGATATATACAGAATCGATTTTAATTCTTAAGCTGGTATATTTAATGTGTGTACACGTTATTGAGTTTCTGGGTATCCTCTTTCTTGTTGATACCATTATCTTGCAAATGTATATGCATCATTTCTGAGATTAATCTTATATTTAAATTATTTTCTTTGTCTTTCATGCTAAACTCTTCAAAATTAAATTCATGATTGTACTTTTCAATATGCTCGGAAATGACACTGTCCTTAGACTTCCTATGTTCTTCAATACGTGTACACACATGTCTTTTTGTTTGGCCTACATATGTAGCCATGCAATCATTACATCCAAGTTTATAAACAACATTTTTCTCTAGGTGTTTCTCTTTTTTATCCTTTCCGTTCACAGTAATATTGCACATTGTTGAAATTATAAATTTATACTTTGCACAGTAGTGCAACGAACTTAGGGAAATGCGGACAATGCTGAATTGTCAAATCAGCTTTTTATAAACGAGCGATTAACCGCCAAGAGTTTCAGTTTGTAATGTGCTTTTGTATCGGGTAGTAGTCGGGGCAAGTTAGCATTTTTGCATTAAGTTTCTTATAACTTTAGTTTTATGATTGAAATGTGTTATTGGTAACGTACTGAAAATAACCTTAAAGTCTCGACTTAGGGTCAGGTCGGGAACATTGTTATTATTGCAAAATAAACTTCAAAATTGCACTTTTTTTAAGCTTTTCGTGAATAACTTCTTTATGACTCATTTTATGTAAAAAAAGATAGAGATAAAAGTTGTTCAGAATTGAATTTTGTATAAGGTACATATATCCCCGACTGCGAAATTAAGTTTCTTCATCGTTAAATTGTTAAACAAAAAAAATTTCTTTTTAAATTTCATATTGCTACAGATTTCACAAAAAATAATTTTTTTCATGGGATGAACACCGATAGATTAGTTTTGGTACGAATAATTTAAAAATCGATGTCCGATCTTGATATCTTAAAATGGCGTCTTATTGCAAAATTATTTAGCCTAAAATTTCAAATTCATCTCCAAATTGCCCATGACAACTTGATCCAACCACCTTTAATCGATAGCTTACGACGTACTTAATAAACGCTAAAAAAAACTTTTTAAAAAATCAATATTTAACAACATTTTTAACAATAAATAATTTTTATTTTCGCCAATTTTGAAGTTAGACGAATGCAGTAAAGTGCATTTTAAAGTACGTAAAAAACCATGAATTTTCATGTAAACTTTGTTTAGATCGGATCAATACGAACGGAGATACGAAAATTTTTTCAATCGACGCTCACGCCGAAACTACTTAATAGTTTTTCATGAAATTTAGTATACAGCTTGCTCAAAAAATACTCTAAATGATGGCATTTTACACGATAGTTGTAATGGACCTATTTCGTGCAAAACGACCGATGAAAGAATGTGAAATTAGCGCGCGCGGCCGCGCGGCTGCTTCGGCCCGGCAGCGCAGTGATGGGGGGAGGGCCGCTGCAGCTTTCGGGAACTTTAGATGTTAAATTCTTTTCTCGGCAACCAGAGGTCGTACGGTAATGCTTTTTTTTAATTTTATGTGGTTTTTTCTCAGCTTTCATGTCGTGTTAATGAAATTGACGTAGCTGCATTACAAATACTCGAAATTGACTTGTTTTCTGGAAAAAAAACGGTTTTCGAGGTATACACTATACGTACATGTATATATTGTGCAACAAAATACATTTATGATTATATATATCAGAACAAGAATAATAACTGCTTACTATTTTGGTAGTACGTATTACTTTTAATGTTTTTGCTACATAGATTATCTTTACATGTATATAGTATACTATAAAACATTTATGATTATATACATGTGTTTGTGTGTGTTTGTGTGTGTGTGTGTGTATGTGTGCGTGCGTGCGTGCGTGCGTGCGTGTGTGTGTACATAAATACGTAAAGAACATGTTTTTATTCATTTATTGATTGACACACATATATGTATATACATACACACATGTATATAATCATAAGTATGTTTTGTAGTACAGTATATACATGCAAGGATAATCTGTTCAACAAAAATATTAAAAATAATATGTACTACTGAAATAGATAAAAGGCAATTTTATCTATCGTATTTGTATAAATAAATACGTACACATACTCCAATACATATATTTAATAAAGTCAGTACAACTCCAAAAATATACTCAAAATTCGAAGCAATAAATTCCAATTGAATCCAACTGATTTTACGGAGATTAATATCTTAATTTACTATAATATTGAAAAGAAAGCAGTTATTATTCTTGTATTGATATATATAATCATAAATGTATTTTGTTGCGCAATATATTCATGTACATATAGTGTATACATCGAAATAAGTTTTTTTTCCAGAAAACAAGTCAATTTCGAGTATTTGTAATGCAGCTACGACAATTTCATTAACACGACATGAAAGCTGAGAAAAAAACACATAAAATTAAAAAGAAAGCATTACCGTACGACCTCTGGTTGCCGAGAAAAGAATTTAACATCTAAAGTTCCCGAAAGCTGCAGCGGCGCTCCCCCCACCATCGCGCCGCCGGGCCGAAGCAGCCGCGCGGCCGCGCGCGCTAATTTCACATTCTTTCATCGGTCGTTTTGCACGAAATAGGTCCATTACTACTATCGGATAAAATGCCATCATTTAGAGTATTTTTTGAGCAAGCTGTATGCTAAATTTCATCAAAAATTATTAAGTAGTTTTGGCGTGAGCGTCGATTGAAAAAATTTTCGTATCTCCGTTCGTATTGGTCCGATCTAAACAAAGTTTACATGAAAATTCATGGTATTTTACGTACTTTAAAATGCACTTTACTGCATTCGTCTAACTTCAAAATTTGCGAAAATAAAAATTATTTATTATTAAAAATGTTGTTAAATATTAATTTTTTATAAAGTTTTTTTTAGCGTTTATTAAGTACGTCATAAGCTATCGATTAAAGGTGGTTGGATCAAGTTGTCATGGGCAATTTGGAGATGAATTTGAAATTTTAGGCTAAATAATTTTGCAATAAGACGCCATTTTGAGATATCAAGATCGGACATCGATTTTTAGATTATTCGTACCAAAACTCATCTATAGTGCTCATCCAATGAAAAAAATTATTTTTTGAGAAATCTGTAGCAATATGAAATTTAAAAAAAAAAATTCTTTTGTTTACCAATTTAACGATGAAAAAACTTAATTTCACAGTCGGGAATATATGCACCTTATACAAAATTCAATTCTGAACAACTTTCATCTCTATCTTTTTTTACATAAAATGAGTCATAAAGAAGTTATTCAGGAAAAGCTTAAAAAAAGTGCATTTTTGATGTTTATTTTACAATAATAACAATGTTCCCGACCTGACCCGAAGTCGAGACTTTAAGGTTATTTTCAGTACGTTACCAATAACACATTTCAATCATAAAACTAAAGTTATAAGAAACTTAATGATATTCCACATTTGAACTCCCTGACACCCGGACTATAGTAGCAGTGCTAAGATGCACTGAGTAAGATATTAAAATAAATGTAATTATTAAATATATTAAATCTCTTCTCCAATACTTACTTTTTCACCATATTTTAACATGGTAGCAGAGCGTGGTTCACTAGTATTTGAGGAACTACATTTTGTGTAACTGTCTATGAGAGAATCCGTGGTTGAAGAAAAACTCAGATAAGTACATAGGAAAGCTTATTGATGAGCAGTGAAAGGAAAAAACCCAGGATGGGTGTATAGAGTTCCAAAAGAAGAATTAGTTGAATGTTCGAATTTAGTCGAAAAGAGTTCAGTGTTAAAATTTGTACCTTCCAACGAGTTAAGGAAATTAGTTAACCAAACAGAAGAAAAAGATTATGCAGCTTCAGCATCAAAACAAAAATTAATTGAAATTTTGGATCTATATACTAGCAAATGGATATATAATTCTTTGAAATTAGATGATCTAAGAAAGGTAGCCAAAACTATACTAGAAATAAAATTTGAAGATCAAACGAGAGAAATCCAACTCAAACTAAGGAAACAAATAGAAGAAATGGCGAATAACGAAGAAGTTAAAATTCAGGTATTTGATGGTAAAAATTATAGTATATGGAAGAAGAGAATATTACTATTATTAAAGTGGAAGAAATGTGATGAACCTGCAATTAGAATAAGGCAGGATAGCGATGATCAAACAGCATGGGAGAGAAAAAATCTGAAAGCTATGAATTATATTTATGGCAGTATTTCAAATGACCAATGAGAATTCGTGAGTGCAAAAGATACAGCTTTTGGAATCATGAAGCAATTTGATGAATTTTATTGGCTGTGCAGATATGCATAAGAAATAGATTTGATAAAATAAAGCTAAAAGATTTTGAAAATTGCAGCTTATTTTTCACAGAATTTGAGAAGACGATAAATGAATTGAAAAATGCAGGTGGAAAAGATGATGAACGAGAAAAGTTAAATTATATGCTGAGAACATTACCCGATTCACTTAGCTATTTTGTAGATTTAGTAGATACAATGCAAGAAAATGATAGAAACTTGAATTTTTAAAGAATAAAATAAACATCTGGGAAAACCGAAATACAGAAAAGGATAGTAGAAAGAAAAAAACGAGTGTTTTTTAAGCCAAACAAAAGAAAGATAAAAACTGTTTTGGATGTGGACAATTTAGACATATTATGAATGAATGCCGAAACTCATGGACCAGAGGAAGAGGCAGCAGAGGTATAGCGCACTGGCGAGGAGGTGCGCATAATCAACATCAGCATCAACAGATACAGCAGTTTCGAGGTCGCGGAAGCAGAGGTGTACAACGAGGTTATTATCGCGGAAGCAGAGGTGGACAACGAGGCTACCATGGTAGAAGCAGAGGAAATCAGAGACACGATGCGAGGTATAGTGAAAACGTCAGCGATCAAGTGACACCAGAGTCATTTTTAGCAGAGGTAAAGCGCGATGATGAATGTGACGCGAAAATTTATGCTTGCGATACAAATAAAATAGATTGGATATTAGATAGTGGCTGCTCAGACCACATAGTAAATGACGAATTTGGTAAAATCTTAACTAATTTTAGTGCAAATAGAATAACAAACAATGTAGAAACATCCAATGTATTTTACGTTAAAGAAATGGATAAAAATCTGTTAAGTTTTGCGAAAGTAACGGATAAAAATAAAATTATTTCTGTTGAACATACATCGAAAATATATAATAAATAAAACAATTTAATTGCGGTAGCTTACAAAGAACATGGATTGTATAAAATTAGTAGTTTTATTGATAGTAAAGAGTATTATATCGCAGGAAAATATGAAAAAATTGAAACACAGAAAGAAAGATATCATAGACTGTTAGGTCAGGATAATTTTAAATATCTAGAAAATATCTGTAAAAATAAATTAGTGGATGGTATGCCAGAAAAATTAGAATCAGTAATTTTGAAATGCTGTACATGTATCCAAATAAAATGCATAATTTGCCTTTTGCAAATAATCGAACAAGAGCAACTGATATTTTAGAAATTATACATACAGACTTGAATGGGCCACATAAAACTACGGGATTTGATGGTTCACAATATTTTCTAACATTCATTGATGATTATAGAAAATGCGCGTTAGTTTATACTATAAAGTCAAAGTCAGAAGTTTGTGAATGTTTTATTGACTATACTAATAAAGTTGAAAATATTACCGAAAAAAAGATAAAAAGATTGAGATGCGACAATGGGAAAGAATATTTAAATCGAGATTTTTATAATGTTATAAGTGAAAAAGGAATTTTGTTAGAACCTTGTCCTCCATATATACACGACTTAAATGTGCGACGGAGAATCCGTCGTAAGGGCTGGGTGACTCTCCTGCAGACACCCGAAACCGAGCGGAGAAACATGCTCTAATCGCAACGGGTGTTTACAGGAGAGAACAGCTGAGCCACAGCCAGGCGCCGGCACTGGGCCGCGCCGTAGGAGAGAGAGAGAGAGAGGGAGAGCGTGCGAGAGCCCGCAGCACGATGCCGAGTCGCCACTGTGACGTCACGGCCGCCGAGCTGCGAGAGAGCGCACGAGGAGTGGGAGCGCCGCCGACTACCACACGCGGCCGCGCGCGGCGCGCCGAGTCAGCAGCCGCGCCGACGGGCCACTACCGCCGCCATGACACCTCGAGGAGCCACGACGGCGAGCGAGACCAGCGCATGGCGCTGTAGCGAGCGGTTGAGCCGCGTATGTAGTAGCGAGCGCGTGCGCATGTATGTGTGTGAGCGCGCGCAGCACAGCGTGTGCTGAAGAGCGTATGGGTGCGAGAGAGACCGCACGATGCGGATAAAACACAGCACTAGAGAGTGGAGGCTACCGAGCCCCACAGGCGTATGCGAGGCCGATATTGGCGGTCGGAGTGGAGGCAACGGGCTTCTCCACACCGACAGAAATACGCGCACGTGAGAATAATATCGCCAGAGCCGAGAGAGAGAATAATGCCGAAGAATAGAATAATGAATGTTGTACGCGATAAAATTAAATAAATAGTAATTAAATTAATAGAAATAAGAAAAAGTAATATAGATCACTGTCAAAGATATCATGTAGTCAAAGAATAAAAAGTGTAAATAAGCGGATAGAGCAAAAAGGAAAATGTAAACCATAATTGCCGCGGCAAGTCACGTGACCGCCAGAGCCGACGTATGTGTGCGTGTGTGATAGCGCGAGAGTGAGCCGCGAGCCGCGAGAATCAGTCGCACGTACGCAGTGAGCATAAGCACAGCTACGAGCAATCACCGAGTTTAGAGATATCCAGAGTTTTTGTGAAGAGATAAATCCAGCAGCATTCGTCCACCCGCGCACACCCGCGCCTCGTCTCAGTTTCGCGTCCGACGTTTTACAGGACACGAGGTTACGGCCACACGAGAGGAGGAATCAGGAGCGATAGAAGTAAGCGAGAGAAAGTGTGAAGGTGAGCGGCGCCGAAATTCGCGAACACCGCGTAAACGTGAGAAACCAACCGTAGCCGCGCGTGAAGGTGTGTAGTGAAATAGTGTAATAAAAGAAATTCTACCAAACCCGCGTGCATTATTTATTGAAAATTACAACTCAAACGACCCGCGAGAGAGAGAGAGTCTCCGCCGAGGCCCGGAGCCTGTGAGTGAGCCCACCCGCGTCGTGTCAAGGCGCCCGCACCCCAAAAATAATAGACGCGACGCGAAGCTCGACTCAGAACGCGAAGGGGAAGGCCCACGCGCGAGCACAAGCCCCAGGAGACTCACCGGCGCGACCGCCGTGGCTCTCCCCGCGCCCGCCGCAGCCGCCTGCCCCGCCGTGTCACAAATGGAACAGCCGAAAGATATAATAGAACAATAATGAATACAGCAAGATGTTTGTTATATGAAGCTAATGTAAACCGTAAATATTGGCCAGAGGTAGTGCAAGCGACAGTTTATTTAAAAAATAGAACAATTGCGAATACTATTGAGAATAAAACTTCTTTTGAAATTTTCTTTAAAAAGAAACCGGATATTAGTCATTTGCGATTATATGGCAGTAAAGTTTTTGTCAGAATACCAGAAATTAAAAGAGATACGAAATGGGATGGAAAAGATGATGTAGGAATTTTCTTAGGATATGATCACGTTGGATATAGAATTTTAGTAAATAATAAAATAGTCAGAAGTAAACATGTTGATGTAATGGAAAATGATAAAGATTTAATTGGTTTTCAAGGTAGTGAAAAGAGTGACGATGATAATTACGCTGAAAATGATAATTTTGAAAATGATGAATATTCTAGATCAAGCGATATTAATGAAATAGCTAAGGATAATGCAGGTAAATTTTTAAGAAGATCTGAAAGGGAAAAAAAGAAACCTGGCAGATAGAATGCAAATTTCGCTAACACAAATTATATTTATGTAAATGTTGTAAGCATAGATAGTCCTTCAACTTATGAAGAAGCTATAAATAGTAACGATAACGATTTATGGAATGAAGCAATGACTAGAGAAATGAATTGTTTAATTAAGAATAAAACATGGAATTTAGTTGAAAGACCTAAAAATAAGAAAATTTTAGGAGAAATGAATAGATGCATCTCTTCGAGACAAAGCCGAAACTTTGGCTCGAAGAGATGCATCTATTCATTTCTCCTGTACAACCAGTCGAGCGATTGAAGCAATTTTAATAAGAAAATATTAGATTTGAAATGGGTTTTCACAAATAAATCTGATAATAGAAAAAAAGCCAGGCTTGTTGTAAGAGGTTCTCAACAAACTGAAGTACTTGAAGATCTATATTCCCCAGTAGCTAGAATTCAAACTTTAAAATTACTACTGTCTTACTGTTGCAAAAATAAATTAATGATTAATTAAATGGATGTAGAAACAGCTTTCTTAAATGGTTATGTAAAATTAGAAGTATTTGTGAAACAACTTAAAGATAAAGATAAAGTTTGTAAACTAGAAAAAGGATTGCATGGTTTGAGAGAAAGTCCGAGAGCATGGTATGAATGATTTGATGATTATTTGAAGAAAATGAAATTTCAAAGAAGCGAAAGCAATTATTGTCTACACATTAAACAAGAAAAAGAAGACATCATTTATTTCATTTTGTTTGTAGATGATTTATTAATTTGTGGAAAAAACAAAAAAATAATTGTTGAAGTTAAGCGAGAATTATCAAATAGATTTGCTACGAAAGATTTGGGGGAAGTAAATACTTATGTACGGATAAATATTAAATATAATTGTGAAAAAGGTCAAATGACATTAGATCAGAGTAATTATATAGACTCATTAGCCATAAAATATAATATTATAAATGCGAAACTGTATAATACGCCAATGGAACAAAATTTGAGTTTGGAACCTGCACAGGCAGCATCAAATGATTTAAAATATAGAAATTTAATTGGAGCATGATTATTATTATTGGACAGGAACAAGACTAGATGTAAGTTATAGCGTCAACTATTTAAGTAGATTTCAAAATAGTTATGATAAATCACACTATAAATACGCATTAAGAATTTTAAAATATTTGTATTTAACAAAAGATCTTAAATTAATCTATAAAAGAAATGAAAATGCTGAAATAATGGATTACTTTGTTGATGCTGACTGGGCTGGAGACAAAAATGATAGAAAATCAACGACTGGAGATGTTATAAGAATTTTCGGAAATGTTGTATATTGGAAATCAAGAAAACAAGGTAGTGTTACAAAATCATCAACAGCTGCAGAATATGTAGCTTTATCAAAATTAGTGAGCGAAGTAAAAGTAATAAAAAATCTATTAAAAGATTTTAAAATTAATATCGAAAAGCCAATTAATATTTATGAAGATAATTCCGGAGCAATTGCAATAGCAAAGTTTGGAAATTTGACAAAAAATTCAAAGTATATAGAAATTCATTATCATTTTGTAAATGAAAGTTAAGAACAAGGAATTATGAAAATTATAAAAGTCGATTCAGAAAATGATATTGCAGACATTTTAATTGTTTTTCTTAAATGAATGATGCACTCGCTTATAAAATTTTTGGCGTTTTTTGGCGTATTTATCCACGAAATCAGAGGGGTAATCATTATCAAATAATAGACCTTTTATAATGCCAATGTTTTTCTGGTGAAAAGATTTATCTGATAATTTTACCGCTCTGTCAACTAGATTATACACCATGGCAATTTTTGATTAATCGGATGTTGAAATTTAAAGTGCAAAAATCTACCAGAGAAAGTTGGTTTCGTGTACCAATCAGTTTTTATTCCACCTGCTTCATTAATCAATAATACGTCTAAAAAACATATGGATTTGTTTACCTCAATTTCATGCGTAAATTGGAGTCTACTATTATACGAATTAAATATTTTCAACGTTTCTTCTACCTTTCCTTTCGGAATGCAAGCAATGATATCGTCGACATAACGGAAAAAGAATACAGGTTGATAAGTTAACTTTGAAATGCACTCCGTTTCGAGATCATCCATAACAATGTTAGCGAATAATCCCGAAACCGGAGAGCCCATGGGTGTACCAACAAGTTGTATTGTAAAATTTACCATTAAATTGGAAGTAAGTATTATCCATAAGCAGACTACAAGTGTTCAAAATCAAGTCTCGTCAAGTGGAATTTCAAACGTTCTCGCTATTTGTATGTATCTTTTTCGATACTCTGCATGACTAATGCTTTATCAAGTTGCAAGTTATTAACGATTTTTCTGAATTGATTTCGAACCGAGTCACTATGAAAATTTAAATGATTCAGACTACTTGCGATGTTGTTGACGTTTGCAGGGCGTGTGTCGTATGTTCTGCATCGCAGTTGGAAGCGCCTTTGGGATCTCGCTCTCGTTAGGTCTCGTTGTAGTGTGATCCATGTCTCAGTGTGTTGTCGTTCGTTTTTTTGGTAAAAAATATAAGAAGCAGTATTTTACACAAACTGACACATGTTTACAAAAAGCATATGGTTTACCAAAAATCCACAAGAGAGACCATCCTCTAAGGCCTATTATTTCAACAATAGGCTCGCCTACATATTTTTTATCAAAGTATTTATTTAAAATCTTACAAAGTAGTATTAATAAACCTCGTTCGTACATAAACAATAGTTACGATTTTATAGAAAGAATAAAAAATGTAAAAATTCCAAATGACCACTGTATTTTTAACTTAGATGTAAAATCGTTATACACAAATATTGATAAAGCATTAGTCATGCAGAGTATCGAAAAAGATACATACAAATAGCGAGAAAGTTTGAAATTCCACTTGACGAGATTTTGGACGCTTGTAGTCTGCTTATGGATAATACTTTCTTCTGATTTGATGGTAAATTTTACAAACAACTTGTTGGTACACCCATGGGTTCTCCGATTTCGGGATTATTCGCTGACATTGTTATGGATGATCTCGAAATGGAGTGCATTTCAAAGTTAACTTATCAACCTGTATTCTTTTTCCGTTATGTCGACGATATCATTGCTTGCGTTCCGAAAGGAAAGGTAGAAGAAACGTTGAAAATATTTAATTCGTATAATAGTAGACTCCAATTTACGCATGAAATTGAGGTAAACAAATCCATATGTTTTTTAGACGTATTATTGATTAATGAAGCAGGTGGAATAAAAACTGATTGGTACACGAAACCAACTTTCTCTGGTAGATTTTTGCACTTTAAATCTCAACATCCGATTAGTCAAAAAATTGCCATGATGTATAATCTAGTTGACAGAGCGGTAAAGTTATCAGATAAATGTTTTCACCAGAAAAACATTGGCATTATAAAAGGTCAATTATTTGATAATGATTACCCCTCTGATTTCGTGGATAAATGCGTCAAAAAACGATTATCTGCAGTCAAAATGACAAGACAACCGAGACAACCGAACCAAGCAACTTGCGAAGAATAATGTATATAACAATCACATTAGTATACCTTACGTCAATGGTTTTTATGAGCGAGTGCATCATTCGGTTAAGGGGTTATGCCTGAGTTGAACGTGTAAAAAAGACATTAATAAGTAATAGGCTGAAAAAAATTATTTATTAATAGTATAAAAAAATCTTTCTCCTACTTCAAATGTAGGTATTAAACATATTTTTAACTATTTTAAAAAAATTATATATCTATACTCACATTGTAAACAATTACATGTATGAATCATTAATTTTCAGCACTTTTTTCCCTTTGCTGCAGGATATCTCAGCATCCAGATGATGAATTGACACCAGACAGGATGTAAAATCTTCCGAATATGTTTCTTCACTGCTTGAGCGGAAGACTTTTCTACAAAAAATAAATTTTAAATATTTAGTAACTCATAAGATGATTATATCAGTAATTATAGTGAATATTACATATATTCACATACGCAACATTGACTATTACCTTGTATTAGTCAATTCTGCTCCACTAAAACAGTGAAGAAACATATTAAGAAGATTTTCCATCCTGTCTGGTGTCAATTGATCATCTGGATGCTGAGATATCCTGCGGCAAAGGACCTTAAATGCAATTAAAGTTTATCAAGATGCTTATGTATACTTATCGGGTAGTACTTACATGAACTGCTTAGCATATTTTTCTTATATTTTGGCATAAGATACCTACATATTAAGGCATATATATAGACCCGAGTGCTGTATATGTAGATATACCAGTATCGAGAGCTGAAATTGAAATATAAATTTTTGATAAGCATTCACAGTCAGTATGTTTCACATGAATATAATTGTTGGTATTGCTTACCCATGACTTTCCAGGATTATTAACAATCACAGTAGACTTAGAGCTGGTTGGAGACTATTTATCACACAGGCATCTTGTACACATGATAATTATAGCCCGTACACCTAAAAATCAAGAATATACTCACAAAGAAAAAATTCTTTACAAATCATATGTTGTTTATAGTCCAAACACTTATCTAAATTTGAAGACTAGGAGACTCAGAAGCTATCACAACAGCACAACATCCAGCTTACACTAAACTACAGACAGCAGACGAAACAGCTGATGTCTGACAGTCTGAATGCAAACTCGACTAAGTCGGTAAAACAGTGATTTCCTTTTCCATATGCTGTAAAGTGTCTTTTTTCAGGCGGTAATTTAAATTTGCACGAATATTTTTTTACCCCTTTATAAGTTTGATTAAAAAATTACAAGACTAAATTTAAATCCTAAATTTATTTTATTTTGAAGATTCAAAATAAAAATAAAATCTACGATTTATTTATAAAAATTAGTTATTTACAGTATGTAATGATTCAGTAAATAATATATTTTCTTTTTAAATAAAATTGCGTTTTCAAAAGGAGTTTGTAAACACATTTAATTTTACATTTTCTATGAAAAAGCAATTGTTTTAAATAATCAAAACTGCTATAAGACAAAATATCAATAATACGCAATTTTAAAATATTGTATTTTTTAGTATTTTGCCTATAACTTTGTAACGGAATTTTTTCGGACAAAAAGGACTTTAGCAGCGTATTCTACATTAAATTTGCCTTAAAAAAATCAAATAAAAAAATTTTTGATTTTTTTGAATTTGAACTCAGGCATAATCCCTTAAGAAAAACAACATTACAAACATTCCAAGAATACACAGTAATATGTGCAATATTACTGTGAAAGGAAAGGATAAAAAAGAGAAACACCTAGAGAAAAATGTTGTTTATAAACTTGGATGTAATGATTGCATGGCTACATATGTAGGCCAAACAAAAAGACATGTGTGTACACGTATTGAAGAACATAGGAAGTCTAAGGACAGTGTCATTTCCGAGCATATTGAAAAGTACAATCATGAATTTAATTTTGAAGAGTTTAGCATGAAAGACAAAGAAAATAATTTAAATATAAGATTAATCTCAGAAATGATGCATATACATTTGCAAGATAATGGTATCAACAAGAAAGAGGATACCCAGAAACTCAATAACGTGTACACACATTAAATATACCAGCTTAAGAATTAAAATCGATTCTGTGTACATCGAAAAGATGAGGTAATGTGTGACGTCATAGGTAAACAAACCACGCGAAAGACTTTTCGCAATATATAAGCGACGGCTGCCGACTACTTCCTCACTTCTCAGAAGGTAGCTGGCAAAGCCGCATAAATAATAGCTGTGTCACTCGGCCTCTCTCTTCCCTCGCTGTTAACTAGCCGGGGGAAAGGATTATCGAGATGTATACAAATCATATTTGCTCCAATATGTAAGTTTTCAAAAATATCGCTTTTGTATGTATTATTCTGTTCTTCTTAAGTTTGTATGTATATTGTTATCTAATAAAATTTTGACAGTTTCCTGATGAGGGCGACAATGATCGCCGAAACGTCGTTTTTTGAAAAAAAGGGATTTTGTTTTCTTAAACCCTTTCGTAACCACTGCCTCGGAGAGATCGATATATGTCAACAAAAGAATATAAAATTTTACATTGTTTTTCATTTACTGTTAAATCAATTGTTAGAGTTGGTTTACATTTTGGAGTTGGAGCATTCAAAGAAGCTGAACCAAAAACTAAAGCACGCGGTTTTACAGTTGATTACAAAGAGAGTGAAGATGAAGTAGATGGTATAGCAGTTGATCGTAAAGAGACTGAAGCAGAAGTAGTTGGTGTAGAAGTTGATTATGAAGGTAAAGGATCATTTAGACCAATGTACTCTGCAAAATCAAGTAAGCTACGCTTGCTATTGCAGTATTTCTTCTTTGGTTGAGCATCGAACCTTAGTATTGGGCATCGTTGCAGATAGCTGAGATCGCTTGGTTCTATTTGCCTTTTCCGTTCTTGGGCTGACTGGCATTGTTCGTAGCATACATTTGATGATCAGACGGAGTAGGTTTCGTATAATTGATGAGTTTTAAAACTCGAAAGTGAAGGTCTAACAGAGGGCTGTTTCGATTGCCGCTCTTTATCATCTTTACTTTCTACTGGGCAGTCCTAATGAGATCTTTCCATATCTAAAAAAACAATAATATAAAAAAAATCCATAGTTTGAAGAAAAAGCAAATATTAATGGTAAATTACTGAAAGATGATTTACCTACATCCACGATTTAATTGAACGATCATCTCCACCTGCGTTCAGTAGAAGAACCAGTTCCTCCCAGCGCTCTGCTTCTTCCACATCATCAACATTATTTACAGCGAAATCTACATGGCACTCCATGTATTGATTAAAAATGCTCATTTGCTCATTGTTTGTGCGGCTATACTTTTTTCCAACAAGCCTGAAACACAAATAAAAGACTTGTTCATAAAAGTAGAGGAAATTAACTTGAGAGAGAAATAAATTCATATAGAAATTTTTTTTCTATCCGAAAATCAATGACTTCGTCCGTTAAAGTTTAGTGCAGCGGATGTTGATCACATGTCACCGACAAAGCATTCGACTATGACGCTTTCCACTGTGCACAAGTACCATCTATGAATGACTTGCGAGCTTCAACTCTCTCTTGGGCAGCAGGCACAAACTCTGAGCAAGTGTACTCTCCACTCAACCATCTGTAAAACAACCTAGCAATCTTATCTTCTGCCGTACCATCTAACTTCAATTTTATACTAGTGTAACGTGGCGTTTGCTCCCCGTTCGAGCAACTACACACTAGTGTACAAAGAATATTTATAAGTGCCGGCTGACTCCTCCTTTCAAGGCCTAGAATACTGAAAAACGGAAAAAACGGGTACACGCAGGGAAATTGGTAGCAATAGGGCTAAATAAATAAATAATAAACAAAAATTAATATTAAAACACAAATTTAGATATATTCTAAAACCCCCCGTGTACAAATTCTCAGTAGCAAACAACTAGGATCATGAATTTAGATAACACATGGGCCAGCGGCCAAATAACTAAATCCCATTGGCTGGTGTTGAATTTGCTAGAAAAGAAAAGGGGCCGCGAAAATCCTCTACGCAGATTCTAATATTTTCCTCCGTGGAAAAATTTACAAGAGGGAAACTGCCACGGGAAACTGAAAATACGCGAGAGAGGAGAACCGCTACCCGAGACGACGCGTTCCGAGCGTCAGTCTCGTTTCCGCTAAATACAATTATCAACAAATAAATTTATATTAGAAATCTCACCAGTATTTCCACCAAAAGATCCAAAACCAATCCTCCAAAATCTCCACGAACAAAACCTCCACAAACTCTCCAAAAATCCAATATAAAATTCCGGGCACACGAGGGCGTGGAAAATGGCGTCGATATAAAAAAAAGAGAGAGAATGAAAGAGAATCCAAATAGTTGCTGCTGGCACCAGATCCAGGAACAGAGTGGCCGAGGCCGACGCTCCGCTCGAGGAAAGATGCCGCGTTTTCCCACCCGGCCTCCTTCTTCACGGAAACGTCGTCTCGACCGCCGAATTTCCTCATTGGTCCTGGAAGCCCCGAAAATCCTCTATTGGCCTAACTAATTACCCATACAGACTCATTTGCATGTTCCTGAGTTTTCCCAGCGCCCTCTTTTCTATTTCTAATTTTCTCATTGGCCGAGAAAATAATTATCGCCCTCTATATCCTTCCTAAATTACATAATCCGCGCCCCCTTTATTGATAGAGATCAATCAATCAATATTGATCTCCATCCGATGGCGCCCCCTATAGATAAGACCAAGGAAAAGCAAAAGAGAGCGCGAATTCAAATCCCATTCATCAGTAACTACATTCCACGGCAGACAGACCCTAAATGCCAACTAGAAATAACTAGTTGGCATCCTCTATACTCCACTAAGCTTGAAAGAAACTGTACAGTTCCCCTGTACAGTGCCCTGCATTATCTCAACGATCATCATTGAACATTGATCGCCCGATAGCAGGCGCCCTCTCCATCTATAGTTTAATCGTAGTCGATAATCACGAGCGCTCTCTCCCGCTACCACGCGCCACGCATGTTCTCTCCCTCTCTCTCCGCTGCCGCGCGCGCCTCATTCTCTCCAATGCTCACGCACACTTCTCTCTCTCTCTCTCTCTCTCTCTCTCTCTCTCTCTCTCTCTCTCTCGCCAACTCCCTCTCTCTCGCACACATATACGCGCTCTCCCCTCTACACACAGCGGCGTGCATGTAACCGCGTGCGCGCGGCCGCCGTCTCGCTTCCTGCCGTGCCCCCTCCCGAGCGCCGACGCGCTGCGCAGGTGTGACTCGGAATCTCACATCCTGCGCTCCGCACGCGGCCGGTTAGAGGCAACTCCTGCGAACGCCACCGAGCGCTGGCTCCGCTCCATGGCCTGCAGTTTGCCAAGAGTGAGTCAGCTGGCTGCGTTAAAAAATCACGACGCAGCAATATTTATTGCTACGTCGCACTAGTCAATGCCTCGTCCCGTTCTTCGTCTCGTAAACCGGCAATCAAGTTTACGATTTCGCCATCTTCGTCGTATACATCTTGAAATACTGTGCTATTTTATTTAAAAAAAAACGCAATAAAGCCGTGTGTGCAAATGCTCGCAATACCTAATCTACAAAACGTTAAACTCGCACATGTGCTGCCAGTCGGAAAAAAATAAAATAAAAATTTCGAAAAATAAATTCAAACTAAATTTTTCAAATAAATTATTGAATTAAGAAAAATAAAATGCCAAAAAATTAATAAAAATAATTAGTCACTATTGTCATACAATAAAAAATAAAACAACAATTTACTCGGAAATGTGCCTTACGGACCAGAAACCTCTACCACACCTGCACATCTAATACATGTGAACATTTTTCCTTCTCACATATATCCCCTACTAAGGAAGACCTGCAATGAAAAGGCGAAGAAAATGCCTATCTTTGCATGCACACACAACTATACGCCATGTGAGCACGAGTTTCCCCCTTCGCGGCAATGAGCAAAATTCAAAACCTGTTGGAAGCTCGCCTCGCCGAGCAGCAAACTATCCACACGGATAACAGCTGACTGCTCGCTTGACTACAAACTCGCCGCTCCCGCGCAGTACAATACTCTGCGGGGTATTTAAATTCAACCGGGAAAAAACTACTGCTCAAAACTGCCAAATACGGGGCAGATGAAAAGAATAACATTCTCTCGCAATAATACACTACGTCAAACATAATACTCACATTATAGAGTATCTCACAGCAATATTAACAATTTCGTGCTTGCCACACTTCACGAAATTAAATTTGTTGCAAGAAAATAAAATCTTAAAATCTTTGGGTGCCGCTCACAATGCCGAATGGCCAAAAAAACGAAAACCATAATACAGAAAATCATTTTACCGAAAGTTCAAAATACCGAAAGTTCAAAATACCGAAATTTAAAATACCGACAGCTCAAAATACCGAAAATTAAAAAAAACGATTCCTGACATCGAGAAATGACATTAAATGCATAAATAATAGTTGGATTGAGCCTTATGTTATTTATTCAGCCATGTGTTATTTATCAGGGTCCCCAATAGGCTAAGCACTGCATACAAGTCCTCCTGATCAATTGACATGTAGTAAAGCTGCACATATTTTATAATTATGTATGCATGGTAAAGCACAAGTATGCTCGAATCCCACGAAGCAACATGTCTAGATGAAGAGAAATGTTCATTTTTAGCAGAACTAATAGGTACTCAAGATAAGTCAAATCGGACAGGTAAATCGAAAAGTTGCTAAGCTCTGTAGCTGTTCAGCAGAACTCGTGCACGAGGAAGTTTTTGCATTCAAACTAGTCTCAATCTCTTCTAGTCGGAGAGATACAACTCTGCAAATTTTTTTAGATTTTTTCCATCCAGCCCCAAATTGGTGAATTCGGGATTTTTGGCATTTCCTGCAAATATTCAAAAATTCATATCTCCACTGGAAAGTTGTTTTAAAAAAAAATGTTTACAATACTTGTTTAGAAAATTTTCTTAACTTTTCAACAGAAATACTGTCAAAATGGTGTGTATATATATATATATTTACAATATCATTACTATATATATATATATATATATATATTGTAACGTGGCAAATTGTTGTCACGTTACTTCGGGCCGAGCCGCCGGGGCAGAGCGTCTCAAGGCCGTGCGAATGTGATTGGAGTGCATGAGTTAATGGCGTTGGTTCCTTTTTTTTGAGTAACTACGCGACGAGCGGAGAGGCAGCAGCGAAAGGATAAAAATACGGAGGACATCTCCGAACACTCATTCAACGACGAGAGGAGGAATGAGAGGAGGAGGACGTCAAACTCCGGTGCGTCAATAGCAGGTCGGATTCACTCAGGGCATCCAATAAGGTCATCGTCGAAGAGTGGACGTAGACGATGCACCGGCGGGGCTCCCTACGTGAGCGTCTATGGCAGCAGGACCAGCGTGATGGCCGCCCTCCCATGGATGTTGGATGTAAAAAGGCGTCTTCGGCGCTCCCTGTAACAGGCGTACTCCCGAATCAAGGGCCCAGACAGAAGGATACACCGAGAGTTACATCGTACTTCGTAATTCGCGTTGCGCGCGAATTATCTGCGTGAATTCCGGCTCCCTATTGTACACAAGCGTTTGAATTTCGCGGCTACCTGCTCCAGCGTTGAGACATGTCGAATAGTCGATTGCGCATGCGTGGCGATCGGCGACGCGAGGCGAGCGAGCCTGTTGCGGCGCGAGAGCGCGGGCCGTCGGCCCAAGCAATCCGACCAATAGGAACGCGCGCTGTGCGGCGGCACGGGAGAGCCAGAGCGCGAGGCGAGCGACGAGCGCGCTAGCCGGCACTCTCCTGCCCCGGCCGCTCCTGCTCGGACAACTCTGCCGTTTGCTCCTGGGACTTCTGAGTTTGTGCTACCTGTGATTATTTCGTGACTAGTGGGATCCATTGGGCTTGGACCGTGGACGTGGACGTGGACGAGGATAAGGATCAGGGTCAGTAGATCGTTTCTTTTAATAGACTAAGTCTTCCTCACGGGCAAGCGCGCAGTTCCGTCGCGAGGTCCTTTGTTCGCTGAGCACGCGACTTGGCGCGCACAGCGACGATTCCGAGATAGGTATCGCGAGGCTTCCTAATACGCGGCTCCCTGCTCGAGTAGGCGAACAACAGCATCCGCGGCTCTCTGCGTAATTAGATCTACGCGCAAGGCTAACTCGGCTATCTTGGCGTCTCGTCTTAATCAAGTCTTTAGTTTGTAAAAGTGCGATTCCGCGAGTGAGTGCTACCTTGGGCTCCCTGTTACGAGCGGCGTGAGCTACCTCGACGATAGGGCATCCAGGGCTACCTGTTTAGTGTGTCGTGTAATTTTGGAATAAGTGAAGTGTTTGAGTGCGCAATTCGTCGGCGAGTACGTGGACTCGTCCGACGCGTGGATAGAATAAGGCGCGAGAGGTGTCGTAAGCCGTCGGACGCGGACAGGCTCTCGGCCAAACGTAGGCTACACGGGAGCGATCTAGCTAGAGGGGCGAAATCGCGACCATAGGATTAAGTTTGAATGTTCGGTCTCGCGAGACCAAGAATAAATGTAAGATTTTGTCTTCGGGCAAAGCGAGAGTGTAGCGTCGAGAGGACGAGAGTGAGTGAGTGCCTTGAGACGCGCGAGGGTCGTGCTATTGCGAGGGCTACCTATTCCTAATTCAATCAGCAGTCAATTTGTTTGCAATAATTTTGTAATTCCCGCTACCTCACTACGCGAATACTTGTCATTCAACCGGCTTCCTCGGCTCACTCGGTACCTTGTAACTAGCATAATCATGAAATTAAATAAACAGTAGCTCCTCAGAAATAGCCGCGTTTTATATCACCCCGAACCCCTCTCTCCCATTGGGCTGAGCTAGCCACTCCGACACCTTGCCACATTCCGCCCTGTTCCCGCTACGAGTCTCGACGAAAGGAGTCGAAAGACTCTGACGTTGGAGGCCAACGTCTGGCGCCTACCGGGAATCACGAGGAGATTCTCCGGGAGCAGGTCCGATACATAGCGTTTGGAAAATAACGAAATCAAACGTTATAACTGGCGCCCTTTGCGTGAGTTGATAGGATAAGATCGCGTTCGTCTCTCACGTCTCAAGCAGTTTGCATGATAGTGTGTGTGCTTCGCGAAATACTTAGTGCGGAAATTCAGGTTACAAGCGTTATTTTATAGTTAATAAGTGGTTTACTTATCAAGTTAATTACGAGCTTTAGTCTAAGCGTCATCATATTACGGATACCTAGTGACAGATTAGTGCGGATACCTTATATACAATTAACTTACTTTAACTATAAATAATACAAATACTTAGTAAATAATTATTGCGTATACCTCATATATATAATTAACGTATTTAATTATAAGAAGTACGGATACCTATAGATATCATCACGCATAAAATAATATATACGTCGTAGTTATTGCAGCTCCCCATTGCGTGCAATAACTAAGAAACGATTCATCTCTAAGTTTACTTGGGCGATTTATAACATCGCGATCTACGCAGGTACGCGCCTCGGCTCGAAAATTCTCGAAAGAGAAAGTCGAGAAAAATAAATACGCCGAACGACTTCACGACACGTCCGGTCAAAACTTCGAACGAGCAACGCGTCCGAAACAAAGCAGCTAATCCGGCAATAACAACAAGGGATACTCGAGCGCGAGCTATAACACCCGAGACGCGCGCGCACTTACGCGTTCGTACCGCGTAGTTCGAAGAATTCTCATAGCGTCGAAAGTAAACAGCAATAGTAAGCGCGATTAGGCCTGCGCTGACTTCAAGTGCGACGCAGCGCACTCGAAACAAAAACAAAGAGCACCATCGAGAAGCCATAAATCGTCGGTCATAAACTTGACCGTTGCTTACAGCTGGGCCGCACAAGATCGACACGTGCGTCCCACGAGCGAAGTCCTCAACGGCGACCGTTGAGGGCAATAAATCATAACATCGTCCGTATCCGAAAAATCTCTGGAACTGCGCGCTCGTCTTAACCGTATACGAGTCGGTGAGAAACCCCGAAGCACTGCAAACAGCAGTTATTTAATTCTATACTTTACCCACAATATACATATATATTTATATCAACCCAAATAAGTATATACTTTATCGATTATATACTACAATAAGCATATAATCGAATGACGAGCGAAGCGTCACTTAATGACTGGGTAATGGCCCAGGAGGAGGAAAATCTGCGTACCGAGCTTATGAATAGAGGGCTAAGCGTTGAAGGAGGCCTGCCGCTATTACAACGGCGCCTCGCAGATGCGCTGTATGCGGAGAGAGGCATCGACGAACCTGCGCAAGCAATGTTGCCTCCGCCACCGCCGCCTCAGCCAACAGTCCCCACGCGTAACGAACCGCCGCCGCCGTATCAACCCCCGACGACGGAAGAACTACGTTCCGCTATACGTCGCTTGCACTCGATAGAACCTATAATATCAACACCACGGCACATCAAGTCCGGTGGAAAACAGACAACAACACTTAGAATCAACGCGCCCACAAACATCAACCGGCACAATTCCTAGAAATACGAACACTCGCAGATTATCTCTCCAACAACCTACAATCCCGAACACACAAAATAGAACATCGACATTTAACATAGCAGACTCAGGCTACCTATCGACTAATACAGAAAATTTCTCGCGCGTTCCTATGAATTTTCCGTTCGCGCAAGAAAGGTTATCTTTATACAATGAACGCGAAAATACACAATTTTCTACTAACGACGTTCGGTTATCTTCAAATTCAAACCAGGGAAATTCCCAATACAGCGAAAATAATATAAGATTACCTTCAAACAATAATCTAGAAAACGCCACAGCAGAGCTACCTTCGAACCCCGAATTAATTAATTTCGCAATGCAAAATAATACGAGAGTACCGACTATCACAAATCGTCGAAATACATTAGAAGGGCTAACTAATCGAAATCTGAGCGCATCCACCCCGATGCCCGCAAGTCGTACGCGCGGCGCGGAACAAAGAGGCTACCTAGATAACATCGACAGTATTAGAGCAGATCGCGAAGACATCCTACTCGCGAATATTCAAAATGTAGAAGCCAACGATCAACGTAATGACGACAGACCGCGTGTACAATTCCGAACGGAACAAGACAACATTGAAATTATTCCCAACAATAATGCGAGAAACAATAACAGGCGAGAGCCTCAATTCGACAGACAAAATTCAGATAGGCGCACGCCGGCGCCGACGCCCATGAACGCGTTCGACTTCGTTCGAAAATGTAACATCAAATATTCAGGCCGACGCGACGAAGACAGCGAAGAATTCCTCACGCGCTTAAAAGAAGGCCGCATAATTATGCATGTTTCTGACGCGGATTTGTTTGGAATTATGCCATTCTTTTTACAAGGCGTCGCCTTACAATGGTATAGATCGAACACACAATATTGGCAAAATTTCGAACAATTCGAAAACGCGTGGCGCGCTCGCTTCTCCGACGCAGATTTCCAACACGCGCTATTAGAAAATGCAAGACGTCGCACGCAAGGCGAACGCGAACCAGTCGTCGACTATCTAACATATATTAAAGCGATGTTCGATCGTATGGTACCACCGTTAGGACGAGATAGAGAAATCGATATCGCGCTCCGAAACATGTTACCTCGGTTACAAACTCGCATCGATAGATACGATATATTCACATTCCAAGATCTAGAAATGATAGCGGTGCGCAAAGAAAAGAGCCTCTTAATCGCCCGCACTTACAAGCCACCTCCGACGGCGGAAGAGTCGCTCTTGCCAGACTTAGCATACCGCGATCATAAAACCGTACGTAACGTAAAACATAACCTGGCTAACTTGCAAATCGAGGACGACAATAATTCGCAAAACGATATTCACAATATCGAGGAAAACGAGGCTACCTATTACGACGAAGACGAAGATTTAAATAACGTAGATTATCGCAAACGTCCCAACAACAATAATCGTCCGTCAAACACTCAACCTACGAATAAAAACATACAACACAACACAAACGCGCGATCGACACCACAAAATCCTTTATGCTACAATTGCGGCAAAACGGGCCATTTCGCGCGAGAATGCGATAGTCCGAAAAGAATCGTCTGCTTCAAATGCGGAAAAATAGGAGTAAGGTTACCTAATTGCACCGATTGTAATCCTCCGGGAATTTTTTGCCATAAATGCGGTTTAGCAGGTTACCTTATAACTAATTGTCCCGAATGCTCGGGAAACGCGAAGTAAAGCCGCAGAGCGAGGCCATCGCGACTTCGCCTACACAACAGGTCTCACAAAATATCGATAATGTTATTCTCGACAACTTACAGGCTCCCTCTAATAATTCAAATTTACAAATTACAATAAACTCGTCTACTGCTACCTATGATAGAATTTTACGCGATTTTTCACACAAGTCGGATACTAATTTAAACTCGCTCGAACTCGCGGTTTTCGAACAATACATGCGCGATTTTCGCAAAAGCCATGAAGAAACATCAAAAATGGTTGAGCCTTCTGCTCAACCAACAAAAGATGAATTTCTAGCAGAAAACACACACACGCAAGACGAAATTTATAACATACCAAGTAATAATTCAAAATTGTTATACGTAACGATAGACATAGTCAATAACAAATACTCGGCGCTAGTTGACAGCGGCGCGAGCAAAACTTTCATAAATTCAAAAATCCGACATTTAGCGAAAAGAAATAATTTTAATTTCAACACAAACGTGACAGGGAAAGTTACCACTCCCTTAGGTTATACAGAAAACATACGAGAAATAATTAAAGTTCCAATTAAACTCGAAAATAGACTTCAAACAATTGAAGCGAGAGTATTGAATAACTTAGATAAAGATTGTATCTTAGGTTTGGATGCATTGAAAGCATTTGGAATGACAGTGGACTTTAATAATTTCACGTATACGTTCAACTCCGAACCTTTCGTCCGACACACGTTCGAAAATGACTTTGCGGCTACCGCACATTCGCCCGCCGAATGTTGTGGTTTATGCGAACTCACGGAATCGCAAGAACAAGAATTAACAGAATTTCTTGAGAAAGAATTAACAGCGATCTCAGGTAAACTCGGAAAAACAAATCTAATCGAGGCCACGATCGACGTGAATAACCACCCGCCAATCAAACAAAGGCCGTACCCGATCGCAGCGGCATTAGAACCAATCCTTTTCGCAGAAGTTGATAAAATGCTTGCCGAGGACATAATCGAGAGATCAAAGAGCGAATGGTCGTCACCTGTACATATGGTACGAAAAGCAAACGGCTCGCGTAGATTCTGCTTAGACCTACGCAAAATAAATTCTATTATTAAAAAAGATGCTTATCCGTTGCCTCTGATGACAACTATACTAGATAAATTGCGCGAAGCTCGTTACATATCGACGATTGATTTAAGTCAAGCATTTCTTCAAATACCTTTGGCAGAAAAATGTAAAGAATATATGGCATTTGCAGTGCCAGGAAAAGGATTGTTTCACTTTAAACGGCTCCCTTACGGTATGGCAAATTCTCCGTCAATATTTCAAAGATTAGTTGACTCTTTAATAGGTCCCGAACTACAACCATACGTTTACACATACATAGACGACTTAATTATCGTAACAAAAACATTTAAAGAACATCTCAAATGGTTAAAAATCGTCTTCGATAAAT
>JACCIB010001127.1:0-55021 GCA_018906965.1 Philotrypesis tridentata | reverse complement strand
AAAAACGCGCTCTCTCGCGTCTTCGTGCTCGCAGTCCGTCTGACATAAGGTCTCGGTGCACGACCGACACAGCGGAAAGAGCAGCTTGTTATGCATTCGCACGGGTAAAACTGGATGGTAGAGGTTCCTCGGTGGTAATACCTCGCACATGATTAAGCCGTCGATACCGCTAATGTCGTTGTCGGTACCGAGAATTTGCGCGCACTCCATCTCACGACATAGAGTTTCGGATGACCAGTAGGATAACGACCGTACTTGCAGATATACGGATACAAAGAACAGACATCGACATACTTAATTTTTTCTCCCGGCCGCACATCGTACGACTTGACAGTGTTACCCGTCCGTCCGCCGAAAAATGCATCTCGTGGATCGAGTGGTTTGTGCCAGTCCTGCGTAGCTTCTCTTATATACGACGACATGTTATCGTTTTCGCAGTACTCGCGATCAAAGTCGCACTCCCACTTCTCGATCAAGCGATACCCGTGCCTTTTGATTTTCGCCGAAACTCTGAGCGTTCTCTCGTACCTCTCGGCCAAAGTCTCGCCACCGTTCACACCCGGTAAATCGCGGCTGGCTGTGTAACAGCGAGCACAGCCATGCCAGTAGCAACCGTGAAAATGCAGTACTACTTTCTCGCCATTTTCCAGCTCGCAAAATCTGTCCACGAGGGGTCCCTCGGGCAGTCTCTTTTCCCGCGAATTCATAGAGTGCTGTATTCGCCAACGCGTCTCGTGCTCCATCCACGTAAGCCACTGAGCTGCTTTTAGCGATTGCTTATTGGCCCGACGGTAGCCACCGGTGGGTATAATCCCTATTGTATTCTTTCGCAAAAATGCCTTGCGGAATACCCGCATACAGGAGGACGCTATTGTGACGCATTCCTCGAACGGATCTGTCGAGCCACACTCGATGAACGTCTTGCGGAACGCAAGGCACGCGAGTCGCAATATCTTAACGTCCTGCTTGCAGTACTTCACGATTTCGTGCTGAAAATCGAACACGTAATTTTGCTCTCGTTTGTCAGCGTACCACTCCAGGAACGCCTTGCGCGCCTCAACGCTCATCAAGTTTGGCGAGAAACTCTCAATAGGCGGCATTTCACCCACATAATTTTGATTATCCGACGTATTGAATAGATGGGGGAAAGTGCCTTTTTCAATGTTACCCAGTCCATAGGCTTTCGGCAGAGCACTCAGCGGCATATGGAAATAGTTTAAACTATCCAGGAACTTTACGTGCGCAAATTGCATCATAATTATTTTCGACCCTCTTAAAATCAGGTTTGGCGTCTCGCGAAAGTCTCTGCGCTCAATTAGATGTTTCAGAATAAATTGCGCATCAAAGCCCTGAGCATTGTGGGCTATGCAAATGACCGAGCCGATATTTTTTTTGCGCGCCAGAACCAAATCGATCAACTGCTTGACCGGCTCATCCGCAAACACGTACTCTCGTGTCCCGCAAAAATTGCACGACTCTGAGATATTTTCGTCGTGCAGACACGCGCTGCACACCTGCTGCACAACGCACAGATTCACAATGTGTGTGTGTCCTATCGTCGCCCATCACAGTGTCCGACTGCTGGGTCTCAAAATCGTAAAACACAAACAACGTCTGCTTCTTTCTTACAGCAGTACTGCCTGACTGACGTGGTGCAGTAAGAGTTTGCATAAAGCATAAGTGTCCGATTGGTTGCATTCGGTTACATATTTTACAATAGACGTGATCGCACAGGTGTGCAGACGTGTTATTAATTCTCATAGTTCTACAGCATCTCGAGCAGATCTTCAAACTTTCGCATACCGTGTGGCCCTTATCAAATGAATCTGCTTTCAAATGATTGAGATAGCAGGTCTGGCTGAGAAACGTTCTAGCGCATCCTGGACACTCTGAATGCACATCAGACTGTGTGTCACGCTCGCAAGGTGGACTCTGCAGACAACTACGACAACGATTTGGACATCGGTGTGTCCTTTCTATTGCACGACAAACAATAGCCCCGACTACCGGCTGCAGCCACCAAGTTTAAAATGGGCTGATAATTTCGCGCGTTCTCGTAATACATAATGTGGAGAGTATATCTGACAGTATTTCCGTCATTGTATACGTATTCGCTACCATCGAATAATGGCTTTTCACCACGAGCAAATCCTCGAAACGAAAACACGACTATAGCCACACCTAAACAGGCTTAATACTCCTGAAATAGTTTTATCTCCGGCAATCTGCAGCCGGTTTCGGACACGATGACTCTAGCGCTCTTAGAAAGTTTTAGAGCCTTCTCCCTTTGAAATTTACCATTACCTTGTCTGACTTTATCCCACATTTTCTGCAGATATCCCGTGCGAGCCTCACCACGAATGGCGTGTATATGCGCGCACACGAGTGATCTTGGTAGACAGAGATTATCCGTATTTTGAATGTTCAGGATGGAGCGTTTGAAGACTGACTCACATGTGAGCGCGACTCTACCGCGCCCTTGAGGCACCGACACCATGTTGACAGTTATTGTCAGTGCCTCGTCAATCTCAAGACCACCATTACTCTGCGAAACGCTCTCCAAGAGTTCGAGTATATCGCTTACATACAATTCACGCACTTGTCTATACGAAATCCACACAACACCGTGACGAAACTGCGTCGAGTTTATAGACATCCCGATAAAATCGGTGGGTCTAGTATCCTTACGCACATACCTGTGGATCTCGTATAGACCGCGACTTAGCCACTCTGAAACGTCAGCGTTGAATGCTGGTGGTCGACGAATACTGACGACGGCTTCACGGCCATCTAGACAAAAAATCCGATAGTACTTTGCACGCTCTTGATGAACTATGATGTACCGCCACATTGATTGTTCACCACCACTACCACCACCACCCTCCTGCAAGTAAGCGCCTAGTTTTTACATTTGTATTCCGCCATTTACCAGTGGTGCTATCATCATCATCATTATCATCAAAAATACATGAAATGCTTACATTCAGAGGTCTCGTCGACGTCGTCGCCATCATCCGTATCATGTCCTGATGTCTCGCCACCACTTAAAGTGGTAGAACTTGAAGAAGAGATGGAACATTGTGAGGATGACGAAGCATCGGAGACTACTCCATCGTCATCTTCTTCCTCTTTTTTTGGAAAGCTGATCTCCATGTTGTTGTTGCTGTTGTTGTTGTTATTGTTTATGTTGGTATCAATGGTACCGTTGTCATCGTCATGATTTTCCTTAATAGGTATTGTCATGTACGACGTAGATGGCTCTGGGGTAATCATTAATGCTGCATCGGTCTCCATCGAGGAAGAAACAGTGGATGGAGTTACACTTGCACTGCAAATGGTCACGTCTGCCGAAGATTGATGTGGCTCGGTATCCGACATTTTGAGATTTAATGCCACCTCGGGCTTCTCTTCCAACATCTCCTCATCATCATCATCATCATCCAGCCGAACTAACTCTATCACACCATCTCCTTCCAGATCAGCCATCATATTATCGAGATCTGTCAAAAGTTAAAATTTACATATTTCTCGCTGACTTATATGGATTTTAAAAGTTTTGAATTACCTAAGAGCAATTGATACTGGTGCATGATGTCCCTGACTTGCCAGGCCTACTGCATTCCACGACGTTGGATACTCTTGCCAAGAACACGAATAATATCTGTCTCGTTCTCGAAGAAACCACGATTAAATAAGATCATAATAGTACGCAGACTGCAGAAATCTATTATATATTTAAGCCTTTGTAGAAGGACATCAATCGAGCAGTGTTTTAGAGCCCGGCGCCATCATCATTGCAGAAGAAGCGCGCTGCTGGCTCGCGTAACAGCACGATGCTTAAGACTTGTATCACAATTCTCAGTAGACGTACTTTGTTCATGATGTAGGTGAGTTAGCCTTGATCTATTAGGTGACACGAGACAATTTCTACCAGCCAATCTCGTGTGGATTGAGTTAATCTGACCGAGAAAGAGATTGAGGTATAGTCAATGACATAAAACAATGTAAATTTAATTGATTTTTTATTATTTACTATACATTTTTACAATACTAATATACATTATCCTAAAGTTAAGTTAGATAAAGTTTCCGTTAAATCATCGATGTCCATGTTAATAATTTTTACGTCGTGTTCTACATTTCTTAATCTATTTAATGTAATACCCGTAAACAAACCTAAATGCGCGCGCATCTTATCTAATTTTACAGTATATTTATTTACAGCCTTAATAACATTATTCGTAATCTCCCAATGAACGCCACTTTCATTTTGGAGTTTTGTCAATAAGTCGTGTACACGTCCATGTTCGGCTGTTAGCAAACAGAATTCTTTAAGTAGGCCGTTTTCAAGAACCTCTCTTTCTTTATCTCTATTTATTAAGTTGATAACCAAGTCTGTGAGCTCGTCAATCCGTCTGTGTATGTGCAGATCAGTTAGGCTTGACTCTAACGCGTTAATCATCTCTAAAATATAAGTAAATACCCTTGAAATATATTTAGCGGTACGTCGTTTATGTATCAAAAATATATTAAATACCTCTCAATTTCAATGAGTCTCTGGTCTCTTATCAAAGTCTCTCGTTGAGGATATCGGCTTACAGCTGGTCAGGATACACTCTTAGCAAGGAAGTCGCTGGTTTACTGCTGATGAAGATAGTCTCTGGTCGAAGATACTGCTGCTACTGCCGGATATTGTGTGATGGCTAACTGCTTTACTCCACCCGCTTTTATAGTGCCAGCAGGCTACGAATCTTGGTCTGTAGAGGGGTGTTTTGCTGACAAGCCTGAGAACCCCGTTGAAACCTGAAGAAGTATAATGCTGACCACATTTCCTTAGAACTTGGTTGAAACTCGGTATAATGCTGACTAAATTTTCAAGAAGTCAGTCGAAATTTCGTATAGTGCTGATCACGTTTTCTTGGATGAAACTGAATATAGTGCCGCCCCCCCTCCCAATCAGCTACATCAGCAAAAATTGTAACAAAGACACTGTACTTTTTCATTATTTTATTGGTGTATGATATCGTGTATAGCAAATACAGAATATATACCCAAGAATACAATCGATTTTTTATTTATAACAGTCGAAAAACGAGCGAGAATGGATTAATTGTACTAGGAGCATATGTAGCGCGAGAAAGTGGCAGCTCCAGATGAAATCTGAAGAAGGTGTGCCGACTAGGTTTTCTTAGATGAAACTTAATATAGTGCTGACCAAGTTTTCTCAGATGACACTGAAATCTGAAGAAGGTACGCTGACTGCATTTTCTTAGATGGAACTTAATATAGTGCTGACCAAGTTTTCTCAGATGACACTGAATATAGTGCTGACAACAACACTTTCGAGAAGTTTGAAAGTATGAAATAGATGGCGCTGATGTCGTCCCGGCTAGCTTTTGCTACATCAGCAAAAATTGCCTATTTATTCGAATAAATGTTAAATAATCGTCAGTCTGCTGCTGTCGCTCGGTGAGGTAAGACCTTCTCTACTCTAAGAATCTATTTTTCATTATGTATTTATGTGAAAAATACATCGATCGATCGATCGATTGATCGATTTGTTGTCAATATCTGGTCCATTGTCTCGACAGTCAGGTCACTAGATAGCTCTTGTGTTGTGCTCCATAAAAGTCTTATCCCGCGAAATTATCTGATCAATATTTTCGGAGATATAAATCGATCGATAGCCAATAATCAACGGATTGGCTCGACAGTCAGGTCACTAGATAGCTCTTGTGTTGTGCTCCATAAAAGTCTTATCCCGCGAAATTATCTGATCAATAGTTTCGGAGATATAAATCGATCGATAACCAATAATCAGCCGATTGGACCAAAGGTTAGGTCACTGGACAGCTCTTGAGTTGTGTTCCATAAAATTCTTATCCCGCGAAATTATCTGGTCAATAGTTTCGGAGATATAAACGATTTATTGATTTGCCAAAAATTTGGAAAATCTTAAAATTGGTCCAATCGTTTCGTGTCGCATATCGTCGGATAGGTTATGGGTGGTACTTCAGAAGTTGATTATCCCGCGAATTAATCTATCTGTAATCTTCGAAGATATTGGGGTGGGCCAAACCAAATATTGGATGGTGACAAATTTCATCTCGCGGTATCTGTATTGGGTGGTGAGCACTATACAGACCGACCTTCGCCCCCCCTTCCACTATCAATATTTCCATAGAAATAAGGGTGGGCCAAGTCTAAATTTGAGGTGGTGTTGAATTTCATATTCATCAACGATCCGCGGATGCTTGCCGATGCATGCACCAATATTTTATTGATTTATTTATACAAATTTATAAATAAAAGATGGGAGAATGAATAGGGGAATATATTAATAAAGGAGGTGGTTGATTTATATTCTATGTCCGCCATTTTAATGGACTTTGAAATCGCCAAATGTGTTTTGGGATTAGGAAGGTATAATGCACGAGGAAGTGTTTACCGACTGGTTTCTAATTCGCTCTGGATTAGGATTACACTGACCACTCAGCGCTCAGGTGTCGAGTAGCCGTAATAAGACACACCTCGCTGCAATGATAATCCGATCCGTCTTCGCATATTCTTCTTCGCCGATTTTGTGCCACTTTCCTTGTACTCATATTTTCCTAATACAGGCTGATTGGTTTCTAATAGTTTTCCGATGAATTTGGCTATAGTATCGATCAGATTATTGCCTATACCTGTCACCTACATCCTATGAATCTGATAAAGGAACGAGATCGACTTTTATTTTGCTGAATTAAAAAAAAGAGAAACAAGAGATAGATAGGCTTTATTTTACTGAAGTATAAAAATATTAAATGCAAAAATAAAATTTAAAAAATAGAGAGAGGGAGAGAAAAAGAGAGAGAAAGAGAGAGATAGAGAGAGGAGGGTTATAAAAAGGACGAACGCTGCATTGTGAGAACAGTTACCTACTAGAAGTCACCAGGGATAGTTGGAACAGAGCTCACCCCTCCTATTGGTAAGTGTGTTTCGCCAAAGTGTCCTCTAGGTTAGAGGCAACTTTGAAGAAACTTGCCGAAGTGTCTAGTACACTTTGGGAAAATCTTCGAAGTGTCTAGGACACTTTGGGAATAATCTTCAAAGTGTCTGGGGCACTTTGGCGAAACACACTTACCAATAGGGAGGGGGTCTTTTAAGTACTTCAGGCACCTTGGGGAGTTTAAATAAAAGTAACCTTGACCATAGTGGCAAGAATCAGAACGTCACTAGAGAGGGGGGGGGGTCTCTCTCTCCCAAGTGGCTTAGGTACCATGGTGAATGTAAACAAATATAATCTTGACTAAAGTGACATGGGCGAGAGGTCACAGAGGTCAAGGTCATATTTGTTTACATTCTCCATGGTACCATTATACTACTGATATAGCAGTGCGCGGGCTCGAAGAGAGCGGTGTATACCTATATACATACTACGTTGTGCTGGCTATATCTATATATATATATCTCTCACCACGATATATACAGATATAGCCAGCGCGACGCAGTATGTATAGGTATACACCGTTCTGTTCGAGCCCGCGCATCGCTATATCTGTATACATCGCTCTCGTGCATTTTGTGCGTGTGTGTGTGTGCGATACACACACACACACACAAAATAGGTAATAATAATGAAGTCATAAAGTCAGACGATGCTGCGGACTGTGCGCTGACTCTGAAAACTGATTTCGCGCCGTTTAAAATGCTGCGCGATTACAAATCTTTTATATCTCAGCTTCTAGTTCTCGTACAAAAATCGTTTTGTATTTAATTTGGGGTAGCTCGACGAGAGAAACACAAATTTTGGCATTATTTTAGCTTTTGAAAGAACTAAAAATGTTTTCAATAATGTAATTTTGTGTATCGATCTTTGCTTCTTAAATTTGAAGAAAAATAGCAGTTTTTAAAGCTAATAAATATTTTTATAAAATAAGCAGGATTCATATCTTTTGTTGCAGAAAGTGAACAGTTGCCTTCTGAAGGTGGACTGGATGAATCTGGTGAATCTGGCAGAAATGAAGAATCAAAATCATCTTCGACCTCCTTTGACGATGCAAAGGATGAGTCTGAAGAAATAGCAGTGCCAGAGAATTATGAAGTAAGTCCTGTTTGTTTTTTTTGTAATCGATGGCAAAAAAGGCAACGTGATAAAACACTTCATATAGTTTCATCTTCTAATGAATTATTATTTGAAAAAATTGTGGCAAGTGCAACTAGCTTACATGACATTGAAATACTATCTAGAATCAATGAATTAGGCACAAATCGTGAGATTTTTTATCATGATATTTGTAAGTTAAAGTATTTTAGGAAAAACAAAGATGTTTCTGAGCGTATAGAGTCTGCATGGCAAATCAAGCGACGTATTAATCAATTAGTTGACGATGAATTGTATTCTCTTATCGCAGATAATGTCATAAGAAAAAAACAATGCTATTCATTGAAATTTTTGGTTGACCATGCAAAATCCACATTGCTTAAATTATCTGCAGAACAGTATGATGAATTTGAAACAACTATAAATAGTCAATATTTGCTACAAAAAATATTGAAAAAATTTGGCAAGGTGGTTCAAGTTCTACATATTCACAAAAAAAAATGTATAGCTCCAAAAGACGGATGTATTATATCTGAAGATGCAATAAAAGAATGAGAAGAAGCGGAAATTTTGCAACGTGCTGCAATTCTTTTACGGAAAAAAATTTTATTGATCAAGAGACAACCATTACCTTCAACATTAACATCGTCAGATTTAATTAAAGGAGAATGCGAAATTCCAGACGATATCAATAAATTTATAAGCGCTCTAATTTGTGGGAATGATCCTAGAAATAAAAATAGTTTTAGTAATGAACGTAGAGTCAATTCGTTAGCGCAAGATATAGTTTTTGCCACTCATCGTGGAAAAATTAAAACATCCAAGCACATAACACTTGGATTGACAATGAAAAGTATAACAAGTAGCCGAAAAGTAATCGATATACTTAGCAAATATGGCCAATGCTGCTCGTATAATATTATTGAAGAACTTGAAACAGAAGCGACCTTTTCCACTTTAAATAAATCTGCCATTTGTCCTGAAGACATTAAATTATCTCCTTATTACAGCACTGGCGTCGCGTTCGATAATTATGATAGATTCGTTGAAACATGTAACGGAAAGGATACATTACACGACACAGTAGGAATAATTTACCAAAACGTGCTACCAGATATCGAAAATGCAGATAATCCTGAAATACAACTTGCTCTTCGTTCCCCCCGACCCAAAAAGAGACGAACTTTTGAATTCATATCTGAAGAGATATCTCCTTACTTAAAGAAACCTGTATTAAATGAACAGCTACTACCGCTTGATAGTGAATTACGAATTATTGAGGCCCGTAATTATAATTTCTATCAAAAATTAAATGTCACTTGGATGTTATCTCATTACTTAAAAATTGCTGGCACGCCTATGTGGGTTGGATACAACAGTAAAATTGTAGATGATCACTCCATTCAACAAAAAGTTTCGTATCTGACTCCAATTAATGTTTCTCCTACAAATGCCTCAGTTGTATACGAAACAATGGTACAAAGCCAAAAAATAGCTAGAGAATGCTCGCAAGATTACGTACAAGTAACTTATGATCTAGCTATTGCAAAAATAGCTTATCAAATTCAATCAACTGAGAAGCCCTTGTTTAACAATCTTTTTATTCACCTTGGCGGCTTTCTCATAATGTTAGCATTTTTTAAGGTTATTGGAAAATTTATTGATGAATGCGGGTTAACGCACATAATGGTAGAAAGTGGATTGTTAGCATCTGGTTCAGTAAACGGTTTTATAACTGGTAAACATTTCAATCGTTGCAAGCGCTTACATACATTAGTCGCCTTAGGATTTAGAATATTACTTTTCCAAGATTTTTTAAAAAAAGAAAATAAATGCATTGATGACGAGCTGGTTGAAGTGATTGAGCAACTGCAGTCAAGTACTGTATCCAATTCTGAAATCGAAAATGGCTCATTAAGAAGATTATTAGATGCATTTTTAAATTATGAAGCAATGACTAGAAACGGTGAATTTGGCAAAACAGCACAATTTTACGCAATATATATACATTTTGTGAATTATTATCTGATAACACATCCTGGCTTAGAAAGTGATTTTAATAATGGATTTTTCAGTATTAAAAGAACGCAAAAAAACTTTTCAAGAAGCCCTGTAGACCTTACACTAGAACAAACTATAAATGCTAGTGCTTCGAGACGATTGACTGGTATAACGCATTTTACCAATTCAATCGGTGCACGTCAAAGATGGGCCAAAAGTCATGGTATTCGATCAACAATCGTATCGCATACATACAATGTAACAGGTTTAAAAACCACTCAAGATATCACTGGCGATTTAGAGAAACATCAAATAAGAAAGGATTCTATTCAATTAAATAATTTCATTGAAACGATAAAAAAGTATATAAATCCTTTCAGCAGCGTTGATTTAAGTAGTGACCAGCTGTATAACATCGTTACAGGACGAGCAGCAGCACAAGAAGTTTCAGATTTTTTATTAAATGCGGAAAAAACTGGTCAATGTTTAAAAGAAACTTTCATTTCCGAATGCGCTGAGTCCGAACGAAGATTTGAAACTGCAATCAAGCAAAATAAAATCTTGAATTTCGCTTCTTCATCAGTAAAAAGAGTAGTTACATTGAATAATAAGATTCAAGAAGTTCGATTACAGCGAGATCTATTTGGGCGTATGTTGGCAATTTCGATGAATGAGAGCACCAACATCGAAAAAGTTCTTACATATCCTCTGACACCAGTTCCAATGTCAATGTGTCATTTAGATGGATCTATTTTTAAAACTGATAAATCGATTTTATTAAAATCGTTGGAACGAGATATTCAAAGCAAAGCTGCCACTTACACAGATATTTGCTTAATAGATGGCTTCTTTTTGATACATTGTATTAAAGATGTGCCCCAAACATTTGGCAGTGTATCTAAATAAATCCTGAATATGGTAACAAATAACAGAGCCCGAGAGATACACATAATTTTTGATCAATATTGGTCGCTCTCTATAAAAGATTATGAGAGATCTAGTCGAGGCAGTTCCTTTGCAAACCGAATGTATACTATTTCTGGTCCAGAACAGACACGGTCAACAGATTTTGCAAATGAATTGAGAAACAGTCATTTCAAAGAAGCTCTCGTTAACTTTTTAATAAATCATTGGAAAGAAAACGAGATGCTTCCATTTTTTGGCAATAAAAAGGTGCTCCTCAACTTCGACAAATGCTATGAGTACGAAGTTGTAAGTGAGAACCTTATTTTTTCTGTCAATGACAAGTTTTCACTTCAGTGTCATGAAGAAGCTAATATAACAATCAAGTGCTCGGATACCGACATATTTATTATTATGTTAGCTAATATGAGCAACATTCAAGATGGTAATAAAATCTGGATGGAAACTGGTGTTTGGAACAAACAGCGAGTGATAGATGTGTCGGCATTGCATGAAGAGCTTGGCGATTTATTTTGCAAAGCATTAGCAGGCTTTTATGCCTTAACTGGGTGCGATTTTAACCCAGCATTATTTCGCAAAGGAAAGTCACGGCCGTTACAGATTCTAAGAAGTAACGAAGAATATCAAAGAGCGTTTAATTCCATAGGCTCTGACGATTGCGAGGCACACACCGTTTTTTCTACATTGGAAAAGTTTATCTGCAATTTATACAGTTTCAAAACGCTCGATTCTGTAAATAATGCTCGATTTGCATTATTTTTAAAAAATTATAAAGTCAAAAGCTTAGATGAGCCGTTCCAAAAAAAAATGCTAAAAAATTTTGATGCTTCGTCTTTACCTCCTTGCCAGTCAGAATTAACACAGCAATTTTTAAGATCACAGTATATTGCAACAATGTGGAGAAATGCCCATAAGAAAGAATTAACGTCCTTAAAGCCAGAGGAATGTGGATGGATATTAGCCAATGGAAAATATCAATTTAAATGGTTTGCTGGTGATCAGCTACCAAGCACCGTAAAAGATGTGATTGATGACGATACAGTTGAAGGTAAAATATTTTTTATAAGAAAACCAAATTTAATTATGTTATTCTAATAACATTAATATTAAAATCTAATTATTTTTTAGATGATAGTGAAGAAACCGATTCGGAAGTTGAATCAGATGGAGAAGATCTGCAATATGATGATTCGTATGCAAATAGCGAAGTAGAATAATTTATTTTAAAAATTATTGTTTTAAAAATAAAATTGTAAATATCTATTTTTCATTATTTCCGAAATTTCTTTTTTAAAAATAAAATCGTAAATATATATTCGTCATTAAATTTCTTTATATTAATTTATTCGTCATTAATTGAAAATAAAATTTCTTAATAGTTGTACGAATATCGTACAGCTGCATAATTATTGTGAACGCAAAATTACAAACCGATGAGAGGAGAGCTGCTAGCGCTATAGTGCCACTCATATTTGTGGACACCGGGTATAAGAAGAGAAAATTCGGCCTAGGAAATGTCATAGGAAAAAAAAATCGGAGGCCAGACGGTTCACCCTTCTCCCGACCAATTTTTTTTACACGGAGAAAGGCCGAGGCTCGTGCTGACCGTCACGTCCGCTATTTTTTCACCACGGGAGAAAAGTTGAAGCTGCAGCCGATGGTAACGCCTACACTTTCTTGACTAGAATTTCAAAGAAATTTGCGTTTTTCACCGATTTAACAGCATTTTCGTGAAAAATGATAATATACGTTTTCTTGAATTATAGTTCTACTTTTCAAATCCGACCGAAAAATCGAAATCGGCTCATTACAAACGCGCCCAGACCGTCTGCAAGATATTGAATTTAATTATTCAAACTTAAATTACTCCGAAACTAATAGACCGATTTGGTCTGTCTCACGCACACGTATAAGTATACATACATTAATACTAGTTAACGAAGACCCGAGCGTCAAAAGTTAAAATTGAGCAAAAAAAAAGCAAAATTTCCTCATTATTTCAAATTTTATCCGAACTATCTTATGCTATCGAGTCATTCAAAAGTGCAATTTGTTTAAAATTCAATTGTCTACAATTCGTCTGTTGACGCCATTCAAATTAATTTATTGGGTTTCAAGTTATTTACAAAAAACTAAAAAAAACGAATTTTTCTGCTCTTAAATGTTTATAAATAAGTTATTAACAATATTTTTGAGTAGAAATTTGAATAAACTTAGGCAGTGGCCTATCCTTCGTGTAACTGCACAGTTTGTTTTGTGTTACTATGTTTATAACTAACAATTTCTCTATATTTTAACCTTCGCTTACCGCGACTTTGCAGCCGGCTTTCATGGCTTTAAGGGGTTATGACAGTGTTAAATCCTGAAAAAAAAACAAAATTATTAGTATCATAAAAAATTAATATATATGTAAGTGCTCCAAAAATTATATTTTTCCTTCAAAATATAAGTATTATACACCACTTTTATGCACTAGAAATTTGCATTAAGTGAGTATAATACTTGATAACACTTAAAGGTATTTACTTACCAAAAAACATGATTTTCATCATTTTTCTGGACTTGCCGCAACCTTCTGGATGAACCGTACCATCAATCTTGATGAAACAAAGTGGAAAATGTTCCTTATGAGTGTCCTCAAAAACTGAGTGGAACAGATTTATAAAAAACACAAAATTAATACAATTAGTTATACTAATATTGATAATATTAGTAATTATAGTGAATGTTACATATGTAAACATACGTAACATTCACTTTTGACTTATCTTTGATAATTCTGCTTCACTCAGTTTATGGAGAAACCTATTTCAAAGGTTTCTCCAAAATTTGAGCCCAATTGGTTGACCCGTTCCTGAGAAAACCTGCGGCAAGTGAAAAAAAGTCATGAATAAACTAATTTTGAGTAAAAGGCATTTAAAGTTTTACTTAATATTTAATAAAAAAAATGTACTTACAAATAGTTTTCAGCGTCTAAACCTAATATTATCCAAAAGTAGTCATCTGAGGATGGTGTCTGGAGAGTAGGTCCTTACAAAAAGCTTCTTTATGGAAGCTTATGTCTGCTGAAACAAAAATTGAAAATAGGTTAAAAAATTAAATTTACACATTTTTAAATGTTTCTATAATTCAAACTCAAAGTATGGAAAATTTATGTAAAAAATTATTCAACATACTTTGAGTTGAAGTATTTTTAAACTGTTTTTAAAAAAAAAATTCATAAACATGAAAATATACTCACAAATGCCATTGCTCATCCATGTAGTGATGTAGTAAAAAGAGCAGAAGAAATGCACACTAGAAGCTAGAAGGATATTTGTCCAGATGTGATTTGTGAAAAGTAGGTCAGAGAACAGCTGATCAGCTGTTGAGCTAGCAGCAGACTTAACTAGACTTAGATGCTTATGTGCACGTGCAAAAAATGCACATAAAAAAAAGTAAAAAAGCTGCTAGCTACTCTCTGAACTAATTTTCAGCAGATATTGTGCAATGTGAGTGTATGTGTTGTTGAAATGATGTGAAGCTTGTAGTGTTCATGCTAGTTTCAGTGTTTGGTTAGGAGTGTTGTATAGGGTATGTGTGAAAATGTTTGTTTGTGAAATCAGCGTGCTCCAGCTGAGTAGGAATCATCATCTGGATTATTTCTCCTTCTCTTAGCTTTTCGAGCTTCTAGAGTGGATTCCAGTGCTCTCTTATCTGACCAAAAGAGACGCTGTTCATCAGCACTCTTTGCCCAGTCTACTGCAGAAAGTCCTGGATTGACGTTAAAGCCCTTCATCACCTCAAGTATTCCTGCTTTTCCATCGTTGAAGGAAGCAACTGCGATGTAAATGCCAATCTCCAAGACTGCGAGGCCACTGAAACTTTCCTTGGGCACGAGCTTCCAAATGGATTGGTTGAAGCTTTCATTGCTGTTCTGTGTGAAGCCTCCAACGCATCTCTCCAGTAAATCAGCTTGTGTCAAGTCCTGATAAATTGGCTTGATTGCATCCATGATGGCCCTAGGAATACTATCTCGGTGGTGAAAAGTTTTAAGTTTCTTTTTGGCTTTGGCTACTTGCCATTTACACCAACTGTCTGGTCCTGGCGGGCAAAGGTGATGTCTTGGCTCCTTGTCTGTTGATCCTTTATGGTAAAATGTCGCCCAGATGGCATTGGACATTTCTTCAACAGAACGATGATGGCCTCTGATGGCATTGCCATAATACTGAGTCTGCTGGTCGACCCTTTGAGCTGTAAGACGGTTCTTCCCACCAATGCCTAGACCATCAGATAGTTTTTGGCCAGCCAAACTCTTCTTCAGATTTCTCAATCTCGTCCCCATCCTCTTCTGTACATGGCCAACACATTCCTTCTTCTTGATGACAAAATCTTCTCCATAAGGCTTGGCATCGCAGAGAGCCTTGAATACTTTCGAGTCACCATCTCCTATGTAGTTCTTATACTTGATTCCATGGTTTGCCTCTGATCTTCTGAACATTTCCACGATGCCATCTACTTCCATTTTTCCAGAACTTCCTTGATGATTGGCCGAGCACTGGTCTTGATGTGCTTCAAACCACTCTCTGTACTCTTCAGTGTCCTTCTCTTGATGCGCATCACAAGCCTTGCAAAATGATTGCTTCGGTGCAACATCAATCACTTTGCCAGTATCGTTGCGGATCAATGCTGATACTCCTTGAAGGAAAGAAAATCCTCGTTTCCTTCAAGATCCGTCACCAGATACAATGTCACAGCCATTCTCTTGAGTCTCACCTGTGCTACTACTGCAACCTTCTTGCGCAACTGCTTTCATAGACTCAATAGCTACTTTTTTACTCGAAATTTTCAATTCATGATTGATGTTTCCAAAATAACTATGAGCAACTGGTGGTAAAAAATCCATGATTCCACAAAAGGTTTTTAAACCAGTGTGCCCATGACCAAGAGCTCGCATTCCTAGCACTACTCTTTTATTTATTTCAAAGGCATTTTGTTTAGTGCCAATTTGTCTACTCGAGTCTATGAATGCAACTTTATAGCAGTTGGTGCAAGTAATAGATAGCTTGCTACCAAGGCCTCTGATATTAACTTCATTGAAAGTAATATCACCGCCACAATTTTTGCAAGCCAGGAATTCCTGTAATCCTGGTAAAAGTAACGAAGTGTCAAATATTCTATACTGAATAGGACCAGCTTGTACATAACTTGATTTTAATTTTTGTCTTGATCTCGAAACAGGAATTTCTGGCTGTGCAATTTCTGGTTGCGTAGCTGCTGTACCTGATGTTGATGGTTCCGAAGGGATTCTGTTTGGAGGTCTTGTAATAGATGTTGAAGGAAGCGTTTCTCTCTCTGGTGGGGCTTCTGCAGTAGATGTTGAAGGAACTGCTTCAGGCGATGCTTCATTTCTTGAAGGGATGGAGGTTGACGATGGTTGATCTCCAAAAAGTCTCTGTTGCCTCCTCTTCTTTCTTCCAAACCTGCGCTTTCCATGTGCAGATGAGCCTGGATTTCTATTTCTTGAACCACTCATCTTGTTGTTTTTAACAAATCTTGAATTTTTACTAGTACATTTCACGTGCAAAAAACTTGATTTTAAACTAAATAAAATACTAGAGCAATTTTCAGTTAAAATTATTAGGTTATAACTAAAATCTTAACTGAAAAACCGATCTCAATATTATTTAGTTAAACTCAAATAAAGTCACTGTTTATTCTTAAATAAAAACTTGAATAACCTGCAAGTAGAATGGTAAAACAGGATTCTGGCTAATGTACCATTCACTGGGTATAGGCATTCACCTCCGTCGATAACCGCCAAATTTAAAATTTTCAGAATGCGTCGTACATTGGAATGCACATTCCAATGTGTCTTCCTCTTTTAAAAACGTGATGATATATATTAAATATTATATACTTTTTCAATAAAAACACTTTCAAAGCATAAAAATTGTATTTATCGAAAAATATGCAATTTTGGAAAATCAAGAATTTTTTTTTTTAGTATTATGCCTATAATTTTAAAAAAAATTTTGTATCGAAAAACGGCTTTCGGGAGCATATTCTATGTTAAATTTGCTACAAAAAAAGCAAATAAAAAAAAATCGATTTTTTCGAAATTTTAACACTGTCATAACCCCTTAATAATAATTTATTGGTCTGATATTTTGTATATAGCGTTTGTCATGTACAAAGATTAGAATGAATAAGTTTGCATGTCTATCTGTACAATTTTAATTTTTATAAATTTTATATAACTTTATGCTCGTCTTACGTCATTTCAACAGTAGCAATTAGTCCGAGAATAATATTTCGGGCATCGTGAGAATAAATACAATCACTTCTCGCAATTATTATCCGTATGTCTTATAAATTTTTTTGCAAAAAAGTTCACTTGTTCAATCGCCCGCCACGCTCTTCAATGAAAAGTCACGTGTCTAATACTTGCCATTTTGGATTCAGTTGCACTCGAGGGTCCGGTTACAATAAGAATCAACCGTATCTCGAGTATTATAAAAATAATCGCCTCATCTCTCCGTCTAAGAGAAGGAGACCAAACTGCTTATTCCTATGAGTGGCACCGTATTCCCGATGAAAATCGCCAGGTACATTCGGCGAAAGTGCCTTGACCTAGCTGCATTGTAGCGCTGCCTGTAGGAGACTTATCGAACCTGAAGCTGAATCGTACATTGTCAAAAGGACGCGGTTTCAAATCTGCATAAGAAAAACGTTTTTTTTAATGATTATAAATTTTATATAACCATTGTTATATGTTGATTCTATGTTCATTATGATAGTATAATTGTAATAGATAGATAAATATAAAAAAGCGTAAATATGAATTAAAAGCGTATACGGTATGTGTGAATGAGAATATAAAAATATATAAAAGTTGTTATATCAATAATTGTAAAATATTGTCTTAATTAAATAATTTATTAATTATTTCAACAATTAAGAACAATTATTTTTACTTTTTTTTGGCTTATTTTTACAATTTGACAGATTTCGTTTTCTTTTAGAACTTTTGATTGCAGTAATATTTTGCAATTGTTCATTTGCACAATTATCTGGAGCGTACGATAGCTTGCTCAGTTTTCTCTTTTCTCTCGTTCTCTCTTTCTCAATAGAGTCGTTCTTATTTTCTTGCTTTGCAATGAAAAACATCCTGGTCGTCAGAAAGAATGTTATAACCCTGTGCGTAAAGAGGTTTTTGTGGATTTTGCAGCCAACGAAACAAATGGGAGCCAGCTCTTCTAAAGTCTTCGTTATAAAAAAGATAGTGTCGGCATTAATCGCTGATGTATTCATTACTTTCAAAGTGGCTTGTTCTAGACAATTAATCAAAGCAAACAGTTGCATTGACGGTTCAATTAAATAACCTTTCGTCCTCATTCGGATCAATTTATAGATATCAGACTCAACATAATCTTCTTTGCGATGCAGCGATGCTATGTACTCATCACATAGAAAAGGCTTGCTATCGGCAATAAATTTACCGAATCTGGGAGCTTTTCGGACTACATACCCTGCAATATATGCTATAACATAGTCTGATGTCGAACATTGAAAATAATTATGATCTTCCATTATTTTAATGGCATCAGACAATGTATTTGTTTGTAATCCTTTATCGAGAATGGTATCAATTTGAGCATTCCACTGCTCACGACGATCGTTACCATTTTAAATGTCTTTGATTTTGAGTAGGACATCGATAATCTCAGCACCAGAAACATTGGATCCTTTGGGAGGTTTGATTAAGGAATACGTGGACACCAACTTATACATTTGTATAAATAATGCGGAATCGGGATGATCATTAGAGCCACAACAATGCCGCATCATCCCAAAAAATCGCTAAAATCAAATATATGAAAATTAATATATTTCAATTAATCTATGTATACATATATACAGATATATATATACTTGGGGGTACCCCCCTGCTCGCTCCGCTCGCCAACCCCCGATTTAAAAAAATTTTTATTTTTGATGAAGTCAAAAAAGAGAAAAATACATTATAGTTTATAGTTATCATAGTTTAAGTCATCACAGTTTACATATTGTTTGTACAGTATTTGTTGCATTCACAAACAACACTTAATTTACATACATAGTTTATTTTACATATCTATGTCTATATAATTCACGCGTAAACAACATTTACAATTTTAATTCTATACTTATAAATTTTTAATTACATTTGCTAAAGATAGTAAATACCGTATGAAATTGTTATCGTTATTGAGAATAACATCTGGGACTCTTTTTCCAATTTTTAGTCTAAATCTTAAAAGTTGTATTATTTTTACAAGTATATCACTACTAATTTGGTCAATTGATCTAAAATGTTTCAAAAGTGGATTGTTATTTTGGTGATATGAATTAATTTGATCATTTAATTTTGATATTTGTTGCCATTGTATCGTTTCTAACATTGAAGAGTGCATGTGTTCGAAATATTTCTCTTCAAATGTAATGTCGTCCAAATATTCAAATGTATTTTGATCCAAATTATTTTCATTTTCCATATCGAATTGAAATGTTAAATTGAAATGTGGCTCCATGTTCTATAAAACATAATGAAAATGTGAGTGATCTTATATAATTGCAAAGAAACTTTCGAATTGCGTTAAAGTGAGTGTATATATTCTTGTGCACATGTAGTCAACAACAAACAGATGGAAATTGTATATGAACTTACATAAAAATTTCATTCCAAACTATATTTTCTATTTCTGAGTTGTTTTCTCTTTCAAGTTGAATAAAGATATTATTTGGATCTTTGCATCTTGACAAACATACGTACAATTGACCGTGAGAAAATAATGGTTTTTTTAAGTATATCCCAACTTTATCGAAACTTTGACCTTGAGATTTATTAATAGTCATAGCAAATGCTAAAACTAAAGGAAATTGTTTTCTATACAAAATAAAGGGCAATGAAGATACGGTTCCTGTATTTAATGTAATTTTTGGTATAAATACTTTATTTCCGGTCTTTTCTCCGGTAATAATTTCTGCTTCAATATTATACTTATATAATTTAGCAACTTTTAATCGCGTGCCATTACATAAACCGCTTGTTATACTTAAATTTCGTATTAACATAACAATAGCTCCGACAGTTAAGTTCATGTGGTGGCAATCCTTCACGAATATTATTTAACATTTCAATTGGAAAGTCAATATAAATATCATCATCGGATTTATCAACACCTTTGTATGTTGCCGTATCTATACTATAATACGTCATTATATTTCCCTTTATTTATTTTAAAACTTTATTATTTAAATAATATGTGTATTCATTGTGAGTCGTTAGTATTACTTTATTCAATGAGAAATTAATTTTTTCATCATAAATTTTTGAACATACATCATTTGTTTTCCATATTTCGGGTACTTGAAATGATTTTACTTTTCCTTCTCCAATTTTTAGTAATAATTTTTAAAATGATTTGTTCAGTGAACGCATGTTTTTAGTTAACTTTAAAATACGGAAATTTGACCAAAGGTAGGATGATTTGATAGTTTCTTCTATAATCATACTTCTACTACTATTTTTTAAAACTGGAAGAATTTGACGGAAATCGCCTCCTAAAACTATTAATTTATTACCAAAAAGAATGTCAGTGTTACAAATATCTCGTAAAGTTTTATCAACTATTTCTAAAGCTTTTTTAGGGATCATAGAAGCTTCGTCCCAAATGATTAAATCAGCTTCCTTCAATTTTGTTTTATCAGATTTTAATTGTAAAAATGCAATTTCAATAGAGTTTAAGTTTAAAGGTAAACGAAATGTCCTGTGACTGGTCATTCCTTTTGGAAGTAATACTGACGCTATACCGGTCCATGCCATAGACAAAATTTGTTTGTTTTGAGCAATAAAATAGTAAATTAATGTTTTATATAAAAATGTTTTTCCAGAACCTCCAGGACCATCTATAAAATACATTTTATGAGGTTCTTCACATATAATTTTAAAAATACTTCTTTGGTCAGTATTTAGTTGAGTGAACATTGTTTCAAACATTAATTTACTATAGTTAATTTCTTCATTATTATTGCTGCTTTGTTTATCTATTTTGTATGGCATAGGTAAATTAAATGATTCACATGATTTGTCTTCTGACTGAAATATTTGATTAATATGTAAAAGTGCAGAATTTTCTTTGTCATTAGCAAAGTCTTCCATGAAACTATTCTTAAACTTATGCCATATTCGATCACCTCGAACATTTTCTGACAGTAAAAACCATGCAAAAAATTGTCTTATCTGAAATGGAATCATGACAGTACAAGCTTCTTGAAAAATAATATCAATTTGCGAGTCACGTTCAATTAAACCCATAGCAATAGCAGTGTCTTTAAATGTATCATAAATTATTCCATTATAAGTTTTCAAATCTTCGAATGATTTTGCACCCTTTACTTTATTTAATATTAATTTTAAATGAAATCTTTCGTGATCTTTCGGTGAAACCACATTTAATCTTCCAATTGTAGTGTTTTTCAATATATTTTTTCTTTTTTTCCATGTTTTACTTGCGTTGTCGAAAATGTAATGTTCTGGAATATTTATATATTCATGCTGTGGGGGGGTGGGGGGGGGGGGGTTGTGGGGGGGGGGGCACTGTGGAGGGGCTGTGGGGGGGCTGTGGGGGGACAATCAATAATTCAAAATAACATGAAAATGATCGAATTTTTGGTTATTTTGTGGGGGGGGCTCGATGTGGGGGGGCGTGGGGGGGGAGGGTGTGGGGGGTTGTGGGGGGGTCTTTGACCTAAATAGACATATAATATAGGAGGATATATATATTTTTATATAATCTATTTATTTACACTTTATATATTTATTTCTTTATACTTTTAAACATTTATTTCTTTAGACTATATATGTATTTATTTATACTTTATGTATTTATCAATTAATACTTTTATTTATTTTTATAGTAAGTCTTTTCGATGATTACCGGTCATATTCGGGAATCCACTTTCCGGACTGCACATATTTCGGACCGCCCGAAATCCGGAATACCTTTTTACGGAATCAATTTTACGGACAGGACAATTTACGGAATGTTATTAATTTTATTGGAAAAAATGTTAATGGGAGGATATTATAACAATATAAAGTGTATAAATCAGTATAAAAAAACAAAATTCATTTTACAAATAGATATAATGCGCAATGTTTCGTAAATAATCCAAGACTGCCCCACGTGTTTCGTAATCTTCGTAGTTTAATGCAAAAGGTAAAAGGCTGGCAAGTATAAGGTCGTTTCTTCATGTAAAAATTAAAGATTAATTTTACAACTCTTGATAACCTTAATGTAAAAAAAACTCTTAATACAGACAAAATAAAAATTCTTAGAGCTTACTCTAAAATTCAACTTTAATTTTCAAACTTCGACAACTCTTATGTAGTCGAAATTATAAATGCTGTATTCTATACAGTTATTTAATTATGGAAATTAAAGATCTTGATAACACTTATATAGACAAAATACTAGTAGCTTTACTGCATACTCTTAAGACGTGTTGATATTATAATCGTCAGATCAACAAATAATATATCTTCTTTCCTCTTGTGAATAAGTGATCGAACACAAATACTGGAAGAATATGTGATACTTATAGATCAAGTTGGAAAACAAATAATTATGTTAGGATGAATGTCTTCTTTTACCTCTGCAATGAGTTAATCACAATCACTCAAATCATGATGCTTATACATTAAGCTAAAAAATCCGAAACTCTCATGTATGCAAATATGAACGTGTAACCATCTTCGCGTTAAGGGTCTGTTGGACAGATTACCATTTCTTTAGTGTCACTACTCCTTCGATTATCTATACCTTCGATTTGACATAAATTCTCATTTTAATTTTAAGAAAAGAAAGTTATGATATCAATAAATAAATTGGCAAGTTTTTTGCTATAAAAAATAATTGTTTTCAAATAAATAAATAACCGATTAAATTGAGGAAGGATTATAAATATATGTGTTCATATAAACACTCAATCCAATTGGAGCATGTGAAAAGGTGGATAGCCTGTGAAAAGGTACAGTCGGGTACAATTAAAACTTTGAATAATTGCGACTGCTGCCACGTTCTGTACATGTAATAGAATGGTATGATGTTCTTACATGACATTATCACATGACAAATGTGCCCATAATATGTAGTAATATCATGTTTGTCTAAAATTATTATGTAATTTAACAAGATTGTTTCGCATCATGAAAACTTTTTCATTTATTTATGGAAGCTGAGAGCGGATGTACAATCTACTCTACTTAGTAATTCAGTAAATGTATTGCTATCCTTATTTCATTCAAAATCTATGTCCAGGACGATTATATACAATTATATATGAGATTTAAATTCTGTTGATTTACATACATTTAAAAAAAACAGGAACAAATTCTATCATGTAGAACGCAATTTTTTGACGGAAAAACTTGCCGCCCCGTCCTATCATAGATAACGATGTATACCATATTTAAATTATGCAAGGTTAACCAAATTAACTTGTTAATGAAACACCGTTAAAAAATCTCTGAATCGATTTTTCATTCTATATGTATTTATTACTGTCCTTGACGAATTGTTGAAGAATTCAAACTTAATCTTGCAATCATTCTAAGCTCATTTTTGGTTATTTGTATGTATGTTTTACAAACCTCTGTTAGTATTATCGGAAGATTGCAGGAAGTTGATTAAAAATAATTGTAACTATTATTACATATTAAAAAAATGTTATAAAATAAATTTCTATGACTCTAGTTGGAAAATAAATCAAGTTTAAAAGTTTTAAATTAATATATATGTAGTTTACAGCTTTTAGTTTCAAATCTTTACTTAATTAAAATCTTTACTTAATTAAAAAATTCCATTGTTTTTTATTATTTGAGGCCATTGGTCTCACAGTTTAATATAATGATTTGAGTATTACGCATTATAGGATAATAGGACGATAAATTAACTATATTAAAAATTTTATGATTTTGATAATTACACTGACATTTAGTGGTTCATCGATTATCTATGATAGGACGGGGCGGCAAGTTTTTCCGTCAAAAAATTGCATTCTACATGATAGAATTTGTTCCTGTTTTTTTTAAATGTATGTAAATCAACAGAATTTAAATCTCATATATAATTGTATATAATCGTCCTGGACATAGATTTTGAATGAAATAAGGATAGCAATACATTTACTGAATTACTAAGTAGAGTAGATTGTACATCCGCTCTCAGCTTCCATAAATAAATGAAAAAGTTTTCATGATGCGAAACAATTTTGTTAAATTACATAATAATTTTAGACAAACATGATATTACTACATATTATGGGCACATTTGTCATGTGATAATGTCATGTAAGAACATCATACCATTCTATTACATGTACAGAACGTGGCAGCAGTCGCAATTATTCAAAGTTTTAATTGTACCCGACTGTACCTTTTCACAGGCTATCCACCTTTTCACATGCTCCAATTGGATTGAGTGTTTATATGAACACATATATTTATAATCCTTCCTCAATTTAATCGGTTATTTATTTATTTGAAAACAATTATTTTTTATAGCAAAAAACTTGCCAATTTATTTATTGATATCATAACTTTCTTTTCTTAAAATTAAAATGAGAATTTATGTCAAATCGAAGGTATAGATAATCGAAGGGAAGTGACACTAAAGAAATGGTAATCTGTCCAACAGACCCTTAACGCGAAGATGGTTACACGTTCATATTTTCATACATGAGAGTTTCGGATTTTTTAGCTTAATGTATAAGCATCATGATTTGAGTGATTGTGATTAACTCATTGCAGAGGTAAAGTAAGACATTCATCCTAACATAATTATTTGTTTTCCAACTTGATCTATAAGTATCACATATTCTTCCAGTATTTGTGTTCGATCACTTATTCACAAGAGGAAAGAAGATATATTATTTGTTGATCTGACGATTATAATATCAACACGTCTTAAGAGTATGCAGTAAAGCTACTAGTATTTTGTCTATATAAGTGTTATCAAGATCTTTAATTTCCATAATTAAATAACTGTATAGAATACAGCATTTATAATTTCGACTACATAAGAGTTGTCGAAGTTTGAAAATTAAAGTTGAATTTTAGAGTAAGCTCTAAGAATTTTTATTTTGTCTGTATGAATGTTAATAAAAGTTTGGTTTTGTCTGCATAAGTGTTATTAAGAGTTTTTTTTACATTAAGGTTATCAAGAGTTGTAAAATTAATCTTTAATTTTTACATGGAGAAACGACCTTATACTTGCCAGCATTTTATCTTGAAAAGGTTTGTTTGGGGGGGGGGGGAGAGATTTCACTACTTTTAAAAGGTATATAATATGTAAATTACAAAGAATAGTTAACATCAACTAAATAAGTAATAAATTTAAAATATTAATGTACATTTGCTCATGGATTATTGTAATAATAATAATAATTATTTTTTAGACACTATCTGTAGAGTAAATAGTTTTTTTAGATCATTATTATTTACCAAGAAATCTATCTTTTCCACACCACCCTCCAGGTAAATAGAATAGCGCGTTTTTTTCCTTTATTGACACTAAATTTTATGTTAAGTTCCATAATGATTTGTTTCGCAAATATACATCAAAGAAATCTGTACGTCTAAAATTATTGCTAATTAATTAACTGATAACTGCTTTCTCGAAAGCATTTGTACGTTACGTATACTATTGTCATGCAGACCATGAGTGATATAGCATTTTAATATTTATACAAGTTTATATCGTATCCTTTACAATTGTTCAATCTATATTATGGAATAATGAAAATAATATTTAGAATAAAAAGAAGTATATGTAAGTTAATTTCCAATATCCCTATGATTCTTTATGATAGATGTATTATCATTTTTAATGCAACCCACCTAATTCGGTAAACGTTTAGAAAACTGTAATCGAATTCAAACTTTATGAAAACCTGTAAAAAATAGTGTCAGTAAAGTTGTGGTATCCCCTGTATGACTTTCACATAAATACTTACACGGTTGACATCATAAATTTAGTGTCAATATTGAATAGTGTCATTTAGCAAACAAGTTATAGTTTATTAAATATATTCTAAATTGAGTTCTATTGAGTTCTATTGAGTTCTATTCTAAATTGAATTGAGTCATTTAGCAAACAAGTTATAGTTTATTAAATATATTCTAAATTTATAGCTTTTAAGGTAAGATGTATTTAAAGCAATCAGCTACTAACGTAGTGTTTATTTATGAACTACAATATATACACTAGAGTGACCTAACCAGGCATGGCAAAAAAATTCCATTCCGTTATGATCTGTTGAATGTATATAGATAATATAAATTGTCAAGCCAGTCACTTAGAGGGATAATCTAAAAATTTTCCAGTTGATACGGCTCAGCAGTTTTGAATTATTGAATTTTGAAATTTCTAATCTCTGATTATCTCAATACTGCTAAACTATACCATCTTCAAAATTCTTATACTATCCCTCTAAGTAGTGGGCTTGAAAACTTGTATGATCTTTTTACCTTTTAGGAAAAGAGACGCTCAACCCACATTCTGGAAACTGCCTGAACTCTGGCATTCTGAAAATTAAAAATAACTATTTTTGAATTGAGCAAATCAATCAGAGGGATAGCATATGAAATTTAAAGTTAATCGTCTAGACCAATTTTTAGCTCTTCGATTTTGAATGCCTTATATGATGATTATTTTGAAATTGGTCTATATGGTAAACTTCAAATTTCTCATGATATCCCTCTGATTGGTATGTTTAACGAAAACTTAGTTATTTTTAATTTTCAGAGTGACCAAAATGCTTCTGTGTGATTCTACGTATAAACCTTTTAAGCCTTAAAAACAAGTGTACAACTTGATTGATCATCAATATCGAAGACACAAACATTTGAAAAGATAGCTTAACTCATTATAAAAGAACCTGTGAAAGTCCCAGAATATCACAGGTCTTGGTTTCTCTGTGAGAAATAAATATAACAGCTCATTTATTAAAAAGCACAAGTTTATTAAAAATGACTTGTTAAAAAAATGTAGGTAAAACAGTGAAATATTAGCGTAATCCAGAGAAATTTTGTTGCACGACATTATAAAAATACTATAGAATATCCGTATACATTCAGTTTTAACATTTACAATAATTAAAATAAACTAATCAAGATTTTATACTTTGAAAAGCGCACCCGGGTGCCATATACTCCATATGTAATAGTTTCAAGGATATTTGACTTATATAAAAGTCAATAAACCATTAATTATAATCAATACATCCATGCTCATTAATCATTTTTATTTTGTTTCATTTAAAAATAAATTTTAAAAAATATTTTTGAAGACAGAGCAAATTAAGCTCTAGCAGAAGGAACTATCTTTCCATCTCTCTCTAATAAATGCATAAATGTACCAAAATTAGACTTTGGAACAATTTAAAAAATTTTTAGGAAATATTGACGGTAATTGAAAAACAAAATAAAACACTTTCTCTAGCTATTCATAAGAATCCCTTTCGACGAACAGCCTGAGAGTCTACCTCCCAGGAGACGATAGGAAAAGTTATAAACTATTCATATATACTTAAACAACTTAGAAACTTTCATGCATGAGCGATGCATATTCTTGACACTTCACTAGCTTCTCACAATAGAAAATAATTTTTTCCTTTTATAAACTGAATATTCTCTGAACCAAGAAAATAAAACACTTTTACTATCTATTCATAAGAATTCTTTTTGACGTACAGCCTCAGAGTCTATCTCCCAGGAGACGATAGGAAAAGTTAACATAAGCACTTCCACAATTGTAGAAACTTTCTTGCGTGGAAGATTGAATATAATCGTAACACTCAACCAACTTGTCACAACACAAGAAAATTATATAAACAGGAAATTCTGTATAAATTTTCTTTGATTCTTGAACCATAAAAATACAACACTTTCACTAGCTTCTCATCAGGATCCCTTTCCACGAATAGCCTGAGAGTCTACCTCCCAGGAGACGATAGGAAAAGTTATGAATTATTCATATACACTTAAACAACTTAGAAACTTTCATGCATGAGCGATGCATATTCTTGACACTTCACTAGCTTCTCACAATACAAGACAATTTTTTCCTTATATAAACTGAATATTCTCTGAACCAAGAAAATAAAACACTTTTACTATCTATTCATAAGAATTCTTTTTGACGTACAGCCTCAGAGTCTATCTCCCAGGAGACGATAGGAAAAGTTAACATAAGCACTTCCACAATTGTAGAAACTTTCTTGCGTGGAAGATTGAATATAATCGTAACACTCAACCAACTTGTCACATCACAAGAAAATTATATAAACAGGAAATTCTGTATAAATTTTCTTTGATTCTGGGACGATGAAAATACAACACTTTCACTAGCTTCTCATCAGGATCCCTTTCGACGAATAGCCTGAGAGTCTACCTCCCAGGAGACGATAGGAAAAGTTATGAATTATTCATATACACTTAAACAACTTAGAAACTTTCATGCATGAGCGATGCATATTCTTGACACTTCACTAGCTTCTCACAATACAAGACAATTTTTTCCTTATACTGAATATTCTCTATGTTAAAACTTTCTTCGATTCTTGAACCAAGACAATAAAACACACTAGCTATTTGTAAGGATCCCTTTCGATGTATAGCCTGAGAGTCTATCTCCCAGGAGACGATAGGAACATTTAATAATTGTTCATAAGCACTTCCACAATTGTAGAAACTTTCTTGCGTGGAAGATTGAATATAATCCTAACACTTAACCAACTTGTCACATCACAAGAAAATTATATAAACTGGAAATTCTGTATAAATTTTCTTTGATTCTTGGATGATGAAAATACAACACTGTCACTAGCTTCTCATCAGGATCCCTTTCGACGAATAGCCTGAGAGTCTACCTCCCTGGAGACGATAGAAAAAATTACACATCCACTTCAAGAATGTAGAAACTTGCTTGAAAGGTGAACCCAGGAGACGATAGAAAAAGTTACATATTCACTTGAACAACGTAAACTTTCTTGAAAGATGAATTCTTAACACTTTACTAGCTGCCACATCACAGAATAGTTATTTCTTTATATAATCTAATAGTAAAAAAACCTGAAAAATAAAAGGATATATTTTAACAAAGAATCAGTTCATGAATCTTTCATGTATTGTATATTTAAAAAAAAAAGTACAACTAAATACTTATCTAATTTGAGGCTATTAGTCTTGTTTGTGAAAATTTTTCATAATTATATCTGTCAGTTTTTAAATATTTCATCAAACCCAGCTTTATAAATTGCATATTATGTTGAAAATAAAATCACTTTGGTACTTTATTTTGTACAATACTTATTTTTCTTTAACACTGCATATGTGTTATTGTATTGAAAAATCAAAAAATGTGAATACACTATCGTCTGCTCTTCTGTACACTTGATGAACTGTATAGATGCAAGCAATAGTATACGTAGAGCTGACGTCACGAACTATGACGTACTTCCGGGGAGAACATTTTTCGCCACAGGAGAAGAATTTTCGCGTTGAAGAATTCGTGACCCCAAACCTTCATTTCATAATATCTTTTGATAGAAGCCATTTCACAATATATGATCCTGAAGTGATTTTGCTAGTTTTATTCCAAGCTTTCATTTGAGTGCTCATAAGTGAGAAACAAAGCTCTTAATGCGAAGAAAACCGAATGTCACATCTCCAACAGGGCCTATGAGACGTATATAGGGTCTGGCTATAGCGCCCGACGGCGGCGTATGTACTGACGTACCTTATACTTGCCATCGAGGCGCTACCGCGCCCCTTGATTGTTTGGATGCGAATTTGGAAATCGACCCATTTCTTTTTAGGTGCGGATTTAGCCTTCCGTACTAAACGGGCTTCCGCAACAATGCTCTCCGTGTCCCTTTGCTCCTTCTGAATCTCACCTAAGGCTGAGTAGAGGTCCGGGTGGTGCTTGCCTACCACCATCCGAAACCTATTGTGCCAGCCCTCACTGATGTTATTCGTTCTGTGGGAGTTGTTTACAGCAGCGTCGTATTGGTTCCACAGGTGAGGGGCGTAACGTGGAAGAATAGCTCGACGCCGTCCTCTTGCAGATACTCCAATATAATATTTAGGGTTGGGAGGCAGTTCTTCACGACGAGCTCGACGCATTGATTTCTTTAAATTTTCCCTCTCCGGCAAATGACACAGCACACCTATTTGTATGCCGCACACTATTTAATGCAGTAAACTGTACAAAAATTCTGTACCTTCGGGTAGACTCATTTCAGTCCTAAGAATTTGGGCCGGAGGCATTTCGGGATGATCTGTGGCCTTCCTTTTGATACGGACCTTAACCTCCTCCGCTACGCATTCGTCGAAATTTTTCGGATGAGTATGTGCTGAATCGATGGGTCCTTGATACACGATAACTTGTCCGTCGCTATCAGCTGTGATGGCCCTTGCGCGACACTCCTTCGATCGGTAGCGTTGGCATTCCCAAAATTTTTTACCATTTTTTGGTTTTCCTCCACGAACATACAAAAATCCGTCAATGACTAGCTTCGTACCCACGTATTTAGCATCCATGATATATTTTTAATTTAGTTTAATTTAGTTTTTAATTTAAAAATTGCAACTAATAATTTTGTTTATCTGGGAAGGCTATGTGTTTCGGACGGCGAACTGTTTATTTATGAAAACAGCCAGATATTTACGTTGTCGTTGCCAAGGTAACAATTTGAATAATTATTTGTATTATGAATATTAATAGAAAATTAAATTACGTAAAATGGCATTCCGTAAATTGGACAGTCCGGAAATCGGATTCCGTAAAAGGGTATTCCGTAAAATGGATTCCGTAAAAAGGTATTCCGGATTTTGGGCGGTTCGGAAAATGTCCAGTCCGGAAAATGGATTCCGGAAAATGGGCGGGAACCCTTTTCGATCAAGCAGCAAATTATGCATGAAGTACAATTACAAAACAGTACGTAATGAGATTTTTTAATGTTTAATTTGTACACGGAGTGGGATTGAATTTAATATAATTAACAAATTAGTATAGCACGTACCTCCAAATTATCTTGATTTAATCTAGATTTCATTAAATATTTGAAATTACATTTCTCGATAAGAAATGTACAAATTTCGAGAGTTGCTTTCAACGAAATTTTTAAGCCGTAACACGTTGAATCAGTTATAAATTCAAACTGATTCTTCTCGTTTTTGGAAGTTTCTTCCCATTCTTTCAAAAACGTGAGAAACGACTCGATGCTCTATAAAACGAAAATTACAAATAAATACATTAAGAATAACGGAATGCTAATTTAATGCACGTGCACTTATACAAAATAGATGAAAAGAAATTGCAATGATAATAATAAGTATAGCACACTACCTTCCACATATTGTTTCCTGGTATTAAGCTATTCATTGGCGTCCTATTATTCATAGCCTCAATTAATGCCTATATTCTCCGGCAAAAAGCTATAGATCCATTGCAATCTAGCAGATCAGGATGCTTATCTTGAAGCATTTCCATTCCATCAGCTACTTTGAAGAACTATGTGAAGTTCATTTATGTTCATAAATTTGTTAAATAATACATAATAGTTATTTAATATTTGAGGCAAGTAAAAACGTAGGTAAGTTTGACATATTTTATAATTTATCATGAAGGCCACTCACATGTTGCAATAAAAATATTTAATTTTTATTTTTTATGTAAAATCATTATTATAAAACAGATTGTGCAGTGATGTAGTAATCATTTAAAATTTTCAAATGCATTAATAAAATAGAAGATTTTTCGAAATATATTGGCTATACATAGTAACTGAATAAAAAGTTACATCTTCAAAAAGTAATGCAATCATTATAAAATAGTCATTTACTATGAGTAATTTATGTAATTTCGTGTCTTATATATTCATAAAGCTTACTTGAAATGCTAGTGCAACATTCATTTTCTGGTAATACTGGGGATTCAGGTGCTCTTTTCGCAGTTGAAAATTTATTTTTAAATTAAAATCTGATGGTTTTTCAATTGCTAGCAAAGCATACCAGTGCTTTAAATATACACATCCATCGGGTGACTGTAAGTCAATAGTTGCAGTGCTGAATAACTTGTTTGAAATTTTCCAAAATGATAATTCAAAAAACACATTCAAATAGTAAATGTGAGCTAGAACGACAGGCATTGTATTTAACCAAGAAAATAATGAAAACAAAAGCAACGGTTTCGATTATATTTCTCTTTGCAAGAAGTAAATCTACATTTAAAAAGCTCCAAAATATCGCTGCATTGTATAGAAATAACTAATTCTTAATAAAATCCTTCAAAATTAGGATTACAAAAAGCTTGCAACAGCTTAGTGTAAAAATGAAGCTTTCTTTTTGACATCAGATTTTTAAATCTGTTTTAAATCTTGAAAAATAATTCAAATGATTCGAGTACATGTTTCTGTACATATATATGTATTATTAAAAATGAAATTACATGTAAAATTTGTATAAATTATATCGCATATGTAAAATATTAATTACGGCAAATCAAAAGTAAAATAAAGGAACAGAGCTTTAATAAAACCAAATAACTTCTTCAAGTTTATCGTTCGGATCATCATTTTTATAACATAAATTTAAAATTTACGATTTTCATGAATTCTGATAATGTACGGTTAAAAAAAAATTGTATTATTGAACAGTGCATATATAAATAGGATATAATGGTTCTTAAATACGTTCTTACCCAAATCTTGACGTATTTGTTTAATTTAGTAAAGAAATTGCGAAGACACTTTATAAGATGTGGAAAATCGGAGAAAAACCATAATCTACGTTCTGGCTCAACGATGTGCTCTACACTAACGTTGTTTTCCGTAACTCCAAAGAAATCCCACATAGTACGGTTCCATGATGCACCGTCATTCGCAATACCATCTACTTTTAAGCCTGCCCTTTCAGCCAATATAATAGCCTCTACCATTATTTGGTATAAAACAGTTCCGTTAGCACTTCCTCTGCTAAGGAAGCATCCCAACGTTTTACCCATTTTCCCTTGAACGGCTGAAACTTGATTACGAGTGCATGGTCACCTTTTTTTCCCTGCTGGTGTTTTGGGGTATATTTCCCAAGATCAGTGAAGCCTTCCATTTTCAGATTTTGACGATTGAAAGATACGGTTTTCGTAAGCTTCATCTCGTCAACGAGCAAAATACCTGGTGAAATATCATTGAAATATTTTGAAAAACTGTTTAACAATTTTTACAGTATATTTTATTAAATATAATATCGTTGATCGTGGCAAAGCATTATAAAAAAAAGTTAGTCGATAAAAATCTTTTCAAATGAAATAATGTTTGGTAAATTTAAACAAAATCTGTAATATTACGGATAATAACTACATCTAGATTTTTTTATTAGAAAGTGTTTAAATGTTTAAGAATATCAATTGCTTTTCCGTCTTCATGCATGGTAGTCCGGGCGCCAGGGAGTTCAAAGTAGCCAAATCGTGCACTTCTTTCCACATAAAATTTTATTGTTGGAATGTATAGTAGACAATGCCTTGATAATAAGGTTAAAAAATCTAGAAACGACCTCATCGGCAACATTGCTTTTTTTCAACTTTAGTGAGAAAAAAGCATTTTTTTTACATTCCTCAAAATAACTTTGTTATTATTGAGTTTTGTATAAAAAAGATAGATGGAAATATTGTTCAGGATTGAATTTCCTATAAGATAGGTTGAGCCGAAAATCAAAAAATTACTTTGTTTATTATCAATTGGCTAAAACCGGCAATATAAATATAAAACTTATGTGACGTATAGGGACTAAACAAATTCACTTTTCAAAGCGAAATTTCATAGTATTGAAGATTTTAGTATTGGCAATCTAAAATTTGCAGTCTGGTCTCGCTATTTCAAAATTTTATCTGGGCTCCTATTGGTCCAATCTTTAAAAAATTTATACAAAAATTCATGGTTTTTTATGCACTTTAAGACGTATTTTGCCGCATCTCTCTAACTTTAAAATTAGCCGAGATACAAGCCCAGCAAAACACATTTATTGTTAAAAATGTTGTTAAACGCTGGTGAAAAAAAAAATACTTCTAGGTATTATTAAGTACCTTATCAACAATAGATTAAAAGTTGTTTGATCAACTTTCATTTACGGGCTTAGACGCTATAGCAACGCAAAGTCTTTAATTAATAATTTTGCAACCGGCCGCCATTTTGGAATAGCGAGATCGGACTGCAAATTTTAGATTGCCAATACTAAAATCTTCAATAAGTTTATTTTTAATACATATGTGTACTTACCGCGTAAATCAGAAGGATCCATAGATTGAGTTTTCGTTTTTAAAACATCAAAAATATTGGCATCGAAACCATAAGCACTCTTAATCATCCTCATGTAACGGCTTCAAGTTTGCAGTAAAGGTAGGGCAAGTATTTTGTGGTTACGTAAATGTTCGTAGATTTTACTTTGAATTCGTAACAATAAACATTCGTATATCCACTGATTAGTATACCTAATGCCCCTTTTATCTTTCACCCTCAATGCATCGAAGCATGCTCGCACAGCACTCTGCTGAGCTTGCGGCAATTGACTGCACTCTTTGTTTAGCACTTCACTATTTGCCTTGGCGCATTCATTTTGCATATTCTTAACTTTGAAGCTATGTATCTGTAATGAACAAAATTGTAGTAGTCAAAAAAGAGAAGTGATGTCAAAACTCTTTATTCATACGATTCATTATTATTGAAATAGAAAATTACCTTTTTTAAGAGCCTTTTGTTCATTTTTTTCAAATTTTTGCTTCGTAACGATAGCCTTTTACGGCGCTGTTTATGAATGTCATCGCTAGAAAAAACTCTCTTGCTTAATTTGTTTTTCAATTTACAGCATTCCTTACATCGGATCATTTTAGGACCAGGTGATGAGTTTTCTTGTAATACATAGGCAAGGCATTTTGGCGATCTAAAAATATACAAGTACAGATTATGGCAAATATACATAAAAAAATATGTTGAAAAAATTAATAGTAATTATGTCTATAATATTAATATTAAATGTTACAAAATTGATTATTAGAAATTTTAGTTACTTTTGTAAGCCATTGATTTTCTGACAAGGAAATATAGCACCATCAACGTGTGCTATTAATTTTCTTATATCGTGGACATTTTTTACTTCATTCATTTCGTCCAAATGTATGAGAACTTCCTCGATATAAACCTGAACAATTAATTAAGTATTCATTAACTTGATATCGTTTAGTACATGTTAATTATATGTGTTATATCACTTATTTCATTATTACTAACATTACAACTCATATTTGGAAACAGGACGAACCGTTTCGTTATTGCAGTATATTTTTTTGCCCACTTTGTCCACATAATACATGGAAGTCCTCTTACTATAACTTGCGAAATCCACGATCAGGTAACGGAATAGCTTCTTCATTTTTAATCAGCTGATTACAAATTGTTTGAAATTTGGTATTAGCTAGATCCTGCATAAGCTTCTGTAATATTTCCGAAGATTTGTCGACTGCATTACATTTGTTCAAATGATCCTCGATTGCAACGAAGACAGGCAACAAAGAATCTGCAATCTACATTTTATTATTAATTAAGTGACGCTATAGCATTTTCAAACACGCGGTGCCTGTGTTTATATTTACTTCTATATATGTGTAAATATTCTGTATTATTTGTATGAAAAAAACTTACAATTATTCTCATCGCAAATAATTGGCTTTTCTATAGCTTCCGCAGCTTTGCCTTCCTCCTCTGGGATACAACCTAATGTTGTCCGTTTCATTGGCGCACAACTGGACATCACATCTATTAATTACGATTAATTACGATCATGATAATTAAATAAAACAGCATATAAAAAAACATACATAAAATTTCGCCAGTACTTATATCCCCGCTGACGTCTTCTACAGAATTCACTTGATTTATAGTGCACGAGAGCGGCAACTTAAAAGGCGGAGTTAATTGACCTAACAATAAGAATTATAATATTATTATTATTACTGTTAATGTGAAAGATAAGGCAGTTACTGTAACTATTAAAATGGTATTTTAAAATTACTGACTAGGAGTTTCAATATGTTTTTGTAAATAATTTCCCTCCACGAAACAAGGCAACGGTTTCAAATTTTGCGTATTCATTTCTGGCTCAATTTCAGGAAAAATCGAAGGCACTGAACCTTTTTGAATGAACACTTATCCTTTGGGAATGTACACGTGTTACCATCACGAAGATTGTGTATAAATTCATATCATCAACTTCTTCTCTCTTGAAATGAAGCTTACAAACGCGATGGTGTTTTTTTAATAAACTGCCATTTGGAATAGCTTGTTGCCATAATCTAAGAATATCATCCTGTAAAAAGAGTTATGCAACTTCATGTAATAAATATAATATTAATTTACAAAGACTTATGTAAAGAATCTTAATATTTTACTGATGAGGTTCTAAACATAGCTATGTGCTCTTCATTGTTGTCGCTTTTTCTTTTTAATCTCGATGTACACCCACGTATAAAGCAAGACATATTTCACTCACACACAATAAATAACTTTAATATTAGCGTTTTACAATAAATAACCTTTATTTTACACAGACTCACATGTTGCAGTGTGCGATCTTCAAAGTCTAGTGTGCGTTTGTCAAAAAAAAAGACAGTGTGATGTTTTGATTCTACTCTCGTAATACAGTATCACGAAATTCGTAGAGCTCTCGAACGCGCGAGACCATCCATATTTCTTTGAAATGTTATTCCAGTAAAAAAAAAAGAATAATTTCTCTTAAAAAGTATTTACTAAAAATTAAACATATTCGTACTGTAATTAATTTCGATATCATGTTAATTATTATGTATTAACTACAATGCTGATGTTAAAAATTAATATATTCAAACCATATATTTGTATATACTTACCACATATTTTTTATATTTGCAATTTCAATTATTTATGAAATACTTAATTTAAAGTTTTACTTAACTTCATTTTTTATACAGTTCTTATATATATATATTCTCTTCTTACATTTCTACAAATATTTCTTTCCTGTTTCTAATTCACTCAGCTATATATTGTACGTTTATGAGTTTTTCATTTAATTTAAAAAAATTTATCAACAATGGTTGATAAATCATATATACATGTGATGCAGTGCAGTTATGAGAAAAAAGAAAAAAAATTTTCGGACATGGGATTCGAACCCGGAGCAAAATAACTGTAGCAAACAACCTTAACCCTCACAGCCACCGACATCATTACGATAGTTGATATGAAACTAGCATATGTTCATTGCCCCCCCCCCGGGTGCTTAGGAGTTAAATTAGTTTAAGCTTAAGCTTAAGCTTAAAGATTAGGTTATTTATATTAACTAGTTTATGTTTATACGCATAAAGCTTTTACATGATTAAGTATTTTAAGTGCAATAGTTATTATTGCACGACTCTAGGGTTACAAGGCCAATGTCGGTGCAATTTGTCCTTGCAGTTTTTGTTCAGAAATAGTGTTATTACTATTGATATCATAAAATAACATTTTAACTTCATTTAGTATATATTTATAATACAAATGTACAAAGTAACAGTATTAAACAAATCTCTTAGTTTTATCCTATTATGGTAATCGCTCCTATAATTCATGAAAATAGCATTAGCCGCCAACAGGTGACTCTGTTACTCGTTCGGTCTCAGCGGTTTCGCCAACCGTACGTGGCGATCTTCGTCGGGAAAGGGTGCCATTTCTGCAGCGCCAGACCATAACAGTTTGGTCTTCTTCTCTCTAGTCTCCATGGTTGGCACCAGTTGTCTCGAAAGTAACCCTCATAACCGCGCGAAAATTTGAATGTGTAATTTCAGATAAAATAAAGTGCTTAAAAATAAAAGTGAATTTAATTATAATTATAAATATTCGGTAATGTCTCGCTCGTACACTATACTAAATAATTTTATTTCAGGTGATAGGATACTACTGAAAATGGCTGTAATAGCAGTAATAATACAAGTCTGAATAGTTTACGTTGAATCAAAGTATTATATATGTAATTTATTATTAGATAACTTTTAAAAGTAGTGAAATCTCCCTCCTCCCTCCACAAAAAACCTTTTCAAGGTAAATGGCTGGCAAGCATAAGGTTGTTTCTTTAGGTAAAAATTAAAAATAAATTTCAAACTCTTAATAACATAAAGTTAATTTTCGAACTCTCAATAACCCATATGTGGTCAAAACTGAAAGTGTTTTTTCTATATATCTATTTCATTATGTAAATTTAAATTTCATTTTCAACTCTCGATAACCTTTATATAGCCAAAATCCTAAGTATCTTATTCTGACGTTCATTTCATTATATAAATTAAAGATTTAGATTAGATGATTGAGGCTTTATTGTATACGGTTATTAATACTTCCCTTACTAAAGAGTGATAATAATAGTGTTTATAAAACAGTGATTAAGAAGGTATTTATAATTAGTTTAAAAAATAATTATGTTATATACGTAAAGATCTTTGCGTTAAGGGTCTATTCGACAGACTACCGTTTCCTTTGGGTCAATTCTCTATAATATACCCATTTTATAAATTTCAATTTGAATTTTAACAAAAGAAAGTTGTGATAGCAATAAATAAATTGGCAAGTTTCTTTATAAAAAGCAATAGTTCTGAAAAAAATAAATGAGCGTTTAAATGGAGGAAGGAATATCAATGTATATGTATATATGTATATATATGACTGCAATGTACACTATTAGGTAATATTCGTCAATGCGTTAATTATTATTTTTATTTAAGCAAACACAAAACATGTTATATAAAATAATACATATAATACAAAAATATAAGTTTATTCATGTTATCATTTTCATAAAAAATGATGTTCTTAAATTATTGTATGACATGATAAAGGTGCTAATAATAGGTGGTAACATCATGTGTTTATCCGAATTTATAATGTAATATAAAAAGATTGTTTCGCTTCATGAAAAATCAGAATTATATCATTAATTAATTTTTATTATTTCCATTTTCTGTTGTCACTAGTGGAAGCACCAAGCGGATGTACAGTATACTCTAGTTAGTGATACAGTAAATGTGTTGTTAATATTATTCCATCAAAATGTATAACATATTTTCAAGACGATTATTCATAAGTAAATATGAGATTTAAATATTCTGTTATTAACTTATTACGTATCGTCCTCTTCATTAAAAAAAAGAATAATTTTCCATACACCAAATCTATCTCACATTTTGAAAAAATCAGGAACAATTTCTATCATGTAGAAGACAATTTTTTTTATGGAAAAACTTGCCGTCCCGTCCTATCATGGATAATCGATAAATTACTCACAGTGCGTTCACAGTGACAAAAATACCGAGGTAAAATCTCCGTATGAAATTTCATTTAAGTAAAGATTTTTCCATCACTGATATGATATTTAAATGCAGGTCCCTAACTCACAGGTAACTTTAGTCGGGAAATTTAACGTAGGCTTGAACGAGAGTCAACGGAGGTTAGATCGGGTTAACCGCGACTCGCGAGGTTCAGTCAGGTTACACTCTGGTTCACTCGGGTTTGACCCCGGTTCACTCTGGTTCAGTCGGGTTCAACCCCGGTTTACTCGGGTTTCACTCTGGTTCAGTACTCGGATTAGACCCTGGTTCAGCTCAGTTAACCCGAATAAATTGAAATTCAGGAACGTGGAATGCGGTACGCTATATTTTACATCAGTCGAAGAACTTGTACGCATGTTTTTCCTGGTAGATGGTGCCATGCGGCTGTGCGTTGTTTACTTTTTAATTATAATTGTATTGTGGTCGAGCGGTATAATATCATAGCTTCGAGTATAAGTAATGCACTCTAGGCTTTTGCGCACAGTGATAAGTACACAAAATAAGCTAGATATGTGTCTATTGAACGGCGGAGCGAACTGACAATGAGTCTAATGTTAGTCTAAAAGAACTGATGTAACAAACTGGTATACTCGGCCCGGGTGAACCTCGCTTTTAACCTCTCGCGATCTCCATCCCTTCTCTCTGAGAAATATTCGGAAATGTAACATTGATGTTCAACTGAGAATGGCCAAGAAACTGGGAGTCATTCATTGGTGATATTGTGATATGGTATTTTGTAGCTTTTGTCAGAAGAAAGTATATCAAAGGATACAATGTGTAGTGAGTTGTCACAAATATTTCAATTGTGTCAGTTTGTTACGGACAATTCATAAAACGTTCCACTTGTGGCAGTAGTACTTAGTAACAGTAATAGCTGTGCCTTCTTGCAAAGTGCTTCAAGTCTGCATTAAAATTCCTTGAAATCGATATCACTGGCATTAGTACATATGATGATGCAAAGTAATTTTTGCTTTACTTCCATTACGGGGTAATAGAAGTAAAACATCTATACGGCATTGAAAAACTATGAGAGGGCATTATACTTTTTTGAAGTTTGTGTAATGACTCCTGCAGCTGCAGTCAGTCATATTATGTTAGAAGCGTACAGAAAGTATATTCTCATATCATTGACTCTGAATGGAAAGACCGTATTATTACCTAATTATACAAGTAATTTAACATATTAAGAGATTAATTCAACCTCATCAAGAATTAGCGACAGCTTATAGTGCCAACAGTTGTGAAGAAGTAGATGGAATTATCACAAAGTACAATGAAGTGTTTGCAAGGGATAACAATTAACATAGGATTAATCAAACAAGAGCTCAGCTTCTTGTACAAAAAAAATATTGAAAGATTTACAAACACTTTTTTAACATTACATTTATCTGATATTGGTGCTCGAATTAAGTTACCGGGTCCACCTGATGCAGAAAAATATATATTAAATATGGTATGAAAAAACTTTTTTCTCAAGAGAAAATTAAGTAATTGAGTAAATGTATAATTAAAAATGTCTTTTAAGTTGACGATGGTTTGATTTTTGCTACAATCAATCAAAAAGATGGCATGGTTGTTTTTCACGATGATCCAGAAAAATATGATTCTCCTAGATTGTTGGCAAAACTAGAAAAAGAAATGGCAGAATGTGCAGAGCTTGGTAAGAAAGTGCTTGATATGGAAGAGGAAGTCATAGTAACCCCACAATATGTCCGTAAAGCTTGCGGAAAAATGATCAAGATGATCAAGCGGCTGGTCCACCACCTTCAAATGTATCAAATGCTCAGAGTCAACCAAAACACAATACGTACTCTATGTAACACAAATAAGACTTGGTCAAGAGAAAAAGTTTTTGAACAGAAGTAGTCTGGCCTGTTTTATATTGCTTACTACAAGTTGTTTGAATCGTTATATTAATTACATTAATTTATACACAATTCAAATGATTGGTATTGCAAATAGTTAAAATCAATGTTTTAAAACTGTTTGCCATTTGTAAGGGTTGAAACAAATTTTTTCTTTAGTTTATCTTTTTGGCAAACCCTTAATATTTTTAAATAATGATGAACTTTCCACTCGTGGAGAAGGAGGAGACCAAGAACAACACAGTTGGAGCTCAAGCTAACTACAAGAGAGCCAAGACTGAGAGAAAGCAGAGGCTTTGTGTGAGAAGTGGTGACTCGACAGATTTGATATTCGACTACGAAGACTTTAGGGAGAAGAAGAGTAGTTATAAGGAAGAGCATGATAAAAGAGACGATAGAAGTGATAGTCTTAGCAAAGATGGAGAAGCTGAGCACAATGCTGGTTAGAGTTCGACCAATCCATCTCCCACATCTTCGAATACTAATTCTGGAAGTTTCCGCAGTGCTAGAAGAAAGGTAAGTTGTCATAATATTGTGAAATGTATGTTCATTCAGAATAGGTGGACTAAAAATACTATTTGCATGCTTTCAGAGGGCCAAGAAAGTCTTTGATCCATCAGATAACATGGTTGTGAAGAGGATGAGGGGAAGACAATCAAATGCTGTAAAAGCTCTGTTTCAAACTCAGTTTTTACAACAGGAGGCACTAGACGCAACAAATAATATTTTTAAATAATGCTGAACTCTCCACTCGTGGAGAAGGAGGAGACCAAGAACAACACAGTTGAAGCTCAAGCTACCTACAAGAGAGCCAAGACTAAGAGAAAGCAGAGGCTTTGTGTGAGAAGTGATAACTCAACAGATTTGATATTGGACTACGAAGACTTTAGGAAGAAGAAGAGTAGTTACAAGGAAGAGCATGATAAAAGAGACGATGGAAATGATAGACCTAGCGAAGATGGAGAAGCTGAGTACGATGCTGGTAGGAGCTCGATCAATCCATCTCCCACACCTTCGAATAGGTGGACTACAAATACTATTCAAGTGCTTTGAGAGGGCCAAGAAAGTCTTTGATGAACATTAAAAGAAAGCCCTAAGGACCTCAACAGGCATTGCAGTTTGTGTTCTAAAGATAAGCAGGAAGTTTTGTCTGCATGTCGTGATTGTACTGTCAGAGGTAAAAAATCGTTGTCAAATACTTTTACTCTCTTTTTGGTTTATTACCGTGTCAGATTTTAATTGAGTTTATTTTATCTATAGCACATGTTTCTCCAACTAGAAATGCACCAGAACCTATGGACGAAGATATGCCTAGGGAGGCCATTGATCCTAATATTCCTGATGCATTTGATTGGACTTCAGAACAAGTATATCAGTACTTTGCAAGATTGTTTCCTAAGGAAGCTGAGATCTTCAGGCATCAGGTAAATAATACTATATTAACAAAATTTAATGTAGATTAACACCCAAGCAAAATTAAGTATAAATTTATGTTTGAATTTTTATTATTATAGGAGATTGATGGACACTCGTTGTTACTTTTAAAACGATCTGATGTGCTTGGAGGATTAGATTTACTTCTTGGTCCAGCTTTAAAAATTTATCGGCACGTCTTAAAATTGCAAGTCCGAAGAGATGATCCTAAACTGTATTGGCTATAAGATTGGCATTCCTTTACATTTCAAATATGCCTCACGAGTCTCAGCTGTTATGAATGTATTTATAGCAGATCATGTTATTTCAATTTATTTTCATGACGTTCTCATTTCATTTTAATAAATACTCTCAACATGTGTATTAATTAAATAAATATTAAATTAAGTAGTTTTAATTTTTATTAGTACTAAATGTCGAAGCACTGAATTTAAGTTTATAATATAAATATTTAGTGATGCTGGCCATTTTTTATGATACCCTGACAAAATATCTAGGGTAGATAAAAAGTTTTTGTATTATAAAAATATATGTAAAAATGATTATTGTAAGGAATGTGAATCTTGTAAGATAAAAGACATTTTTCACCTAAAATTGTAAATGGGTTCTTTATTATCAGTCTAATATCATTTTTAAAATACAATCAACTACAACATGAATAATTTACATTTATTCAATCAATCAAGTGTAGAACTTGAAAAGTTCTCCAAGAGTACTTAACTTATTTACTACACATAAGCAAACAAAAAGCCTAGATATTCACAGAATGTTGATTTGTATCACATTTTGTAATTTAAATTCATTAACTTGAAAGTGAAACATATGTGTATATCAGAGATTAGGATAGGCATCAACATCACCCTCCTGCTGCAACGGCATATTGCTGCAACGGCTCGAATGATCCGCACGGTTACAGCACTCACAGCTGATATTATACATATAAAAGCGCGCGGCGATCATAGAGATCTGTTGTATAGTATCTCTATATGGCGGCGATGCACACATCATACGTCCTAAACCTAGCCCAAGCTTCGAGCATTATATATGCTCGAAGAGCCCAACAGTCGAAGAAGCAATTCCCCCTCCAAACGCCGGCACGCTCTATCACCGTTTCGCTCGTACCTTGTTGTGTTTCCGCTGCGTTGCCGATAGCACAGAAAAAAAAGGTTATAAAAAATGAAGGAGTCTCGAGAATAGTCTGCTGTGATTGTGTACATAGAGTTCGATTGTGCGTTTAAAGTGAATTTTCTATAAGCATTTTGCGAGCACTTTTCGAGGATGAGCGAGTTCAGATGTTTAGCCGATGGCGTCTCCAAAAAAGTCTGACCAAGAGCTGGCCAGTTTCGCTCGCTCTAAACGAGAGACGGATGAAAGACTTTTCGTTGTGTATAAAACTATACTTTCTATAATTGTCATTTATTATCGTTTTATCGTTTATTATCGTTTCACGAGATTTGTAAAGTATACGTAGATCGTTTACGCGTTGCGACACCGACTCGGGTCTTCATTCGACGTTAGTATTTTTTTTATTTGACTTATTGATAAGACCTCGAAGCGTGACGATACTTTTATAAATGGGCTGGACTTTAGACCAAGTCGTTTGGTTTCCTCTCGACGAGCAACTGTGTGACACACATTGACTTTACACTTAAAAGGTAAAAATCTGTAATATGTATGTAAATGATGTAAATTGTAAAAGGATATTTTGGCTGCTTTTTCTAATTAAACGTGACTGGAACAATTACGCAAGAAAACTGCGTTGATTTCTCTTGTACCTCTCGTGGCTTTTCACAGCGTTTCAGAGCTTATTGCGTCGGAAGAGAGGGCGACTTGGGCAGGTATCGCAGTGTAGAGTTCGGTGTTCGTGGTAACCTGGGAGAGAGTCGAGGAACCTTGATCCGAGTTTTAATCTTCCACCTGTGACGAGTATTTCAAATGTATTCGCTCTTCGACATCGTGTGCAAGTATTTTCACCTAAACTTACCTCGTCGTCGATGGTCAGAAACGCGCGAGCCAGGAATATCAGAACTTTTTCATAAACGATGAAGAAATTGCAGGAGTCGCTAACAAGCTTATCGGTGTGTTTCGACACCTTCTCCCACAATTGCACCTTCTGCAACACTCTCATCAGCGACTGATTAAATTATTCAAATTTAATTCGTGGGAGCAGTTAAGGGCATATATTTAAACTGTACAAATCCCCTGCATTTATTATGAATATAAATTGCATTATAATTTATATATTTCTTATGATATTTGTTATAAATGATTTTTTCATTTTAGGCACTTGCATTATCTTTTAAATCACATACCAAACAGCATTTCCCTATTTGTTGGAAGTATTAATAACTTAGAAATAAGCGATTCAAATTTATATATGTACAAAGCAAATAATATTTGTAACAATAGGAACTTTAAGTTATGAAAGTTATGAAGTTACTAAGTAAAACTCAAGATCACTTTGAAACTGATGTTGAAAAATCGATTTTTAAGAATAGTAAGAATGCTGCCAAGCAAATAAATCTATGGATTAAACACAAAGCGAAGAATAAAATTGTTGATGTAACTACCTGAAGTATACTTAATCCTTAAATAAATTAGATTGCATTTTATAAGTTTATCTTATCAATTATTTAATTTGTAAACATTTTGGTTTTTATAATCAAGTAAAATAATCTTGAAAACTTGCAGATAAGTATGCAGTCTAAAGCGCACTTTTTAATATATTTGTGAGTAAGACAGGCCATCTTTCGCTACGATATTCCCATAACACAATAATGAGCAAACCTTTAAATAAAATTTTATTTATAACACTTGTGTAAATAATTGTCAGGGAATATTATTATACTCGTGTTAAATACTTTTTCATAATGTTTACAATTGAAATATTCTTCGGCCATTTGCTCGACTAAAAGAACGTTAAATTCTTATAAACATATTTTAATTAATGTTAAGCGCAAAAGTAATCGTTCAAGCTAAATTATAGTTGTAACGAAATATGTCTCACTTCTGGAGACAATATGATGCAGATATTTAAAAGGGCAAACAATTTTTCGCCATTTCCTGCAACGTTCATACTAGGTTCGTGAAAAATTGTAACGAGAGGTTAGGCGTGCTATTTGAATAGCGCGCGCTCGTTGTGTCGCACGATGCGAACTTAGTAGTAGGCGACGCTACTGTACTGCGGCAGGGGACGCGCGGGGAAGAGTAGGAGAAGGCCCGCGCGCCACGCTGATCAGATTCGATTTGACCACGCCGGTGTGTGCTTCGCGTTATATATTCGACCTTTTGCAAAGCCACCATCGTGCCCGAGGTGTGTTATTGCCGATACGGAGACGAGCTAGAGGTGATTGAGGATACTCGTCATCTGCGTGCTGGAGAAGGGACGCCTTCTCCGTGCCATCCGAATCGATCCAGGCAGGGATCCCGTAGAGGAGATAGCGGCTCGAGAAAGAGTACCGAGGAAGCAACGCGTACCTCGTACCGACTGTAAGTCGAATTTCGTTAAGAACCATTTTCCTCATTGAGATCGCCGAAGGCGAGTGTTCTCTGCCACAGAACACTCGTCTCTTTCTTAATTGAATGCGTGCGTTATTTCTCTCCGCTGTCGTGCATACGACCATTGAGTGCGGATCTTATTTATATTCAATTATTTTCCAATAGACGAGTCTACGACTCACATTTCATAACCAAACAATCGTGAAGTTTATTCTCTTTCCTTTACTTCGTCCTCTCGAATAAGAACTCGTAATTTACGGAGAAGTGTGATGTTCGAGCGCATCGCACATTTGTATTCGTCGCAGTTGGCTAAGTATTAGACGCGCATAGACGTTCGCCGAGAAGCTACGCCGGGGAGTGTAGGAGCTTATACACAGGTAAGACTCGGTGACGCGGTGGCGATCCGTAGCCGCCGTGCTAAAGCCATTTGCCCCGTTACAATTGGCGCCTCAACGTGTGAGAGGTCCGAGTGATTAGGATACGGGAACGTTTTTTTTTCGTGTGTTCGAACTCGCGATTAGCTAGTTAGGGAAGATTATTGCGTACATATATAATTAAATTTTGGCCGTTGGAAAAGTCGGTGTGTATCCCGAAAGCATAGAAGCGTTGGGGATTAGCGCGCGGTCGACGACAACACAGCGGAGAGCGGCGAGCGTGCGGCGCAGATGTAAACATTGCGCGTGTTTACGTCGAGCGAGAGTTGGAATAAGGCGATATTCCAGCTCTAGAATTTTATATACGTGAGTGCGAGAGAGAAAGATTTCAAAGTTTTATTTTCTCGGAACGTATTTAGTTTCGAGTACTGTGGAGGTCTCGAAATACATAGTTTTTGGTGTGATATACTCGGTGTGAAGAGTATTTATTTGGTATAGTGTGGAGTTCCGAGAGAGCATTATTTTTGAAATCTGCCCCGGTTGATTTCGGTTAGATTTAAATGCCCAGAGCAGTACTTGACTGCGCGGGAGAGGCAAGCTCGTAGTCGAGCGAGCCGTCAGCTGTAGTAGTGCGTACAGTAGAGCTCGGCGCGCGGCGCGTCGAGTATACAGCAGCTTTGAATTTTGCTCACTGCCGTGGAGGGGGAAACTCGTACTCGCGCGGCGTACAGTTGTGTGTGTATGCGAAGATAGGCGTTTTCTTCGCGTTTTCTTTTCAGGTCTTCCTTATTAGGGGATTTATGTGAGAAGGAAGAGCACTCACATGTATTAGATTTGCAGGTGTGGTAAGTGTTCCCGGTCGGTAAAGAAGGTTGCAAAGTAAATTTTTGTTTTAGTTTTTTCTTTTAGTAATAGTAATTGTTGAATTTGGTTTTTTTAATTTTTCCGACATTTTATTTAATTTAAAATTTACATTGAATTGATTTTTTTTTCCGAGATTTTATTTTTATTTTATTTTTCGACCGGCAGCACGCGTGCGAATTTTTTTTTAGATAGGGATTGCGCACGCGTACACACACAATTCTTTGCGTTTTGTATAAAGTTAAATAGCGCAAGGTATCAAGATGTATGACGACGAGGACGGCGAGATCGTAAACTGGATAGTCGGTTTACGAAACGAAGAACGAATAGAAGCATTGACGAGTATAAAGTTGAAACTAGATAGTACTGCCGAAGATCAGATGGCTAGGCTGTATAGATGGTTGAGAGGAGAATACACATCCTCGGAGTTTGTGCCTGCTGTCCAAGGCGAGACAGCAGAAATTAAAGCGGAGAGAGTTGAAGCACGCAAGTCGTTTATAGACAGTACTTGCGCGCATTGGAGGTTATCACAGTTGAATAATTTGTCTGTGACGACCGAGCAACATCCGCTGCACAAAACGTTAATGGATGAAGTCATTGATGCCCGAATTGGTAAATTGTTGGAAGAAAGCAAAGTCAATGCTGAAGAAGTTAAAGAGTCTGAAGGTAAAACTGCAGCAGGAGAAGATCGGGATGTTCTAACTGGTGTAGATGGTAAAGAATACGTATTGCCGCCAGGCCTAATGCAGACTATGCACGACATGCAGAAGACGATTAGCGAGCTCAGAGAACAGTTAGCTAGGCTGAGCGCGCTGGCCGAAACGATGCAAGGGCAAGCAGCACGAGAATACCGCAAACAGGCGCCACACCATCGAGAGTTACGTTTGATTTATCAAACGTAAATACGCCGATAGCACCGAAGAGAATCTTCGGGCCATCTGACACGGAGAATTTGGAAAGCAGTGGTGAAGTCGACGACAGACGGATTCGGCCGTCGTCTAGTGGTCGTAATCTTGAGAGGAATTTACCGACTAGATCGTTTCCTCGGGATCTAGTAGGAATTGTCAAGAAGTGGGGATTAACATTCTCAGGTGGTGTTACAGAAAGGATTGAGCGATTTATTGAACAGCTTGAAGATGATATGAATCTTGCTCGAATTACTGAGAGCGAGAGACTGTCGGTAATGTCATTGGTATTCAGTGGAGTAGCGGCTGGGTGGTACCGTAACAATAGAAGTCAATGGCGGAATTGGCAAGATTTTCATCAGGATGCACTCAGCTGGTACGGAACAAATAGACGTTTCCAGCAGCGTCTGACGTCAGATGCGGAGAGGAGGTTTCAAGGCGAGTACGAATCCGTACGGGACTTTGTGACGTGCCTTCGCGGCATGATGAAGGAGATGATTCCGGAGCCCAGCATGGAGAATCAGCTGGATTTGTTACATAGAAATCTAAAGCCGGATATTCAAGCATTAACACCAAGAATGCAATGCGTGGATCTGGATAGTTTTCGTCAGATTGCGGAAGAAGCGGAGATAGTAATATCAGGCCGCAAGGATTATCGTTCTCCACCTCCGCCGGAACAAACCATGTTATCTAGTTTGGCGTATAGACCGCCGGCAGGTGTCAAACCTGTGACGTCCATGAGTACTAAAGTAGCTTCGGTCGACGTAAGTTCGGCCGAGCCAAATGCACAATTAGTGACAGCGTTCGGAAAGATGATTGATCAGAAGCTCAAGGAATTCAAGAATGAAATAGTTAAGAAAGTTACAGAGCCTAAGAATGAAAAGGAAGTCCCGAAAGCTTCGACTTCTTCCGATGGTAAAAATCCTGAGCAGAAGAAGAAGATCTTTGTCTGCTATAGGTGTAAGAAACCTGGACATATTAGGAAGAATTGTCCGGAGGGAAAAGAGGAAGCGAGCGCATAAAAGAGGTCGAGGTGCGTTCGCGGTCATCAAGAGAGACCTCGGTGTTACCGCGAGTGAGCAGGAGTGTAAGCCCTGTTCTCACGAGCGTTAAGAAGAATTTATTTTCGACACAGAGTACTGTGAGTGCGGATGATGGGAGTGCACGCCCGAATCATTTGTGCAACAGAAGTGCGAATGTTGGAATAGTTGATTTACAGGCTAGTCAACTCGATCAAGCGAGTGGATCTAAGTCTGGTACGGATCGGATAGCATGGAGGAAAGACGAAAGCTTGCAAGCGTCTACCGTGCTCTCGTCTATCTTGACTAAGCCAGTTGAGAGGGAAAATGACGAGGTGGGTGCTGCTGTAGTTACTGACAGTCAGCCCGTTAGAATTCATCAAGAGGTGAACTCGGTGATTGATGAGATTCTAGGTAGTCGAGTGGAAATTAGCGCTAATCCACTTGACGAAGACAATCCCCAAGAAAAACGTTGGTGGATGCAAGTGAGGGTCGGTGAATTTCGATTCCGAGCTTTATATGATGGTGGTGCTTCGCGAGTGTGTATGGGCCCGATTGGTCTGCAGCTCGCGAGTGCACTGAATCGACAGGTGGTACTGAACCAAGGCCTGAATGCTAGGTTGGCCGATGGGAGAAGTACGCCGATTACTGGATATGTCTGGTTACCTTTCGAGGTTGGAAACTTGAAGAAGGAAATCCGTGTTGCGATTGTCCCTGATCTTCCGACTGATTGTATCGCGGGGGTTAACTTTATGTTAACGTTCAAGGCCATCTTAAACCCCATGACCTCGAGAGTATATCTTGGAGATAGTAAGAACTACGTCAACGTTGAATTAGCAGCGGTGGAAGGCGGTTCATTGCAATTATCTTCAGTGGGTTTGGCTGATGTTGGAAATCGAGAGCGGGAGGTGCTTACAGCACTTCTTGACGAAATTATCGGCCAAGATACGGATGAGATTGGCTGCACTTCGTGGATTGAACATCGGATCGAAGTGACGTCGAACAAGCCAATTAAACAGCGATATTATCCGGTATCGAAGAAGTTAGAAGAAGAGATGTTCAAGCAAGTGAGAACGATGCTTGACGCTGGAATCATTGAACCGTGTGATAGCCCATATTCGAGTCCTGTTGTGATGGTGCGTAAATCGAATGGCAAGTACAGATTTTGCGTGGATTTTCGCAAAGTAAATGCGATCACGAAGAATGACGCATATCCGTTGCCAATGATGAATATGATTTTACGTAAGTTGCAACAGGCACGCTATATATCAACAATTGATTTGAGTAGTGCGTACCATCAGATACCTTTGAGTGAAGAGAGTAAGCAGTATACGGCATTCTCAGTCCCTGGTATGGGATTATTTCAGTTTAAACGTCTTCCTTTTGGTTTATCTGAGGCAGGAGCAACTTTTCAGAGGCTGATTGATATGATTATTTCTCCAGAATTGCAACCGCACGCGTTCGCGTATTTAGATGACATTATAATTGTGTCAAGTTCGTTTGAGGAACATGTTGGTATCCTCAGGCGCGTGCTAGAGCGAATTAAGAAGGCTGGTCTCACTGTTAATCGTGAGAAAAGCGTTTTCTGTCAAGAAGAAGCTAGATACTTAGGTGTCTTGGTGAACAGAAATGGTTTTCGACCAGACCCGGAGAAAATAGTGTCAATCGTCGATTTTCCGGTTCCGAAAAATCTGACGCAAGTGAAAAGATTTTACGGCATGGCGTCGTGGTATCGACAATTTTTGGATAATTTTGCGACGCTGGCCGAGCCGTTGACTAGATTGACGAAAGGAGATCCGAGAAAACCTTTCGTTTGGACTGAAGAGCAGCAGAAATGTTTTGAAGCCATTAAGACGATGCTGGCTTCGGCGCCGATATTGCATACACCAGATTTTAACCAACAATTCGTTATCCATACGGATGCGAGCGATACCGGGGTTGGTGTGGTTTTGACACAGGAGATCGATAGTCAAGAGAAGGTACTTGAGTTTGCAAGTAGAGTACTTTCATCTGCAGAGCGTAACTATACCGTTACAGAACGCGAGTGTCTTGCGGTGATCTTTGCTATACGCAAGTTTAGACAGTATATAGAGGGTTATCAATTCAAAGTGATAACTGATCACAGCAGCCTTAGATGGTTATGTAATCTGCGCAACCCGACTGGTAGGTTGGCACGCTGGGCTCTTGAACTTCAGGGTCACAAATATGTCATAGAGCATAGACAGGGTAAATATAATGTTGTGCCCGATGCTTTATCACGGATATATGAAGATGCGGAAATATCTATTGCATCGATTAGTCAGGATTTACAGTTTCGCGATCATTGGTATAATGATCGGTTTAATAAGGTAAGGAAAACTCCGAAGAATTTTCCTGAGTGGAAAATTGTGGGCGGGCGACTGTATAAATATCGTCCAAATCCTGAACTAGTTTCAATTCTTGGTGAGGATGACGATGCATGGAAGCTCGTCATTCCAAGTGAAAAACGACATCAAGTTCTGCAAGAATGTCATGATCAGCCGACAGCTGGACATTTTGGCAGAGAAAAGACTTATAGTCGGGTGGTAGAGAAGTATTTTTGGCCACGACTATACAGAGACGTAGCGAAGTATGTACGTAGTTGTAAACTTTGCCAACAAAGTAAAGTTGAACAACGTGTTTTACCTGGTTTTATGGGAAAGAGAACCGTGCGTAGACCATGGCAATGGGTGGCTGGGGATATTATGCGCCCCATGCCAAAGTCTGTAAAAGGACACGAATATGCACTTGTGTTTCAAGATCTCTTTACTCGTTGGATCGAGTGTATACCGCTACGTAAAGCTAATGGTAAGTCAATACTTACTGCTTTCAAAGAGAGAGTAGTGCTTCGATTCGGTGCACCAGAAGTATTCCATTCAGATAATGGCACCGAATTCAAAAACAAGTTGATTGACGAGTACCTAGCTGCTCAAGGAATTAGACATTCTTTTTCGCCGCCATACCATCCGCAGGCGAATCCTGTGGAAAGAGTGAACAGGACGATTAAACGTGAAATTTCCACGTATGCGAACGGCAATCATCGTGCGTGGAATGAGCATCTTAGCGAGATAGCTTTTTCGTATAATACGGCTGTGCATGCGTCGACAGGCGAGACGCCTGCAATGTTGAATTTTGGCCGGCAGTTGAATATGCCTGCATCACTTAGAAGGTTAGAAGATAAACAGGCTATTACTAAAGAAGGGGTGGACGACTGGAAGAATCGTCTATCTAAACTGCCAGTGCTGCATGAGCGTGCGCAAGCAATTTCGCAAGAATGGCAAGAACGTCAGGCGATTCATTTTGATGCACGTCGTCGTCCAGCTGAATTTGAGGTTGGTGACAAAGTCTGGAAACGCAGTCATGTGTTATCATCGGCAGCGGGTGGAGTCGCTGCAAAGCTTGCTTTTCCTTTTGTCGGTCCGTACATCATTACCGCTAAGAAGGGCTCGAACACTTTTGAATTGACGAGCGAGCAAGGGAAGATTGAAGATCTTATTGCAGTTGAAGAACTTAAGAGATTCCACGAGGCGGATGACATCAGCTCAGAGGAAGACACTCGACCACCGGGGGATGGCGATGATGAGGCGAAGAGCGACCCGTCTGATGCGAGCGTTAACGGTTTTAGTGAGGGAAATATTTCAACGAGTGCTGGCGGACAGCAAAGCGGTAGTTCAGGGAAAGCGTCGAAGACATTTGACATGTCAAGCGTAGGTAAATTGATTAATGTTGTGAACGACGTCTGCGAGGTCAAGCGTCGACCGGGGCGTCCGAAAGGCTCGAAGAAAATTAAACCGAAAGAAGTGGTAAATTTGTCACCACGAAAAACTCGTGCTCAGCGGCGTGCGTTGTAATGTACTTGTCATTAGTCATTCATTTTTCATTCTCATTTCATGTCCTTAACCTTAGTTTCCTTTCTCTCGTTTGTTTACATCAGATTGAAGATGGAGGATCAGCAGCGCCAGATCTCAAGGCAGACGGGCGAAGCTCGTCGACTTCGTTTGGAGGCAGCGATGGCTGAAGGCCGTGTAGTTATCTGCACGGGTGACGTGTCAGGAGGAGTCACCATGACTCTCATGCTGGGCAATGCGCTCCAGCATGTGAATAACACGGGTAATGTGATGCAGGTGAACCCCACCGATTCACCTACAATTACCGAGGTCGAGGGAGCTGCTGGTCCAGTACCAGCATTGCCAGCAGCAGAGAGTGCGGAGGTCGTTGTGCCTCGCACCGTTGATCGACCTGAAAGTGTGCAGGGGGTGGAGGAAAACCCTGCACCATTGCTCGTGGAGTTGGCAGCTGCCGATTCCGAACCCAGTGAGGATCAGGAGTGGGAAGACCTGGTTGAGGAGATCGGTAAGCTGCGAGCCGAAAATCGGAGGATGGAGGAATGGGAAGCGGACGTCTTCCGCCGCTTCGATGCCTTCATTCAAAGGAAGGACCGCTGCGCTCAGTCTGACGTAATGAAGTTGGCTGAGCGCGTCGCTGATCGTCGCGAGGAACAGCAGGCGATCGCGCGAGTTCGCAAAGCTCGCGCGCAACGGCGACGCGATGAGCAACGAGAAGTGGAGCTGGTAGAGGAGCGTCTGCGAGCAATGCGACTGGCGAGGGAGAAATTGGAAGAAGAGGAGAGACGTGAGGTCATGCGAGTGAGGAAGCTGCAGGAGCAACTCTCCTCAGCTCGCATGCGAGAAGAACAAGAGAAAAGCAGGTTGGAGGTACGCACTGCGTACCTGCAGAAGAAGCGCTTGGAGGGGCCCAAGTGTTACGTGTGTGGTTATCCGGGTGTCAAGAATACCAAGACATGCCCGGAGCGCGCCACACACGCCGAAATCCTTAAGAATGCGGGGAGATAAGGGAGGTGGTTAGTTTTTTTTTTCTCTCCTTTGTGAAGCAATAAATAGTATAATTCATTTCCTTTATTTCATTTGTCATGCATTGTATTTTTGTTTCCTAACCTTACTCCTTGTGTCTGCTCATTTTACCCTGAATTATTGTACGATCGTGCGACATGTGTGTAGAGCTGCTTCGCAAGCTACGCAGCGTCTGGAAGGGGGGTGTAACGAGAGGTTAGGCGTGCTATTTGAATAGCGCGTGCTCGTTGTGTCGCACGATGCGAACTTAGTAGTAGGCGACGCTACTGTACTGCGGCAAGGGCCGCGCGGGGAAGAGTAGGAGAAGGCCCGCGCGCCACGCTGATCAGATTCGATTTGACCACAGCCGGTGTGTGCTTCGCGTTATATATTCGACCTTTTGCAAAGCCACCATCGTGCCCGAGGTGTGTTATTGCCGATACGGAGACGAGCTAGAGGTGATTGAGGATACTCGTCATCTGCGTGCTGGAGAAGGGACGCCTTCTCCGTGCCCATCCGAATCGACCCAGGCAGGGATCCCGTAGAGGAGATAGCGGCTCGAGAAAGAGTACCGAGGAAGCAACGCGTACCTCGTACCGACTGTAAGTCGAATTTCGTTAAGAACCATTTTCCTCATTGAGATCGCCAAAGGCGAGTGTTCTCTGCCACAGAACACTCGTCTCTTTCTTAATTGAATGCGTGCGTTATTTCTCTCCG
>JACCIB010001126.1:0-55073 GCA_018906965.1 Philotrypesis tridentata | reverse complement strand
AAGCATTGGAAAGAGACTTTTCGGGGGACGTTGCCGCTGCCAGCATCGCTTCCTATACTATCTCCTCACCTGTGTCGGTGAGTCGATCACTACTGCGCTCGAATAGACGCGGATATTTCCGCGTCTCTTTAATGTTCTAGACGCCCCTCCCCCTTCTCTCTCTCTCTCTCCTCTCTCTCTCTCTCTGTCACTCTCACTCTCACTAATACTCTGTCAAAGTATTTTAGTGGTGGTGGGCAGAGGCGCTTTGAATAAAAGCTCCTACTGAAGCTTTTTTTTTTCGAGCCGTGGAATTTATTCAGCGGAAGATACGACCGCGGACACTTCCCCCTGATGCAGATTTCACCTTTCGCGCGTATAAACGCGTGCCTGCATTCACGTGCATGTGTGCATGTGTATACGTGTGTCTGTCTACACATGTATATGTCTATAGGTGTACGCGGCTACGTATAGACATGCGCGGACGCGTATAAATTTGGATTTCACTCGCTGCTATAAGCCCGAAACTCGCGCCTTCGCGCGCTTTCTCCCCTCGACGCGGTGTGAATCGCGGCGGGAAAGATCGAATGGACCGCGAGCGATTTATTATATCGGACGCGTCGACGCGCGCGCGATACGTACGTAAGGTGTACGTGTATCGGAACGTATTTCACTCTGATTCTCTTAGTTCGTGAATATATGTCGAATTTCAGGGAAAAAAAATGCACCTAAACATTATATTATATGATCTGTGAGTCATCGTCTTACCAGCCAGCGAATCATGGTTTGTTTTGATTTTATTTTTTCGCTTTGATTTTATGTACGAACGTGACGCAGAACTAATTAATTAACATTTCTAATTACTTAACATATTAACACGACTACCTTAATTAATTAACATTCTTTACAGCAACTGCCTGCGTGCAATTTCTTCCGCACTCCATCGCTTTCCATTCGCCGTATCCCTCTGTCCCTATCAACCTGCAATAATACTCAATCGTCGACCGTCACTATATAACTTTTCATCTTACAATCTACAAGTACAACCTACAGGTAAGTAAGCGTTTTTTAATTCATGTATAGTAATAGTATACTCGCCAATGCATTTAAGGAATGCAAGGATACATAGCATCATACAAGGTAAACCTCGGGGAGTACTCTTCCTCTTTTTCTGCAGCCTCTGTCTCTCATGTGTAACTGTCGCGTCGGCTAACGCTTGCATGTCTATAATTATACTCGCACATATGAGATCAAGTGAAAATTCAGCGAGGAAGACATTTTTTTTCTTATGTAGTGTGGCATAGAGACCTATATTTACATACTCCGTGGCTGGTTTAGTTCGAAATTGAAAAATTCCATTTTAAAAACAATGAAATGTACAAAATGTAAACGATTATTCAACTGTTACATAATGTTTGAGCATCATCTATCAACGGCTCACATTAATAATATATTATGCCACATTTGTGGCTGTACTATAAAAAATAAAAGGCACTTTCAACGACATCTTAGAGAACATGCATTAGAAAAATTGTTCAAATGCAATATTTGTGATAGCGCGTTTAAAAGAATATATCATTTAAAAAAGACATGCTCTGTGTCATTGACATATAGAACATCATATCTGTAGTTTTTGTGGCAAAGAAATAAATAGATTAGACAATTTGAAACGACATGAACAACTACATCAAAAAGTAAATATGTTTATATCAATATATGTAAATTTATAACTACAGAATCATCTTAAAATTTGTTTACAGCAAAATGAGTGAAAAAAGACAGAATACTTTTGAATCAGAAACACTCACTAAAAAAAGAAAAATTATTCCATTTACAAGTTCTGAAAATATGAAAAAATTTATCGTAGGAGATAAGTCTGCGTGAGTGAATTAATTTGACTACAAGTTTTTATACAGACTTTTTGTAATATAGATTTTACATCTCTTTAAATTTGTTTTTTAGATGTATTGTAGCATATGTAGATGAGATTACAGCAGAAGAAACATTTGTTAATAGTATGACTCAGAAAGAATTTAAATTGTTTAAGTTTGTAGCTAACAATAATGATGGTTTATCTATCCAATGTAATATTTACGGTGAAAATATTGAGTCTTTTGCTTCTGAAATAAAATTAAATCATGTAAGTGTAATCTTATAAAGTTGGATCTACATTTAATTACATTTTAGTAATATTTACACGATAAAAAGTTTTTGAATACATTTCTAGAAATTTTTATTGGAAAATTTGTTAGTCGGAAAAGCTAAGAAATATACAAAAGGAAATGTTTCGTTTGAATTAACTCTTCAAAATTATAGTTCTATAACAATGCTTGGACCTTTTACAGTTTCAAATAATAATACTACTATCAAAGAATGTCAATTTCAAAATATACCACAGCACAAAGGATTGATAAGTAAAAATTTTAGTTCTGGGGTATAATAAAATGTAATATATACATTATTTAATGTCTTAATATTGTATAGAAATTTCTGGATATTTGCGAAATATGTTTGTGATCAAAAACAGTAGAACAAAATCAGAATATTTCGGATGCATTACTGATGGAACTTATAAATTAGACGTTTTATTAATTCATTCAGAAAAAGTACACATTGAACGTGGAAAAAAATTAAAAATTATTGGAGATTTACAAGAAAATGGTTAAAACATTTTTTCAGTAAATTTATATTTGTTTATAATAATATCATACTAAAATATATTAACTAACAATAATGTACAGGAAAACTTTTCTTCTGAGAGTAAAACAGTTAAACAATATCACAATTTTAGAAGAACCGTTAATGGATTTAAATACATTAATAAGTGCCTGTGAAATATTTCTAAATTCGGTTTGTAGAAATTAATACTTAGATGTATCATCATGTATATTTTCGAAGTTTTCATTGTAAATAACAATTTACAGAATGACGAAGAAAATAAAAAAATCCAACCGAATGTAGAGTAGAGGTATACTGCAACAGTTACTCCAATTTAGGTAAAAATGCTACAGTTTTAGGGCAATTATTGCTCCAAAACTGGCGGAAATATTTACTTAAGCTTTCTTTGTTTCAGTAAAATAGTAATTTCACTATTCTTTTACTGTTACACTGTAACTATACATAAGTGTTCCTATCTACCCCACCTCCAACCATTTGCTTACATAAATATATTTGCAGATACGCTTATATTCTCGTTGATGCATGGTTATCATGGTGCTACAACTGATAACGCAGTAACTATTCACACTGACTCAAGTATTACCGTAGTAACTCCAATATTTTACTTCAGTATCATATAAAAAGAGGAACAGCAGCAACAGGTCTGATATCAATAATTATCACTTTTTTAATTTTTTAGTATATAAAATATACATAATTTGGTAACAATATTACATTTATTAAAATGAAAAGTAGTTCTCAAGTTAAAATTAAAGGCGATGGAAATTGTTTATTTCGATGTTTTTCTTATTATTTATATAATAATCCAGATTTTCATGTTCAACTAAGACAACAGGTAGTAAAAAACGTTATTAACCAATGGGATGTATATAAATGGTTCGTAATAGGTAACAGTTACTACAAAGACATTGACAATAGTGATCAATATTTTCAATACATGTCTTGCGTTGGCATTTATGGAACTGGAATAGAAATTCGTAGTTTTGCAGACCTTTATAACGTTGACGTATCTATTAATGATGTTAATACAAAATCAGTTATCAAATTTGGAAACAATTTCAGTAAATCTAAATTAAATTTATTGTTATCTGGTAATCAAGATTCAGGTCATTATGATGTAATTAGCTGTGTTAATTCTAATAAACAGTCAAATCAAATAAATAACAAACAATCATCACTTAATTCTTCAAATGAATTTAATCTACAAGTTAAAATTAAAGGCGATGGAAATTGTTTATTTCGATGTTTTTCTTATTATTTATATAATAATCCAGATTTTCATGTTCAACTAAGACAACAGGTAATAAAAAACGTTATTAACCAATGGGATGTATATAAATGGTTTGTAATCGGTAACAGTTACTACAAAGACATTGACAATAGTGATCAATATTTTCAATACATGTCTTGCGTTGGCATTTATGGAACTGGAATAGAAATTCGTAGTTTTACAGATCTTTATAACGTTGACGTATCTATTAATGACGTTAATACAAAATCAGTAATCAAATTTGGAAATAAATCCAATAATTCTAAATTAAATTTATTGCTGTCTGGTAAACTAAATTCAGGTCACTATGATATAATTAGCTGCATGAATTCTAAAGATAAGTCAAATCGATCAATCAACAGTCAATTATCAATTAATTCAAATGAATGTGATAAAGAAAAAGAAATTACAAAAATTAAAATTCTAGACGATGAAAATAGTTTATTTCGCTGTTTTTCCTTGTTTTTGAACAATAAGGAAAGATTTTATTATGCCGTAAAGCAAAACTTAGTAAATAACATTGTAACTAATTGGGAAGACTACAAATGTTTTATTGTTAAGAAAAGTTATTACAAATGCGTGACAAATGCTAAAGAATATTTTAGATATATGTCACAAAATAAAGTTTATGGCGGAGAAGCAGAAATTCACAGTTTTGCAAATATGTATAATGTATTTGTATCAGTTAATGATTTAAATTCAAGTAAAATTTCTAAATTTGGAAATAATTTGAATGTTTTCAAGTTAAATTTAGTAAGCAGCATTAGAAATGTTTTCAACCATTACGACATTATATCTTACTATAACACGAATATGAAAATAATAAATAAATACATTGGAAACAAGAAACGTATATTAGAAGATAGCGAAAACAAAATTTTGAGGAAAAAACCAAAAGTTTACAACATAAGTGATGTATCGTTTTTTGGTGAAATGAATTTCGTTTGTGACAACTGTTCAGCTGTTTACTGGAAAGAGGAAAAGAAAAAATCAACATGTTGTCACAAAGGCAAAATTTGTTTATCTCCAATGATATACAATCATAAGTTACAGGATTTGCTTATGACTGATAAATTATATAGATTGTTTATTAGATACTATAATAATGCATTTTGTTTTGTAACTTTCAATGCTAATGTTCAGTTCAAAAAAAATCAAAAAGCTATATACAACCTTAAAATTCAAGGTCAAGTAAGTCACTCAACACCAACCTTTCTCATAAATTCAAAAAGTAAAAACGAATCCTGTGGCCAGTTGTATATCTACGATAATGATATTGCAATTGAAAAACGATTACAAAAAAACAAAAACATCTGTAAAGAACATTTACAGACATTAACTGAAGTATTAAATAAAAATCCATATGCTGAAAAGTACAAGTATTTGAATCAGTTAGCAAATATTAAACAGCTACCAAATTATAGGCTTTACTTTATTCAAAAAAACGATAAACATAGACATAGGTATAATAAACCATTAACAGCTGAATGTGGCGCAATTATCGTCTCTAAATCTGGAATACCTCACGATTATGATTTATGTATTTATCCGAAATGTAAATCGAAAGATCATGAAATTGAAATGACGTATTTGAATAAATTATCACATCATGTTGACCCTATGGTTTTTCCATTGTTATTTCCAAATGGTGATTTAGGATGGAGTATAGGTTATACAAAAAATCCAAATTCTTCAGAAAAGCTTACAATGTTACAATATTATTCATACAGATTAGCATACAGACCAAATTCAGATTTTAGTCCCCTCTTATATAGTGGAAGATTAACTCAACAGTTTTTTATACATGCATATGTAATGGTTGAAAGTAATAGAATGAATTTTTTTAGAAACAATCAGAAACAGTTAAGGATTGAATGTTATCAAGGTTTAGTTGATCACGTTATGCGTAGTGCATCAAACATATCAAGTAATTTTGATAAAGAGAGAATAGGAAATATTTTTATTTTACCATCGACATACATTGGTAGTCCAAGATATATGCAACAGCATTATCAGGATGCAATGGCTATATGCAGAAGTGTTGATTCGAAAATTGACATATTTATGACAATAACGTGTAATCCAAAATGGAAAGAACTTAAACAAGTTCTTAAAAATTTTCCACCTAATACTACACCCAACGACATTCCAAATATTACAGTCCGTTTATTTTTTGCTAAATTTAATTCTATTTTAAATGATGTTACGAAAAATAAATTATTTGGTGAAGTTATTGCTTGGATTTATACAATTGAATTTCAAAAAAGAGGTTTACCTCATGCGCATGTAGTCATAACATTGCATCCTAAAGATAAATTGCTAACACCTGCAGCTATTGATAAACACATATCAGCAGAAATTCCGAGTGAAGACGATACATTACGTAAATTGGTAATTAAGCACATGTTGCACGGTCCTCACACAGAAAAATCTACTTGCATGGACAAAAATAAAAAATGTAAAAGCAAATTTCCTAAAAACTTTCAGACAACAACTATCTTTCAGAAAAGCGGTTATCCATTATATAAAAGAGATAATAACATTTCAGCAAATCACGTGTATCGTAACAAAAATAGTAATATAAAAATTCCTGTTGACAATTCAATGGTTGTACCGTACAATAAATTTTTACTGAAAAAGTATAAATGTCATATAAATGTAGAGTACTGCTATTCCATTCAAAGTGTAAAATATATTTTCGACTATATTCATAAAGGGGGAGATATGGCTTATTGTAAATTAAAGAAAGTAGATGAAGAAAAAGAGCATTTGATATATGACGAAATTACACAATTTGTTAATGGTAGATACTTGAGTCCTATGGAAGCAGCATGGCGACTACAAGAATATCCTTTATGCGGTAGAAATCGTACAGTTATACCTTTAGCTGTTCATACAGAAAATCAACAAAACATCGTTTTTGAAGAAAACAAAGAAACTGAAGCAATTTCTAAGCATAGAGGTACCACTCTCACAGCATGGTTCAGTTTAAATAAAATTGACAATTTTGCTAGAAATATTAGATATGTTAATATACCCAGATACTATCGATTTGACTTACAAACTAAATCATGGGTAAAACGATTACAAGAAAAAGAAAATTATGCAATAGGAAGATTACGTATAGTGTCACCAAAAGATAGTGAACGATTCTTTTTAAAATTAATACTAAATAGAGTTACAGGTGCAACCAGTTTTTCAGATCTTAAAACTTATGCAAATATAACTTACAATTCTTACAAAGAAGCAGCAATAGCTATGGATTTAATCGAACATGATTCTCAAATTTATAATATATTTGAGGAAGCAATTACTGTCATGTTACCTTCCCAATTACGTAAATTCTTTGCATGGTTTCTTTTATCAGAAAATATACAAGGTAACATCATTTGGGAAAAATTTAAAAAATATTTCATGGAAGATTTTTCAGAAGATCCAGAACAAAACGCACTAAATTCTATAAATAATATTCTATCACTTGAAGAAATGACTTGTAAAGATTTTGGTTTACCTGAACCTGATCCAAATATTATTAACTTATCAAATGATATACATTTATACGTTGTTCAAGAAAGCAAAGTTCATTTTAATTCTATGTATTCTAAACTGAATAATGATCAAAAATTAATATTTGAAAATGTTACAAATAACAGTTACACTATGTTTTTCATTGACGGTCCAGGAGGATCAGGAAAAACATTCCTATACAAGACATTAATTTATTACTTTTTATCATTACAAAAAAAAATTGTATCAATGGCTTGGACAGGAATTGCATCTATCTTACTACCAATGGGTGTAACAAGTCATAGAGCATTCCGTTTACCTTTAGATTTAGATAGTATTGAAATTGCATGTTTAAAATCTGCATCAGATAAGAGAAAATTAAGAGAAGCAGATGTAATTATTTGGGATGAAGCATCAATGATTCCTAAAAAAGCATTAGAGATCGTTGATAAAACACTTAAAGATATATGTAATAATAATAAATCATTTGGAGGTAAATTAATAATATTAGGAGGTGATTTTCGACAAATACTTCCAGTCGTCAAAAACAGTTACGAAAATGCTATTGTTGAAGAAACTATAAAATATTCCTCATTGTGGCCTTCTTTTAAAATTTTTCATTTAACGCAAAATTTACGTTCAGAAAATATAAAATTCTCATCACTTTTATTAGATTTAGGAAATGGTAAAATAAATTCTTTTAAAATTCCAGATAATTGGAAAACAAATGATGTTTGTTCAAAAATCTACAGTGATATAAATAAATACAATTCTATAGATCGAGTTATTTTAGCACCACATAACGACGACGTTAGAAAAATCAACAATAAAATATTAAAATTGTTAAATGGAGAAACAAAATATTATTATAGTATAGATTACGCTACGCACAAAGAAACAGATCAAACCGATGAAAACATTCATTTAAATTATTATATAGAAATGCTTAATAACATAAAAGAAGGTCTTCCTCCCCATAAGCTTTGCTTAAAAGTTAATGCAATAATTATGTTGATAAGAAATTTAAGTATTCACGAAGGTTTATGCAATGGTACACGTTTAAAAATTACAAAATTATTTAAATACAATATAGAAGCAGAAATTATAACCGGTGAAAAAAAACACAATAGAGTTTTTATTCCTAGGATTACATTGAGTACGCCAAAAACGTCAGCGTTACCATTTATTTTATATCGCAAACAATTTCCAATAGTATTAGCTTTTGCTATTACTATAAACAAATCTCAAGGCCAAAGTTTTGATAGTGTTGGATTATACATTGGAAAACCATTATTTTCACATGGTCAATTATACGTAGCTCTTTCTAGATGTAAAAATCCAACTAATATATATATTCAAAATGAAGCATCAGAAAATTCCGCAGAACTTAATAATATAGTGTGGAAGAAAATTTTTGATAATTAATTTATGTAATATTGTTACAATAATATGTATTATTGTTATATTAATGCGGTAGGCTTAAATTAACAACTGAAAAAAGACGTATTATTGTTTATAAATATGAATTTATAAAGAATATTTATTCAGTAGTTAAATAAAGCGTACCCCTTAATATATTTATTAAATTATTTATTTTAGATACGTCATGGAATGGGATCCAATTCAAAATTTATGGGTAAGAGTAGAAAATGATATTCAAAGAAATCATTTACTACAAGTAAATCACGAAATTGAAAATCATTTAAATGAAGAATTAAATTATCAAGTTTATTTAAATCATATAATGAATGAATACGATGAAGAGGTACTTCAAAATTTTCATTCTAAGATTAAATTTTATGAAATTTCAAATAATACTATAATAACTAAATTTACCAGTTTAGATGAAATTCCAACAAATATTAGTCTCGACATAATTCGCGTTTTGAAATTTCGTAAAAGAAAAAATTTATTACTGAAAAATTTCAGACATGAAGATAATGAATATGTAAGTTACATCTTAAAAATTAGTAATATTATTTATTACATTTATGAATTTAAAAAATAACATATTCTTATGAAAGTCTGAAATTATTCCTAAAATTTAACAGTTAACAGTTTTTACATATCAATAATTTTTTTTTATTATTACTAAAATTTTTATTATTAATTTTTAATTATTAATCCCAAAATTTTCATTGTTAGTAGTAATTGTGGTTATATGGCTACAGGCGATGATTCCACAGTTTTTTTCTGAACATTATATAAAATTCTAGATTATAAATTTTATTTTCATTATGTTACCAATCAACTTTAAATATTGTTTAGAAAAAAATAAAAAAAAAATCAACGCGCCAAAACATATAATGTTTATATAAAACATAATGTCTAATGTTTATATGTTTTATGACAGTACCCCTAGGGTGGTGTGGAAATCTGTCACTTTAACTTCATAAAATACTTTACATTTATTTTCACACGTTGTAACGTTATCGTTTTTACAGTTACATCTTTTATCAAATTAACGAATACCGATTAGCGAGCGAAGCAAGCAGCAGGATGATAAACGTTATTATTGCTATATAAATATAGCGGGCATGATTCGCATCCTGAACTAAACATCCTTCACCACGTCTTATACATGGGGGTTGGCGAGCGGAGCGAGCAGGGGGGAACCCCCCCTAGTATATATATATATATTGAAACGGGCCAGAAAGGTTTATCTATCCCGGCACGTGAGTTCGAGACTCAAGAATAGTAATTCGGGATAGTTTTGTCGACGTATTTTATAATACCGTCCACGTTTTGAGATTTGAAGAGTATTTCTTGCCCGGCGGTGTTTATTAACATTTGTAGTGTCTTAATGGTATCATAACCTATTATACACGGTTTTATGAGTTTTGGTATTACTATATATATTATTTTTGTTTTGATTTGATTTATTTTTGTGTTTAGTTGTACTTGTAGTTTTATTCGCGTGGATTTATTGCCAGTCGCGTTTTTGATTGTTTTGCCACTTATCGGTAACGTAGGGCATTTTTTGAATTTCTCGAGGTTCTAATAGTAGAATTCCTCGGATATAGCAGTGACTTCGCTACCTGTATCGATAAGTGCATTTGTTTTTGTTTGTTCAATTTCGATTTCTATTTCCGGACAATGTAAAACTTCTATGTTTTCGCCAGAGGGGCTACTATCGCGTAGAAGTTCCTTCCGGGGGTCTTCTATTATTGACGCGATTTGAGTTACACATTTACTTTCGCGTTTTTTTGAAAGCGCGTCATTTTTATGTGTAACTATTCTTCGTTTTTTAAAGTTTTGAGGATATCTTGAGGATCTACTTCGAAATTGAATATCCCGGTGTCATGTTTGTTTTGTGAATTTGTTCCCCCTCCTTGGGGATTTTTAGTTTGATTTGAGTTTTTGCATATTGCTTGGATAGTTTTTGGCTTATTTGGCCATTGTTTACCCGGTGGTTTAGCTTTAGTGTCACTCGGATTTTCTCCTGTTGAGGAATTTTGACTTTTTTCGGTTTTATTTGGAGTTTCATTAGTGTTGCGACGTGTTTTATTGTCGTCGTTGTCATAGTCAGTTAGTATTACTAAGAATTCGTTAATGTTGTTGATTTTTTGTGACATTACGGTACGACGAATATCGCGTTCAAAATGATCAGCTATTTTTCGAATAATTTCTTCGTCGGATATTTTCATTTCGAGATCCCGAGCCAAGTTGCACATGTAAGTGGCGTAGCTAACTCGCGAGAATTTTCCTGAACGATATTGCCCATATTCGAGTCGCGTGGATTTTTCTCGTTGGATGTTTCGGTTCCAGAATCTTTCTTTGAAGCATATTACAAATTCATTAATTGTTTTTATATTTAATTGTAAATACCACCAGTTTTGTGCGTCCCCTTCTAGAGTCTGAGAAATCAGGTGTTTCAGCTCGTATTCGTCGGGGTTAAGTGCTTCTGCGTATGACTCTAATTCTTTAATAAATTTAATCGGTCTTTCCGACGCGAGACCTTTGAATTTCGGCGGATCTAATTTTAGCTTTCTGGAATTGTCTGTCATGTCGCTTGACGTTCTAGAGGCTTTAGCTAATCTTTCGATTTTACTTATTGACTTTGTCATATCGTCTTTGTCGATTTGTATTTTGTTTTCTATTTGATTTATCTTTGCCGCGTGTGTCGCGTCGTGTGATATCAATTTGTCCACGTCATCTTCTAACGTAGCATTTTTTTCTTTGAGAGTTTTTATTTCTTCCCGGAGGGATTCTACGTATGCAGTTAGTGTCTCTGATTGTTCATCGATCGCCGATTTTTCACTTTTATGCTTTAATGTGATTTTGTCGGTTTTTGGTGTCCCCGTGGAATTTTCTAATGCGGTTACTCTATTGCCGAGGTCATTTGTTTCGAAGTGTAAATTTGTTATTTGTGAGTCTACTTGAATTTGCCATTTTTGTTCTTCTGTTAATGTATCAGAGTGTGTGTTTTTTAAATCTTCGAACGATTGGGCGTATCGCCTGTGTCGTTCGTCGTGATCTGCCATTGTAAAAGATAATTGTTTCACGTGAATTTATAAATAGTTATTTGTTCAAAAATATCAACTTCTCGTGACTCTCTCGTAATATTACTAATATCTCGAGTCCCTGTTCGGGCGCCAATGAAACGGACCAGAAAGGTTTATCTATCCCGGCACGTGAGTTCGAGACTCAAGAATAGTAATGTATCGCGAGTCGGTCGAGGGAGGGGTCGAAACCGCCTCCGCAAGAGTGACTATCCCTACCCTCCTGAGTTAATCAGGGGGATGCTGCTCGTCGATAAACGGCGGAGGTCAATCTCGGTATGACTCGTCGTTTATCGACTTAGGAGGGCCTCCACACAGCCGTCGGGGTACGGGTCGTCAAGTACCTGATGCGCAGGTAACGTGACACCCTCGCCCTGTACGAGGGGGAGAGAAGGTCGGAGGAAGAGTTAGGCAAAAGAGTTTTAACTTGACTTTAATAATTATTTATTTAGTTTCAATGGACAGAGTGAATTTAAGTAGCTCCTTAATGCAATAAGGGGGGGGGGGGGAAATGGCGTTGTACAATCCCTATCCGAGCGCTATTCTCATGAGGCATCAGGATGCACGTGGCCGGGAGCAGGTGCGCATTTCCCTCGAGAGGGTCTTGCTCGCTGCTGGAGCTACAGGCGAATGACGATCTCTCTGCTGTTGCGCTGGCTTTTATACTGGTCCGGCGCCTATGCTGCTGTGTTTAAGCCGTTGCTCCCTCTCCCGGCGCTCGCTTGTACTAGGCGTGAAAAGGTGGCGCTGCTGTGTGTACTGCTTCCGTGGCGGCAGCGCTTGTGTTTGACGTGGCGTCTTGCTGAAGTTTGTTGTTCTTCCTCTATGGTAAGGTAGATTGTACCGACGGTGGTTTGTTCATCGTAGCCGGCCGTTTCATTGCCCCCCCAACAAAAATTGTTGAGGTTAGGCCGATAACAAATTTTTGTTTTAAGTTGTAGATAGGCAGGTTGGTGAGCAAACCATCGTGAAAAATAACATTGCAAGTATTTACATTTGTGTGTTTTTATTACAAAATATTTAAAAAAAAACAAACTGTATATCCGCTCCGGAAAAAAAAATAGATAACTTATTTGACATAATATTAAAAAAAAATACTGTTCGTTATCACAAAAAGAATTATCATTGTTTCGGCGCGTGTCGCGTACTTATGGTGCTTCGGCGAATTCTTTGTATTCGTCGATGTTTATTTCATCGAGCGTTCTCCATTCGGCGAGGATGCGAGATAGCTTGGCGATCTCTGCTGCCCTTCTCCTCCTTTCCACCTCGCGCTTCGTCTCTGCCCTCCAAGTTTGGGCGTCTGCCCGGGTTTCGTCGAGGGAGGCGGGGGAGTATTCCTCGCTCCATTGCGTTGCTGGTGGCACTTGGGTGGCTGGTTTTGCCGGCCTTGTTGGTGTTCTTAAGATCGGCGGCAGCGAAATAGTTGGTGGTGTATCTTATGCGTTTTGCTGGTGGTGGGGGTGGTGGAAGTGGTGGCATTATTCTCGCGTCCTCTTGGGCTGGCGGTGTGGCCGCTGGCGTTCTTGTTGGCGAGCTGGTTCTCAGCCATTCGGTTGGGGTCTGCGTGCGCCGGTGTTTCAGCGGTGCTGTCTGCGTCGTACGGCATAGCGCGTTGGACTCCGGCCGAATGGTTGCGGTATATGGCCTTGGCCTTATGAAGGCGATGTAGTGGACGTCTTGGTGGGGAAACGTTTGGGCCCAGTGCCGTCCTTCTTCCAGCATGGCTCGGGTCACCTGCGTTGCTTGGGTGCATCGCCCCGTTTTTCCGCACGTTTGTGTCGCTGCGTCGGTCTTTTGCGGTCTTGACATGTTGCCGGTTTGACGATTACTGTTGTATTGGCGAGCACGAAGCTCTTCACGCGTTTGGTTGTTATTTGTGACATTTTCTTAGAACTTTTCGCGGTCGCCCGTGATTTTATATAGTCTATTTTTCGTAACTGAGCATGGGTATACAGTTTGTTCTTCTAGCGTGTATATAATATGTATGTTGCGAAGTTTTTATTTTTATTCGAAATATGGTTTTAGATTTTGTACATGGAACTTTCCTCGTTCTTTCTTTGTAGTTGGGTTTTCTAGCAAATATGTGTCGAGTCCAATGACTTCTTTTATTTTGAATGGGCCTTCGAATATGTTTAAAAACTTAGCAATTTTACCGCCTTCCGAATCGGTTACATTTAATGCTTTTATTAGTACATTGTCGTTTTTTTTTTGAGTATGGTTTTGAGTATTTTTCTTATTTGCTCGTTTTGTGGCTATTTTTGTCGCTCTTTCTTTTGCTAGATATATTCTTTGTTCGTGTGATGTATTTTTGTGTGTGTTTGGAATGTGTAAAATTGTTTGCCATACTCGTGTTGGCTGCCTATTACAATGTAGTTCTAGTGGTGTACAGTTTGTTGTATCGTGGTGGATTTCGTTTAGGATTGTTTGAATCGTTGGTACAATTCTACTCCACGTTTTGTGTTTCTCGTCTAATAGTGTACGCATGAATCTACCGATTTCTCTATGCACCCTTTCGATTACATTGCTTTGCGGGTGTCTTATAGATGAATATATTATTTTGATTTTTTCAGATTCTAATGTTTTTCGGAATTTTTCACTGGTAAACTGTGTTCCGTGGTCGCAGATTATTTTTTCGGGTTTTCCGAATTTTGGTATATAATCGTTTAATAATTTATTTAACGTGGCTCCTGCCGTTGCTCTTCTGAGAGGGTAAAAAACAACAAATTTACTGAATGCATCGATTGTGGTTAATAAATATTTTGCCCCCCCCCCCCTGAAGATGGCAGGGGCCCGTAAAAATCGATTGATAGTAGCTCGTTAGGTTTACGTGTCAAGATTGGTTGGGCTATTTCTTTATATTTTGTGTTTAAAGGTTTTGTACGTTGACAATTGTCACAGTTCTTAATAGCCTGGGCAATCTTTTTACGTAGACCCTTAGCGTAGAAGTGTTCTCCTATCATTTTATACAGTTTTCTACCGCCTATGTGGGCGTACGCTTTGTGTGTTTCGATGGTAAATGGTTTTACAATATTTTTTGGAATAACGATTTTTTCTCTTATGTTTGATTTTTTGTACAGCAGGTTGTTTCTGATTTCGAATCTTCGCATCATATTTTTATCTCTTTCTTCAAGCTTTTGTTTTATGTTGATTGTATCGTGGTCATGATTTTGTTCGTTTTCAATGGATTTGCAAAGTTTTTTCAGGCTATCTGTACGTGTTTGTGTGAGTGCCGCTATTATGATTTCTGATTGTGATTCTATTTTTAATTTTTCGCTATTATCCATGCGACTTAAATAATCTGCGACTACGTTTTGTTTACCAGGAATGTGTTGGGGCCTGATATTATAGTCCTGAATAGCTAAGCTCCAGCGTTGAAGGCGCTGGTTGTTAAATTTGCACGTTTGTAGAAATGTTAATGCTTCGTGGTCTGTTCTGACTATGATATCAGGCGCTCCTTTTAGATATGAGTTTAATTTTTTCAAAGCCCATACTAGGGCGAGCATTTCTTTTTCAGTGGTGAAGTATGAGCATTCGCTCCCTTTAAATGTTCTGCTGACAAAGCAGACGATTTCTTCGTCGCCTCTGTCGTTTGTTTGAGATAGTGCCACGGCACAAGCGTAATCCGAAGCGTCTGTGGTTAAAATAAATGGCTTTTTTGGATTCGCATAAACTAAAAACATATTTTCGTTAAATAAAGATTTTATTTTTTCAAAAGCATTTTGATGTCTTTCAGTCCAAATAAATACTTTTTTGTTTTTAAGTAAATCTAATAATGGGACCAAGTGGTCTGCAAATTGTTTAGTGAACTTAGAGTAGAAATTAATAAATCCAATAAAGCTTTGTAGTGCTTTTAAATTTTTTGGTGGGGTAAAGTGTTTTATTGTTCGGATTTTTTCCGGATCCGGCCGGATGCCTTTGGCTGAAATAAAATGACCGAGAAATTCTATTTCTTTACAAAAGAATTTTGTTTTCTTAAAGTTTAACCGTAGGTTATGTTTCCGTAGTCTGGTGTATAATAAGTGTATATGTTGTAAGTGTTCATCGAAATTGTTTGACCCGACCATTAGGTCATCGACAAATAGTACCAAAAATTTCTCGAAGTCCCAAGTGGCTTCTGTTAGTCCTCTGATTAATGCGGCTCCGCTGGTTTTTATACCGAACGGTACTACGTTAAATTCATAAACATGTGAATCGATCTTAAATGCTGTATACTTCCGAGATTCTTCCGTTAGTTTGATTTGCCAATAACTCGACGTAAAATCGGATATACTCATAATCGGTTTGTTTGCACATCTTTGTAATATTTCGTCGATGCCCGGCGGACCTTCATAATTGTTGTGTAATACGGAATTTAATTTTTGTGCTGCTAGACACGGACGGATTGATCCGTCTTTTTTGCGGACGATTTTTATAGGATTTATGTAAACGCTATTTGATCGCCGTATGATTTTTAAATTTAACATTTTTTTAATTTCTTTTAACGCGTCTTCGCGGTCATGAATCGGAATTGGATATTGACGAGTAAACCAAGGTTTCTTGTCTGTTAATATTAATTCGTGTTCGTAGGTTGTTAATAAGCCCGGTTTTTTTTCAAAAATCTCTTTGTGTTTTGTAATTAAGTTTTTTAGTTTTGTTTTTTGTGTTATTGATAGGTCAACACATTCGTTTATTTTTCCGTCGATTTCTAATTCTGAAAGTTCGTCCGGATTATTATAGTTTTCCTCGTTATCTGTATTTGAATATTCGAGGTGATGATCAGCCTCACTAGTAGAGAATTCAGATCTTTGTACTATCGCGAGACTTTGGTAGTCGTTATTCGGGATAGTTTTGTCGACGTATTTTATAATACCGTCCACGTTTTGAGATTTGAAGAGTATTTCTTGCCCGGCGGTGTTTATTAACATTTGTAGTGTCTTAATGGTATCATAACCTATTATACACGGTTTTATGAGTTTTGGTATTACTATATATATTATTTTTGTTTTGATTTGATTTATTTTTGTGTTTAGTTGTACTTGTAGTTTTATTCGCGTGGATTTATTGCCAGTCGCGTTTTTGATTGTTTTGCCACTTATCGGTAACGTAGGGCATTTTTTGAATTTCTCGAGGTTCTAATAGTAGAATTCCTCGGATATAGCAGTGACTTCGCTACCTGTATCGATAAGTGCATTTGTTTTTGTTGGTTCAATTTCGATTTCTATTTCCGGACAATGTAAAACTTCTATGTTTTCGCCAGAGGGGCTACTATCGCGTAGAAGTTCCTTCCGGGGGTCTTCTATTATTGACGCGATTTGAGTTACACATTTACTTTCGCGTTTTTTTGAAAGCGCGTCATTTTTATGTGTAACTATTCTTCGTTTTTTAAAGTTTTGAGGATATCTTGAGGATCTACTTCGAAATTGAATATCCCGGTGTCATGTTTGTTTTGTGAATTTGTTCCCCCTCCTTGGGGATTTTTAGTTTGATTTGAGTTTTTGCATATTGCTTGGATAGTTTTTGGCTTATTTGGCCATTGTTTACCCGGTGGTTTAGCTTTAGTGTCACTCGGATTTTCTCCTGTTGAGGAATTTTGACTTTTTTCGGTTTTATTTGGAGTTTCATTAGTGTTGCGACGTGTTTTATTGTCGTCGTTGTCATAGTCAGTTAGTATTACTAAGAATTCGTTAATGTTGTTGATTTTTTGTGACATTACGGTACGACGAATATCGCGTTCAAAATGATCAGCTATTTTTCGAATAATTTCTTCGTCGGATATTTTCATTTCGAGATCCCGAGCCAAGTTGCACATGTAAGTGGCGTAGCTAACTCGCGAGAATTTTCCTGAACGATATTGCCCATATTCGAGTCGCGTGGATTTTTCTCGTTGGATGTTTCGGTTCCAGAATCTTTCTTTGAAGCATATTACAAATTCATTAATTGTTTTTATATTTAATTGTAAATACCACCAGTTTTGTGCGTCCCCTTCTAGAGTCTGAGAAATCAGGTGTTTCAGCTCGTATTCGTCGGGGTTAAGTGCTTCTGCGTATGACTCTAATTCTTTAATAAATTTAATCGGTCTTTCCGACGCGAGACCTTTGAATTTCGGCGGATCTAATTTTAGCTTTCTGGAATTGTCTGTCATGTCGCTTGACGTTCTAGAGGCTTTAGCTAATCTTTCGATTTTACTTATTGACTTTGTCATATCGTCTTTGTCGATTTGTATTTTGTTTTCTATTTGATTTATCTTTGCCGCGTGTGTCGCGTCGTGTGATATCAATTTGTCCACGTCATCTTCTAACGTAGCATTTTTTTCTTTGAGAGTTTTTATTTCTTCCCGGAGGGATTCTACGTATGCAGTTAGTGTCTCTGATTGTTCATCGATCGCCGATTTTTCACTTTTATGCTTTAATGTGATTTTGTCGGTTTTTGGTGTCCCCGTGGAATTTTCTAATGCGGTTACTCTATTGCCGAGGTCATTTGTTTCGAAGTGTAAATTTGTTATTTGTGAGTCTACTTGAATTTGCCATTTTTGTTCTTCTGTTAATGTATCAGAGTGTGTGTTTTTTAAATCTTCGAACGATTGGGCGTATCGCCTGTGTCGTTCGTCGTGATCTGCCATTGTAAAAGATAATTGTTTCACGTGAATTTATAAATAGTTATTTGTTCAAAAATATCAACTTCTCGTGACTCTCTCGTAATATTACTAATATCTCGAGTCCCTGTTCGGGCGCCAATGAAACGGACCAGAAAGGTTTATCTATCCCGGCACGTGAGTTCGAGACTCAAGAATAGTAATGTATCGCGAGTCGGTCGAGGGAGGGGTCGAAACCGCCTCCGCAAGAGTGACTATCCCTACCCTCCTGAGTTAATCAGGGGGATGCTGCTCGTCGATAAACGGCGGAGGTCAATCTCGGTATGACTCGTCGTTTATCGACTTAGGAGGGCCTCCACACAGCCGTCGGGGTACGGGTCGTCAAGTACCTGATGCGCAGGTAACGTGACACCCTCGCCCTGTACGAGGGGGAGAGAAGGTCGGAGGAAGAGTTAGGCAAAAGAGTTTTAACTTGACTTTAATAATTATTTATTTAGTTTCAATGGACAGAGTGAATTTAAGTAGCTCCTTAATGCAATAAGGGGGGGGGGGGAAATGGCGTTGTACAATCCCTATCCGAACGCTATTCTCATGAGGCATCAGGATGCACGTGGCCGGGAGCAGGTGCGCATTTCCCTCGAGAGGGTCTTGCTCGCTGCTGGAGCTACAGGCGAATGACGATCTCTCTGCTGTTGCGCTGGCTTTTATACTGGTCCGGCGCCTATGCTGCTGTGTTTAAGCCGTTGCTCCCTCTCCCGGCGCTCGCTTGTACTAGGCGTGAAAAGGTGGCGCTGCTGTGTGTACTGCTTCCGTGGCGGCAGCGCTTGTGTTTGACGTGGCGTCTTGCTGAAGTTTGTTGTTCTTCCTCTATGGTAAGGTAGATTGTACCGACGGTGGTTTGTTCATCGTAGCCGGCCGTTTCAATATATATATATATATATATATATATATATATGAAATATAATGAGGATAAAACATGTACATTGATCAAGATTTTTATCAATATGGATATATAAATGAGTTTAGTATTTCAAAAGTAATAGGTTGGAATTTTAGAGTCGATCCATGGAAAAGATTGCATTAAAAATGTCGACGACTAGTGCGTCACCAGGTCAGTTTGCTACAATTTGAAACCATGAATTCTATGCTTGTACTATTTAAAAGTCAATAACTGGGGAACCATTTCCGTGTATAGAATCGAAAAAATTTCTGCACGTTATACTGTACATCTTTAACGACATATCAAAAATCCAGATCGTCAATCTCATTTTTTAACTTTTTAAAATCCATTAAACTGCCGTTACAGCGGATATTTGGCGGCGATTTTGAAAGTAAATCTTTACATGTACGGAATCAAAAAAATTCTACATATTCTACTCTTAATATTCAACAGTATACCCAAAATGCAGACAGTGAGTATAATTTTTTCACTTCTTGAAAATCAATAACTTGTAAACTGCTGTTATAGCGGACGGTTGGCGATCACATTGAAAGTGATCCTTTCCATGTACCTGATCAAAAAAATTTCCACATATACTACTGCTGATTCTAAACAACATATCAAAAATCCGAATTATGAATGTTATTTTTCAACTTTTTAAAAATCAAGGGGCGCGGTAGCGCCTCGATGGCAAGTATAAGGTACGTTCAGTACGTACGCCGCCGTCGGGCGCTATAGCCAGACCCTATATACGTCTCATAGGCCCTGTTGGAGATGTGACATTCGGTTTTCTTCGCATTAAGAGCTTTGTTTCTCACTTATGAGCACTCAAATGAAAGCTTGGAATAAAACTAGCAAAATCACTTCAGGGTCATATATTGTGAAATGGCTTCTATCAAATGATATTGTGAAGTGAAAGTTCGGGGTCATGAATTCTTCTCCGTGAAAATTCTTCTCCCGTGGCGAAAAATGTTCTCCCCGGAAGTACGTCATAGTTCGTGACGTCAGCTCTACGTATACTATTGCTTACATCAATACAGTTCATCAAGTGTGCAGAAGAGCAGACGATGGTATGTATTCACATTTTTTGATTTTTCAATACAATTACACATATGCAGTGTTAAAGAAAAATAAGTACTGTACAAAATAAAGTACCAAAGTGATTTTATTTTCAACATAATATGCAATTTATAAAGCTGGGTTTGATGAAATATTTAAAAACTGACAGATATAATTATGAAAAATGTTTCACAAATAAGACTAATAGCCTCGAATTAGATAAGTATTTAGTTGTACTTTTTTTTTTAAATATACAATACATGAAAGATTCATGAACTGATTCTTTGTTAAAATATATCCTTTTGTTTTTCAGGTTTTTTTACTATTAGATTATATAAAGAAATAACTGTTCTGTGATGTGACAGCTAGTAAAGTGTTAAGAATTCATCTTTCAAGAAAGTTTCTACGTTGTTGAAGTGAATATGTAACTTTTTCTATTGTCTCCTGGGTTCATCTTTCATGCAAAGTTTCTACATTATTGAAGTGGATATGTAACTTTTTCTATCGTCTCCTGGATTCACCTTTCGAGCAAGTTTCTACATTCTTGAAGAGGATATGTAATTTTTTCTATTGTCTCCTGGGAGGTAGACTCTCAGGCTATTCGTCGAAAGGGATCCTTACACATAGCTAGAGTGTTTCATTTTCTTGGTTAAAGAATCAAAGAAAGTTTCAACATAGAGAATATTCAGTATAAGGAAAAAATTGTCTTATATTGTGAGAAGCTAGTGAAGTGTCAAGAATACGCATCGCTCATGCATGAAAGTTTCTAAGTTGATTAAGTGTATATGAATAATTCATAACTTTTCCTATCGTCTCCTGGGAGGTAGACTCTCAGGCTGTATGCCGAAAGGGATCCTGATGAGAAGCTAGTGAAAGTGTTGTATTTTCATCGTTCAAGAATCAAAGAAAATTTATACAGAATTTCCTGTTTATATAATTTTCTTGTGATGTGACAAGTTGGTTGAGTGTTACGATTATATTCAATCTTCCACGCAAGAAAGTTTCTACAATTGCGGAAGTGCTTATGTTAACTTTTCCTATCGTCTCCTGGGAGATAGATTCTGAGGCTGTACGTCGAAAAGAATTCTTATGAATAGATAGTAAGAGTGTTTTATTTTCTTGGTTCAGAGAATATTCAGTTTATATAAGGAAAAAATTATTTTCTATTGTGAGAAGCTAGTGAAGTGTCAAAAATATGCATCGCTCATGCATGAAAGTTTCTAAGTTGTTTAAGTGTATATGAACAGTTCATAACTTTTCCTATCGTCTCCTGGTTATTATATAGCACATGATAATTTTAATATTATTACCATTTACATCAATAATCATCTGGTTTGGCATTATTGCTATCTGAAAATTAAAAATGAGTTTAAAAGTTTAGTAACAATTTACAACCTATATTTTATGTGGATGATTCTCTGACAAATTATAGCTTTCCAGAAAACGTACAAATACATGTGTTCTAGAGAAAGGTATGTTTATTTATGTTTATAAATTAATTTATAAGAAGTATTTTGGGATTAGGTTCAAATTTTAAAATAATAACTACTAGACTATAATAGTTTGGATGTATGTTTTACAATAAATGAAAATATCGATTACTTATTTATAAGAAATGCCAAAAGGGCTCATTTCTGCAGACATGAATACATTTTTAAATATTTAGTTTATTTTATAACAGCTAAATTTTGTTATACTATAATTTTTTTATTTCATAATAAGCACACGATTTTTATTTGGTTTACACTATATAATAGGTGAACAGATGTACTTGGATGGCAGATTATCTATGATTTTAATTAAAAAAAAAATGATCTAATCCAAAAAATTACCAGTATTAATCGTACATTCATGTTAATGGATTTGACTTATAACGAGAAGCCAACGCTCCATACTATACACAAGATAATAAGAGAATACATATATTACGATAGCGGATTATAAAAGATTTTAATGAAAAAATATGACTTAAAACAAAATATTACGAGTAATAATAGTAAGCCTGCATTATATTTATAGATTTGTTTTACTTGAGCCAACTCTCCATACTATAGATTTTAGCTGTATTTGGGTACTTTCTACACGTATCATCTAATATTATATTTGATTAATTTTTTATTTCTTAACATTTTTATACTTGTGCGGTGACGCGCAGTTTCGGAAGGGAGGGGATACCTATAAAACTCACGTGATTTTAACCCAGGATGCTTCCTCTATGTGTATATGCTCGAAGGTTATAATTGGTGGGGCACAGTATGTTCGCACAGTCGATCTTTAACCTAAGACGTCGTCTTCGCGCGAGAAAAATAGAACAACAGAACAGACCTCTTCGGACTCTTTTTGATACGCAACAGCTGTTCTCTCATACATGGATTTAGATAGGCCAATGGCGCTGCCCACGGGTCCATCTCTCTTCTAATAAGGGACTAGGATATCATTAGCGCGCGTAAACGCGCGCGAGGGTTATAAGTAGAGGGAAATGAGATCCCTCATCACCTTCAGCAGCACCATATAGTACCATGAGTAATAAATATTTCAAATAACATGAAATAAATGGAAAAAGGAATATAGCCCCTTTAACGCTATGCACTTAGACTATAGCACAATACTTTGATACTTTTAATTTATAATAATTAGTACAAAAAACTTAGCAGAAACTATTAAATAAAAAAGTTTTTCCTGATCTTCCAGGTCCATCGATGTAGAAGCAATTATTTTCAGCATTATTATCAACATTACTTTGTTCATTAAATACTACATTTAAAATTTTATCAATTATTTCTTTTTGTTTATCATTAAGTTTATTCATTATTTCCTGTGTAATATTGAAATAATTAGTTATATCTTCTGTATTATTTGAAGCCACATGATAGTTATCAATTATTTCTGTTAATTGGTGCAGTTGAGGAAATTCATTAATATTTTTACCTTCCATTTCAAGTATAGATTGTATATCAATAATAGTTTTACAATAACTTTCATTTTGACTGAAATGTCTAGTATAATCTTCGGACATTGAATCTTTAAAATCTTCCTAAAGCTTATCTGTATGAACAGGATTGCAATGTATCAAAATACGTACGAATAATCTTCTAAGTTGTCTTGGCATCATAAATACCTCTGCTTCTGACATTGCATTGGACCATTCATCGTCAGTTTCTATAAAACCATAAGCTAAACAGGCTTCTGTAAAAGTTTGTTTCAATTCACCATTGACTGTTCTCAAATGTTCAAAACTTATTGCACCTTTAATTCTGAATAATAATATTCTTAAATGAAAGAGTTCAGTCTTCTTTTACACCATTTGCTTTCTGTAATACTATTACATTTTATTGTTTTAAAAATATAGTGTTCAGGAATATCAGAATAATAATATTGGCGTGCTTCTGGATCTCGAGCATTGAGCTGAAAGTAATCTACAAGCATACATACTTTATTCAATGAATTATTAATATTGTCTGAATCAGTATGAACAGTGATATTTTGACAATCTGGAAGATGTAATGGTAATCGATCAACTGAGTGACTTTTTGCTTGTAATGCTTTGGATAAAATTCGCCATACTGCTTCTACTGGAACTACATAACGTGTATCGACAAATTCACTAATTTCATCGTGTTCAATGACTGAAGTATCAGTAATACTGTTAGTAATTATTACTGATGCTGCATCATTTCCTTTATATAAATATTTATGTAAATATTTAACAGATTTGATACTCGAACATATTTCAACATTTGTGACAATTAAATCTTAAAGATAACTCTGGGCAATAAGGCACAACAAAGCGATTATCTACTTTATAATTATTATGACGCATATAAGTTTTTCCAGTATTCTTTCTACGATAAATTGGATAACTATTTTCATTAATTATAGTTTCTTCTTGAAATTGTTTCGGAAACTTTTTAGAATACTTTCCATCGACTATGCACCAGTCATCACATGGTCCATGTATCATATTATTCATAACAATATTGTGTAAATTTTGATATATGTGTGGATCAGGGATTTCTGCTGATATAAATTGGTCAATTTTGTCGACGGTATCAATATTATTTTTTAATTTAACTAATAAATGACAGCGTGGTAAACCACGTTTTTGGAATTCAATAACATAAATTCCAAAATATTGTTGTTTATCTATGAAATCGAGCAAAGCATTTTTTTTTAAATGAAATACTCTTGTACAGATATCAAGTCTATCCGATGGTTGTTGCCCAATTAATAAATTCTCTTGAATTTCTCTCCATTGTGGATTTCAAGTCATTGTAATAAATAAATCAAATTTTCCTTTTTTTCGTTGAATAGCCATAGAATCATGATAACACTGTAACATATATCGCGGAGATCCTATGAACGTTGATGGTAAAATTACAATTTTTCCTAATCTCATATTTTCAAAAGTATTGACTCTATTTTGTAAAAAGTTCATTAATCCTTTATAGGATGAAACTCGTAATTCCGCTTGATGTAACTTACAATAATCTATACGATCCTTTTCAATTTTTACATAAGAATCAACAACAAATTGTTGAAATAAGCGTCGACCTCTAATAATAGCATTGAATTCATCTCTATTAGCAATTTTATTTTTCATGTCAGCAGCCCTTGATATTTTGCCTCTTCCATTTTTTTTCTTCAAATCTTTATGCCATCCTTGACAACCCGTGGGATAAAACAATGGATATATCCAAGGCTCAACATTTGGATCTAAGGCATTAACTGGTTTTAATTCCTTTGCATTTTTTTCACGTATAACAACATAAGCATCAGGTATTTCACCATCAGCCGTAGTATTAAATATTGCGGCAACTTCGTTTGTTCTTTGAAAATTATATCGTCGTTTATCAGTTCCAGACTTTAATCAAAACAGTAATTGTAACTCTTGTGGTGAATTAGGATTTTGTTTTTTAAGTTCTTCACCCATCATTTCATATGACTTTGAAAATTCATTATGCTCTCGCATTAGATTTTCAATTAATTCAACGACACTTTGATTTATTTCACAGTTGTTTGCTGTACGATGTTCAATTGCTTCATTAGCATCTATTACAAAAAGTTGACCATAAGAAGGTCTTTCATTATTAACAGGATTCAAAGTTATATTAATTTGATAGTAAATTTGACCTTGTATTTTGAAGCAATAAGGACCAGGGCGTCTATTATTAAAATGAACAATATTAGCATTGAAAGATGCAAAAGAAAATGAATTATTGTACCAACGAATATGTTTAAAAAAATCTGTAGAAAGTTCATGCTCTAAATTGAAAAGCTTTTTTAATTCAATGGGAAAATCATCATTAATTTGTAATTCAACGTTTCCATGGCTACAACAATCGTTAAAAGAATTACCTTTTGAAACTCTTTCACCAGGAAAATGTTTGACATTGCAATGAATACATCTAATATTCATTTCACCAAGATAGTTTTCTTGTGTTGCTCTGCATACATTATAAATTCGTTGTTCGTAAGCATTAAATTGACTTTCATGAACAACATTATGTTTGTGTACATTGTTTTGATGAAACTCTTGTCTATTATATGAATGATCAAGATTAACAAAATATTGATTGAGTAAATTATTTTGGTAAGCATTAAATTGACTTTGATGATCAAGATTCTGTTGGTGTACATCGTCGATTTGATGAAATTCTTGTCTATTATAATAATGATCATTGTGTTGGTGTACATCGTCATTTTGATGAAATTCTTGTCTAGTATATGAATGATCATGATTAACAAAACCTTTATTGAATAAATCATTTTGGTAAGCATTCAATTTACTTTGATGATCAATATTTTTTGTTGATCATGATTAACAAAATCTTGATTTAATACATCATTTTGGTAAGCATCAAATTGACTGTCATTATCAATATTTTGTTGTTTTAAATCGTCGTTTTCATTAAACTTTTGTCTATTATAATAATGATCATTCTGCTGATGTACATCGTCATTTAGATGAAAATCTTGTCTATTATAATAATGATCATGATTATCAAAATCTTGATTGAATAAATCAGTTTGTTGTAAATTGTCATTTTTATGCTTTTTATTTTTAATTTGTCTAATATAGGAATAGTTATGTCGAATATTTTATTTTAAATATATAAATATAATCTTTTAAATATAAAAGTATTTAGTATGCAGTACGGGCGAAACTTTGTGAATTAAGATATTCCATGTATACTTTTATACATTCAAATATTGGTGCGGTTTTGAGTGAGCAACAGCAGCTCCCCTAGCTATAATATCTATCGGTCGTTGCAATAGCCCCGCGGCGCGGCGAAAAAAATAACTACGACAATCAAGACTGAGATTACTGAGAACGATCCGTCCGTCCGTCGATACAGCAGCTTCTATTTTCAGCTTCAATTTTACCGAGATTTTACCGAGATTATTACCGAGCAACAGCAGCGCACTCTGCATTAGCACGGCGCGGCGAAAAAAGTAACTATGATCAAGACCAACGACGGTCCGTCGGCAACGAAGATAGATCTTAATAGAAGCACAAAGCCCTATCCCAAGTGAGGCGACTTGAGCGTTAGTTAGTACCCCCACATGCGGCGTCGCGACGGTCGCATCACTAGATTCCCCAGCATACAGCCGATAACCCAATATGTCGCCGATATAACAGCTTGCGCTGCGGTCGGTAACGTATCGGCGTCTATGGTAACAGTTACCGGAAGATCGGGAAGTGATAAATTATGCACTGTAACCGTATTTGCTACTTAGTGCAATATCTAAAAACAATAAGATAAACCGCAAATGCTATAAACAACAACTTAAATCCAAACTCTTATACTTAAACCCCACCGGGGGGGGGGGGGGCACAACTTAAATACTATATCGACTCCTACTATGTCACCGGTTATGTTGGTCCATTGGATTGTGTACTCGATTTTGAATCCTTTTGACGAAGGTTCGAATCTTATGGAAGTTTTTTTTTTGTCAATTTAAGCAAATTTTTAGCACTAATCCAAAATCTACGTTATTACCAGAAATTTTTTTGTGTTATTTTTATTAGTTAATTTATTAATTATTTTTTATTTTTATTATTAATCAATTTAGTTTTAGATATTTTTATTAATCAATTTCTATTAATTAATTCATATAAATTTATAATTAATTGTATATTTATAAGTTGAACTGAGTACAATTTTATAGCTCTCACAAATAAAATATAACACTATATAACTATATGTAATAATATTAGAGAAAGTATTTTTGAAGGTGAATAAAAGAAAATATATAAACAAATTAAATTTTGTCTTGTTAACAGGTTTCCTCACTACCCAGGAGGTACTGTTATCAGCGCGTTGGACTTTTTTAAAACATTTTATTTGGAATAAGTTATTTAACAAAGTTGGAAATTACTAGAACATAACATTATACTATAAATCTGTGGCTTGCAGGAAGAACCACTTAAGTGACATTTTGCGAAAAATTTTTTTATGTCGAATTCGAGGTGCTCTTAGTACCCTTTTTTATTGTACAATAGTAGGATTTCCGAAATGCACAAATATTTTAAATGCCAGCCGATTGCATAATCACTTAACTGCGTCTCTCGTAAAAATGTTACCGCAGAACCACTTAAGTGCACTCGTTTTTTATATTTTTGTGCGAGATACACCGTGTGGAGTACATTAAAGCGGTATAATATATATCTAATTACCTATACCGATATATTCGTCGGTTTTTTTAAATTAAAAAAAAATTTTTTAACGTTTTTAAATTTTTCAAAAATTGTCAATTTGCAAAAACAAAAAAAATTACTGGAATCGTTCTGATAAAATTCATACGTATTCCTTAGCTGATTCTAAGAACTTATTACTCTTGAAAATTTTTTTCAAAAGTCTGTGGTTTCTGAATAAAAAATTCGTAAAAGTCTTCGTAAAAAATTTTGAATTATAATATGCGCCAGTTTGACCACACCGAGGTTCAAAATCAATCCCCAAATCACGTATCTTTTAGGTTTGGACATTTATCCCATTGGTTAGAGGGGTTCCAGATACATTGCAAATGAAAACGTTCTTGAAATCTCGAATTAAAACAAAAAATTGTGGAAAAACCATGCTTTTTTCCTTTAAACCATTTTTTCTCATAGTTAATAACAATTTTCGAAAATTTTAATTATACCATTGGAAAGGGCATGAGTTAAACTTTAAAAATATGCCCCGCCCGAATTTTTTTAATTGCAAATTACATTAGTTACGAACCCTCAAAGAAAGTGACCGCATAACCACTTATCTGCAAAGTTCCCGCAGAACCACTTAACTCGAGTAATTTGTTTAGCTTGGGCGTCGAGAAAGAAACTATTTACAAATGTAATACTACGGTTGTATCCGTATCAGATACCTAATCAAATGAGCCAATACTTAGATCTTTTCTCTGACTTTTCGATCTTACGTATTACTCCAAACATTGAAATCGCTTTTTCTCGAAAACACGAAAATGTCACTTAAGTGGTTCTTCCTGTAAGCCACAGAAATATACTTAAATATTATCCGACAGATAACATTAAAGTATTTAAAAAGATTTTTAGTGATATTCCAAATAAAATCGTGGAGTCCATCGCCATCCTTCAGGGAAAATAATTTTAAACAAGAAACTAAAGTTAACATCCAGTACTAATTTAAATATTATTTTTTTCCGTAAAGGTAGCCCTAAAACCACGAGATCCCGCGCGAAGAATCATCAACTAGAAAAAGAAAAATGAGTATTATTTACAGTAAAAAAATCTCAGGGTTATGCCCTTTTTATGAATAAAAACACAAAGACGCTGAATGAAATGTACACAAAAACATTTTATACTCCGCAAAACATGATTTTATATAGAAATAAAGACAAAATGTATTATACAAACAAGAATTTAGCACCGATATCTGTTAATTTCTCTTGTGTATAGTTTTAATAGCGTGTATGTGTTAACATAATAAACAAAAGAAGGAAAAGAACAAGACAGGATAGCTTAAAACTAACTATGCGACTGATTACGCGCGTACCACCATCGGCCGATCATCTTACGGTAACATAAATCTCATAAACATTTTTGTTATGAAATTTATAGTTGAGATATAATAAATATCTTTAAGAAAAAACAAATAATATTATAATAATATATTATATAAATAACACAAAAAATTTCTGGTACCAACGTAGATTTTAGATCACTGCATAACCTGTAAATTAATTTTGTAATATATTATTGCTTTATTATTACTAAAAACTTACTTAAATTGACAAAACAAAAAAAAAAAGCTTTCATGAGATTCGAACTCTCGTCAAAAGGATTATGAGTCAGATACGCAATCCAATGGACCAACATGACCGATGACATGATTAGATTAAATGTAATATTTAAGTTGTGCCCCCCCGTTAGGGTTTGAGTATAAGAGTTTGTGTTTAAGTTGTTGTTTATAGCATTCGCGGTTTAGTTTATTGTTTTTAGGTATTGCACTAAGTAGTAAATACGGTTACAGTGCATAATTTATCAATTCCCCATCTTTCGGTAACTGTTACCATAGACGCCGATACGTTACCGACCGCAGCGCAAGCTGTTATATCAGCGGCATATTGAGTTATCGGCTGTATGCTGGGGAATCTAGTGATGCGACCGTCGCGACGCCGCATGTGGGGATTGTGGGGGTACTAACTAACGCTCAAGTCGCCTCACTTGGGGGTAGGGCTTTGTGCTTCTATTCCTATCTAATAAAGGGAGTAAGCGCCATATTGCAAATTGAAGGCTGCCATATTGAAATTGAAGCTGCCGCACCGACGGACCGTCGTTGGTCTTGATCGTAGTTACTTTTTTCGCCGCGCCGTGCTAATGCAGAGTGCGCTGCTGTTGCTCGGTAATAATCTCGGTAAAACCTCGGTAAAATTGAAGCTGAAAATAGAAGCTGCTGTATCGACGGACGGACGGATCGTTCTCAGTCTTGATTGTCGTAGTTATTTTTTTCGCCGCGCCGCGGGGCTATTGCAGCGACCGATAGATATTATAGGGGAGCTGCTGTTGCTCACTCAAAACCGCACCAATATTTGAATGTATAAAAGTATACATGGAATATCTTAATTCACAAAGTTTCGCCCGTACTACATACTAAATACTTTTATATTTAAAAGATTATATTTATATATTTAAAATAAAATATTCGACATAACTATTCCTATATTAGACAAATTAAAAATAAAAAGCATAAAAATGACAATTTACAGCAAACTGATTTATTCAATCAAGATTTTGTTAATCATGATCATTATTATAATAGACAAGAATTTCATCAAATCGACGATGTACACCAACAGAATCTTGATCATCAAAGTCAATTTAATGCTTACCAAAATAATTTACTCAATCAATATTTTGTTAATCTTGATCATTCATATAATAGACAAGAGTTTCATCAAAACAATGTACACAAACATAATGTTGTTCATGAAAGTCAATTTAATGCTTACGAACAACGAATTTATAATGTATGCAGAGCAACACAAGAAAACTATCTTGGTGAAATGAATATTAGATGTATTCATTGCAATGTCAAACATTTTCCTGGTGAAAGAGTTTCAAAAGGTAATTCTTTTAACGATTGTTGTAGCCATGGAAACGTTGAATTACAAATTAATGATGATTTTCCCATTGAATTAAAAAAGCTTTTCAATTTAGAGCATGAACTTTCTACAGATTTTTTTAAACATATTCGTTGGTACAATAATTCATTTTCTTTTGCATCTTTCAATGCTAATATTGTTCATTTTAATAATAGACGCCCTGGTCCTTATTGCTTCAAAATACAAGGTCAAATTTACTATCAAATTAATACAACTTTGAATCCTGTTAATAATGAAAGACCTTCTTATGGTCAACTTTTTGTAATAGATGCTAATGAAGCAATTGAACATCGTACAGCAAACAACTGTGAAATAAATCAAAGTGTCGTTGAATTAATTGAAAATCTAATGCGAGAGCATAATGAATTTTCAAAGTCATATGAAATGATGGGTGAAGAACTTAAAAAACAAAATCCTAATTCACCACCAGAGTTACAATTACTGTTTTGATTAAAGTCTGGAACTGATAAACGATGATATAATTTTCAAAGAACAAACGAAGTTGCCGCAATATTTAATACTACGGCTGATGGTGAAATACCTGATGCTTATGTTGTTATACGTGAAAAAAATGCAAAGGAATTAAAACCAGTTAATGCCTTAGATCCAAATGTTGAGCCTTGGATATATCCATTGTTTTATCCCACGGGTTGTCAAGGATGGCATAAAGATTTGAAGAAAAAAAATGGAAGAGGCAAAATATCAAGGGCTGCTGACATGAAAAATAAAATTGCTAATAGAGATGAATTCAATGCTATTATTAGAGGTCGACGCTTATTTCAACAATTTGTTGTTGATTCTTATGTAAAAATTGAAAAGGATCGTATAGATTATTGTAAGTTACATCAAGCGGAATTACGAGTTTCATCCTATAAAGGATTAATGAACTTTTTACAAAATAGAGTCAATACTTTTGAAAATATGAGATTAGGAAAAATTGTAATTTTACCATCAACGTTCATAGGATCTCCGCGATATATGTTGCAGTGTTATCATGATTCTATGGCTATTCAACGAAAAAAAGGAAAATTTGATTTATTTATTACAATGACTTGCAATCCACAATGGAGAGAAATTCAAGAGAATTTATTAATTGGGCAACAACCATTGGATAGACCTGATATCTGTACAAGAGTATTTCATTTAAAAAAAAATGCTTTGCTCGATTTCATAGATAAACAACAATATTTTGGAAAAGTTACAGCTTATATTTATGTTATTGAATTCCAAAAACGTGGTTTACCACACTGTCATTTATTAGTTAAATTAAAAAATAAAATTGATACCGTCTACAAAATTGACCAATTTATATCAGCAGAAATCCCTGATCCACACATTTATCAAAATTTACACAATATTGTTATGAATAATATGATACATGGACCATGTGATGACTGGTGCATAGTCGATGGAAAGTGTTCTAAAAAGTTTCAGAAACAATTTCAAGAAGAAACTGTAATTAATGAAAATAGTTATCCAATTTATCGTAGAAAGAATACTGGAAAAACTTATATGCGTCATAATAATTATAAAGTAGATAATCGCTTTGTTGTGCCTTATTGCCCAGAGTTATCTTTAAGATTTAATTGTCACAAATGTTCAAATATGTTCGAGTATCAAATCTGTTAAATATTTACATAAATATTTATATAAAGGAAATGATGCAGCATCAGTAATAATTACTAACAGTATTACTGATACTTCAGTCATTGAACACGATGAAATTAGTCAATTTGTCGATACACGTTATGTAGTTCCAGTAGAAGCAGTATGGCGAATTTTAGCCAAAGCATTACAAGCAAAAAGTCACTCAGTTACTAGAAACTGACGATGAATGGTCCAATGCAATGTCAGAAGCAGAGGTATTTATGATGCCAAGACAACTTAGAAGATTATTCGTACGTATTTTGATACATTGCAATCCTGTTCATACAGATAAGCTTTAGGAAGATTTTAAAGATTCAATGTCCGAAGATTATACTAGACATTTCAGTCAAAATGAAAGTTATTGTAAAACTATTATTGATATACAATCTATACTTGAAATGGAAGGTAAAAATATTAATGAATTTCCTCAACTGCACCAATTAACAGAAATAATTAATAACTATCATGTGGCTTCAAATGATACAGAAGATATAACTAATTCTTTCAATATTGCACTGGAAAAAATGAATAAACTTAATGATAAACAAAAAGAAATAATTGATAAAATTTTAAATGTAGTATTTAATGAACAAAGTAATGTTGATAATAATGCTGAAAATAATTGCTTCTACATCGATGGACCTGGAGGATCAGGAAAAACTTTTTTATTTAATAGTTTATGCTAAGTTTTTTGTACTAATTATTATAAATTAAAAGTATCAAAGTATTGTGCTATAGTCTAAGTGCATAGCGTTGAAGGGGCTATATTCCTTTTTCCATTTATTTCATGTTATTTGAAATATTTATTACTCATGGTACTATATGGTGCTGCTGAAGGTGATGAGGGATCTCATTTCCCTCTACTTATAACCCTCGCGCGCGTTTACGCGCGCTAATGATATCCTAGTCCCTTATAAGAAGAGAGATGGACCCGTGGGCAGCGCCATTGGCCTATCTAAATCCATGTATGAGAGAACAGCTGTTGCGTATCAAAAAGAGTCCGAAGAGGTCTGTTCTGTTGTTCTATTTTTCTCGCGCGAAGACGACGTCTTAGGTTAAAGATCGACTGTGCGAATATACTGTGCCCCACCAATTATAACCTTCGAGCATATACACATAGAGGAAGCATCCTGGGTTAAAATCACGTGAGTTTTATAGGTATCCCCTCCCTTCCGAAACTGCGCGTCACCGCACGGCGGTTAGCCGTCTGGAAGGCGTATATTTGGTGCTCACTAAATTAACGCAAGAATAAAACTGAAATTATACCAATTGTTTAAAGAATTTGTATAAGTGTTCCTTAAATTTATTATTTAGGGTGTAGTAAAAAAAAGTTTTGAACTTCGGGCCCGTCCGAGAGCGTCACTTACTCACACTAAGTTGAAATTATTTTTATCATTTTAGGTCAGTAAACATTTTTAGGCGGTAATATTAAGAAAATTTTGTATTTTTTGTCGAACGCTGTGTAATAATAATATATTATCAATACTGTTACACAAAATCTAATTGATATTTGAAGCTGAAAGAAAATTCTTCGAGAAAAAAAATCTTCGAGATATATTTTTTTTAAAATTCATCAATGGATTATAAAATATATTTAAGGTTTCAGACTTATCCTGCGTCCCGAAGAATAGACAGACAAAAATTGTATAAAAATTTGAATGATAATGATAAAAATCTCATCGAGATACCGCGAGTTAAAGTTAGAATTTAAGAAAATAGATGAAGCAAAAGCAAACATGATTTCGTTTAGTTTGTACGTGTTCTGTGCCAGTAAATTTTGATAAAACTATACTGAAGAATTATTAAAGGCATATATTATTGATTTAAAAAAGTTTCATTGGGTTATCACGGCCTTATTATCGCTTTTTCAATTTCTAAGCGGGCGATATCTCTACATATAGGCTACCGGCTATACAGGCTTCAAGTCTTATAGGTATAGGTGGGGAGTCACTTAGCCAATCACGTGCGCGGAAAAGAGTGAGTGAAAGAGAGTGGGGATACCGCTAAAATCGTCGCGCTTGCCATATAACATGCTTCCTCTATGTGTATATGCTCGAAGATTATAACAATATACTGATTACCATAATGATTGAGTATTATAAAAATCAAATAATTGAGCGATATAAAAACTGTGAATCGTTGATTTAATAAAAGATCAAAAAGAATCGAGAAATTAAGTTGGATTTCCAGTGATATTTCATCATAAATCGAAAAATTTTTGTATGCTCTAAAGGCTAAATTTATCATTAATCTAAAACATACGATAATCATTTTTCACTAAAAATGTTTGTTTACTTTAGAATTTGCCATTTTATGATAATCTATAAATTTTTTTCTTAACAAAAATGCTGTTTATGAATAAAAGTATTTATATTAGTTCAAAATCGTTCATGCGCAAGGCGTTTCAAGGAATCCTTCTGAAAATTTTTTTAGAGGTTTTCGAAAACAATTAAAATAAATGTTGGAATTTATATTTACGGTAAGAATTAAAATAAAAATTATTAAATTGTGATTAATATTTAAAATTCATGTTTTTCATGATTTTATTTGTTAATTAAATGTTTGAATTATTTCTGCTGTACATGCATAATTACTATACTAAAAAAATTCCAAGTTTTGTGCAGTCTGGCTTAAAGAACATGTATGAATTCCAGTTCGCATGAAATATTTTGAAGATCTTTATATTTTAATAAAAATTCTTATATTTTGTGACATTACTTAAATATCATTGGGTAAAATAAGCTAAAAACATACACAAAATCATCTTTTTGTATCACAGTCATTATCTTTAAGTTTCATTACGTTCGGAGCCACAGGTGAAAGAAAAGTACAATCATTGAAGATCCACTTTAAAGAACAGAGAGAAAAATTAATTAAAATAATTAATTTAAATAATATTTAAGATATTTATCGAGAGGAAACATTTTTCTTAATGTTGTATAATTGAATGATATAGAGATTATTAATGGCTATTACCATTCCTATAGACGAAAAAAAGCCTTACGCGAGCTTGTTCAAAGTTGAATTATTGAGTAGAATAAATATTTTAAAGCATTTCAAAGAATATTTTTTGAAGTAAAATTTGTATTAATTAAAAACGTGAATAATTTTCATAATTCAACTCAAAAAGCAGATTTTCCATAAGTATTTAAAAGAGCAGAAAATCGATAAATTAAACAACACAGATACAAATCAATTTATTCTGCTATATACCTGGACAAAATTTGTATATTTGAATATTAGTCATATAATTTACAGAGAAAAAATCTATGCAAGAAGTATTTTAAAGAATTTAAGAGAATATTTTTTTCTTCAGTTAAATTTTAGATAATATAAAAGTTGTTAATAATTGAATTATCAAAATACTTATTAAAGAGAGAATAAAATGAAGAAAATACAGAGTAAAGAAAAAAATTTTACTTTAATTTTTATGCGCAGTGCTTCTATACTTGCAACGTCTGATACAGTCAAATTTCTTGAATTATCAGTTTTATTTAATAATTATCAATTTTATTCTAAATTTTTATAAGAAGGTCAAATTGTAATATTTTTGTAAACAAAAAGGGAAAACGTTATACAATATATATCGGTCATTCTTCCAAAAGTGGTGTTTTTTATCTTAAAAAATGGACCACATAAAAAAGACCTTTTTGAGGGTAACATAATTTATTTGGAAAATACTACAGTTGTGATTAATTTTGTCCATAAGATTGGCATAGGAGGGGTTGTTAATGACACGTTAATGACATGTTACGTTATTATTTGAAATGTATTTTTCAAAAGTGAGAGAGAAAGTGTCTGTAGAAGTTTTTGAGCCTCGTGCCTCAAAAAATAGAATAAAACAGAGGATGAGATAATAGAAGCAAAAAAAATTAAACTTCAAAGGAAAAGAATGGCTAATCATAAGTTTTATGCAAAAAAAAGGAAAAGTTAGAAAGACGTAGTCAACTTAGTGTTGCTTCTAATTTATGTATCTAAACGAAATAATTAATCATGATCGTTCTTATCAAAGAAAAGACTTTCCTATTACATGTAATCTACGCATTAATGAAATTGTTAATCTTGCGATCATATAATCATAAGAAAACCTGTCATGACAATCAAACCGATATAAGGACTCCTGTAAAATTGCAAGATTTGAATGTCAATAGTCAAAACCACTTGAATATTCCAGAAAACTATCCAGAAATGTTATTTTACAAAATAATGATGATGTTCCAAATGAATTACAACAGCTTTTTAATTTAGAACATTGTCTATCTTCACAATTTTTCCAACATATTCGTTGGTTTAATAATTTATTTTCCTTTGCATCTTTTAATGCTATAATATTGTTAATTTTGGTAATAGACGCTCTGGGGTCAAGAACTAAAAAAACAAGATCTCGATTCACCTCAAGGGTTACAATTACGTTTTTCATTAAAGCCTGGAACTGACAATTAACGACGTTATCATTTTCAATGGACAAACGAAGTTGCGCTTGTTTGAAGATCTGCCATTGCTGACCTCAACATATCATTGTGAGAATTTTTTTTTCTTCAGTGAAATTTTAAATAATGTAAAAGCTGTGAATAATTGAATCATCAAAATACTTAAAGAAAGAATAAAAGAGAATACAGAGTAAAGAAAAAGAATTTTAGTTTTATTTTAATCGAATTTTTGAAAAATAAATAAAGAGTTAATACAAAGTTTTTAGTGATATAAGAATTGTAGAGATCAAAGGCAGTATCATCGCGTGAACTGTGTCAGAGGAAAGTGGGTTCACTTCACTGCTTTTCCGCAAAAAGAATCGAGAAATTAAAGAACAGAGAGACAAATTAATTTAAATAATATTTAAGATATTTATTGAGAGGAAATATTTTTCTTAAAGTTGGGCAATTGCATAATATAGAGATTGTTAATGGCTATTACCTTTCCTATAGACGAAAAAGAGCCTTATACGAGCTTTTTTAAAGTTGAATTATTGAGTAGAATAAAGATTTTAAAGCATTTCAAAGAAAATGTTTTTAAGTAAAATTTGTATTAATTTGAAACCTGAATAATTTTCATAATTCAACTCAAGAAAGACAAGTATTTAAAAGAGCAAAGAATCGAGAAATTAAAGAACAGAGACAAATTAATTTATAGTATTAATTAATTTATAATATTTTAAAGAATTTGTGAGAATGTTTTTTCCTGCAGTTAAATTTTAGATAATGTTAAAGCTGTGAATAATTGAATTATCAAAATACTTAAAGAGAGAATCAAAGAGAATATAGAGTAAAGAAAAAAAATTTTAGTTTTATTTTAATCGAATTTTTGAAAAATAAATAAAGAGTTAATACAAAGTTTTTAGTGATATAAGAACTGTAGAGTGATTATTGTGTCGTCGAGCATATGCGCAGAGCTTCTATACTTGAAACGTCTGATACAATAAAATTTCTTAAATTATCAGTTTTATTTAATAACCATCAATTTAATAAAAATATATTTAATATATTTAATTTGTACAAAATAATTATTTAAAGAATAATATTAATACATTAATATACATTAACCTACTACACATAATACATTTAAAGTTCATATACCACAAAACCAACACGCGCGTTTACGCGCGCAAATGATCCCCTAGTTGTATAAATATTATACTCTTTGCTTGTTGTTCTATGAATTAATACTGGTCGCGCCATCTCTTGTATATATATGATTTTGTACATCGAGACAAGCGCGACTCCGAAAACGCGAATACGCGAGTATATAGATACACACTATAGAGAAGAGCGCTCGCATATACTGTACTCGCGCTCATTCTCTCTCTCGCTTGTAAGTCTCGGAAGGAGACAGTCGTGTCCGACGACACATCACACATTGTAATAAAGTTACTTATTATTAAAAACAAACTCACTAATTTTCCACCACTCCAACATGGTAGCAGAGCGTGGTTGGAAATTTTTTATGCCATACTGTGACTTCTTTTTAAAAAAAGTGCAGTAAGACATATTAAAATGTGCTAGTGAGGTGTGAGAGCCACGTGGAAAATACAAAAATGTTCCAGTGAAAAATAATTGAACTAAGAAGAGTTCAAAAAGAAATATAAGTGAAAATAACAAATAAAATTAGTCTAGAAGAGACTGATAAAAACATTTTTGTGAAAAATTGAAGAAAAAAGTGTGATGCGAAGAGATTACGGTCGGCACACATAAAACGTGTTTAAGTGACGTGATAGAGCACATGGAAAATTTTATGATTTTGCACAAATAATTAATGATCGAAGAAAATACGGAAACACTAAGTGAAAAAATTAGAAAAACAATTTTGAGAAAAGTTATAAAAATAACCAAAGAAGTTTGTGTTTTGAGAAACGAAATTTTCACAAAAATAAGTGAATACGAAATGGCTCAAGCAAAAGTTGAAGATATAATTATACCGATTTTTGACGGTATAAATTATACCAGTTGGAAAACAAGATTAATGATCTTGCTTGAATATAAAGAATGTCAAGAGCAAATAAAAAGAGAAAGAATTGCCTCAGACACAGAAGCTGATTGGAAGAAAAAAGATCTCAAAGCACGTGCAATTATAACAAGTGCTATCTCAGATAAGCAGCTTGAATATGTAAGTGAATGCATAACAGCGTGTGAGATGATAAAAAGGTTTGACAAAATGTATATAACACAGTCAACAGCCTTACAAATGTTGCGAAGAAATAAAATAGAAGAAATCAAACTTAAAAGTTATAGAAAAATCGAAGAATTTTTTGTAGACTTCGAAAAAGCCGTAAATGATTTTAAAAGTGCTAGCGGTAAGATAACAGAAGCAGAAAAGATAAACTATTTACTTCGAGCACTACCATCAACTTACAGTTATATTGGTGATTTTCTTGATGTGATACCCAAAGAACAACATACGGTCGATTATGTTAAATCGAAAATAAAAGAAAAAAATTTACATAACATAGACAATAACAAAAGTGATAGCAAAAGCAATGTAAGCACTTTCAACACGAAAATTAAGGGAAATTGCTATAATTGTGGAAAATATGGCCACGCGCAAAAAGACTGTTGGACAGGACAACAGCAAGGTCAAAGCAGCAGCACTCAACTAAGTCGAAATCAGCGAGGAAGAGGTAGTCACAGAGGCAGCAACAGAGGCTTCAGAGGCAGAGGTCGAGGCAGAGGACAACATTCATCGCACAGCACGAAAGAGCAACACGAAGATTACGCGAGCGAGTCATGGTCAACGCAAGTATATACACCAGAGACAAATAAGGTAAATTTAGAAAGTGATTGTAACGGTAGCGAAAATCGAAAGAAAATCTTTTGGTTATTAGACAGCGGTTGTACCGATCACATTGTAAGCGATGATAATTATTTTGAATATTCTGTTATTTTGAAAAAACCGATAGATGTCAAATTACCTAACGGTAAAACGCTCAAAGCTACAAAAGTAGGAAATATACAAATTCATTTTGAAAATTATTATAGTAAAAAATATGTAAATCTAAAAAATGTTTATTTTGCAAAAGACATAAAGCAGAACATATTAAGTTTTTCAAAAATAACTGCAAGTAATACGATAGTAGCTAGAAATGATTGCGCGAAAATTTATAACAATAATAGAGAATTAATTGTAGTTGCAAATAAAGTAAATAATTTATATTATATAAAAGGTTTTCTAGTGAATGAACAGAAAGAAAAATGTATAAATGCAGTAAAAATAACCGCGAAAGAAAAATGGCACAGAGCATTAGGTCATGTTAATTTTCAATATTTAAATAAATTAGTTAAAGAAAAATTAGTTGAGGGATTGCCAGATAAAATTGAAAACACTGATATGAAATGTGCAAATTGCATTCAAAGTAAAATGGCAAATGTACCATTTCAAAATAATCGAACAAAAACTTAATCCATGTATGAGAGAACAGCTGTTGCGTATCAAAAAGAGTCCGAAGAGGTCTGTTCTGTTGTTCTATTTTGCTCGCGCGAAGACGACGTCTTAGGTTAAAGATCGACTGTGCGAATATACTGTGCCCCACCAATTATAACCTTCGAGCATATACACATAGAGGAAGCATCCTGGGTTAAAATCACGTGAGTTTTATAGGTATCCCCTCCCTTCCGAAACTGCGCGTCACCGCACGGCGGTTAGCCGTCTGGAAGGCGTATATTTGGTGCTCACTAAATTAACGCAAGAATAAAACTGAAATTATACCAATTGTTTAAAGAATTTGTATAAGTGTTCCTTAAATTTATTATTTAGGGTGTAGTAAAAAAAAGTTTTGAACTTCGGGCCCGTCCGAGAGCGTCACTTACTCACACTAAGTTGAAATTATTTTTATCATTTTAGGTCAGTAAACATTTTTAGGCGGTAATATTAAGAAAATTTTGTATTTTTTGTCGAACGCTGTGTAATAATAATATATTATCAATACTGTTACACAAAATCTAATTGATATTTGAAGCTGAAAGAAAATTCTTCGAGAAAAAAAATCTTCGAGATATATTTTTTTTAAAATTCATCAATGGATTATAAAATATATTTAAGGTTTCAGACTTATCCTGCGTCCCGAAGAATAGACAGACAAAAATTGTATAAAAATTTGAATGATAATGATAAAAATCTCATCGAGATACCGCGAGTTAAAGTTAGAATTTAAGAAAATAGATGAAGTAAAAGCAAACATGATTTCGTTTAGTTTGTACGTGTTCTGTGCCAGTAAATTTTGATAAAACTATACTGAAGAATTATTAAAGGCATATATTATTGATTTAAAAAAGTTTCATTGGGTTATCACGGCCTTATTATCGCTTTTTCAATTTCTAAGCGGGCGATATCTCTACATATAGGCTACCGGCTATACAGGCTTCAAGTCTTATAGGTATAGGTGGGGAGTCACTTAGCCAATCACGTGCGCGGAAAAGAGTGAGTGAAAGAGAGTGGGGATACCGCTAAAAACGTCGCGCTTGCCATATAACATGCTTCCTCTATGTGTATATGCTCGAAGATTATAACATCTGAAATTTTAGAATTAATTCATACTGATTTAAATGGACCGCATCAAACGACTGGTTATGGTGGAGAAAAATATTTCTTAACTTTTGTCGATGATTACAGTAAATGCACGCGAATATTTTGTATTAAACATAAGTCTGAAACTGCAAGTTGTTTTATAGAATTTGTAAATTTAGTTGAAAATAAGTTTAACAAAAGGGTTAAGAAAATACAGTGCGATAATGGCAAAGAATATTTGAATAAGGAGATTTACAATTTTATTAAGTATAAGGGAATAGAATTATTACCATGTCCACCGTACACGCATGAATTGAATGGTGTAGCAGAAAGATACAATAGATCAGCAATGGACATAGGCAGATGCTTACAAAGAGAAGCAAATATAAATAGGCGATATTGGCCTGAAATTATTAAAACGGTAGCTTACTTGAAAAACCGCACTATAGCAAATACTGTAGAAAATAAAACTCCTTACGAAATATTTTTTGGCACAAAGACAAACGTTAATCATTTGAAAATTTATGGTAGTAAAGTTTTTGTCCGAATCCCAGAGGTCAAAAGACAAATTAAATGGGATGACAAGGCAACAGTAGGAATATTAGTAGGTTATACAGAAAACGGTTACAGAATTTTAGTAAATAACAAAGTTATTAACACGAGACATGTACAGGTTGTCGAAGAAGACACAAAAATAATTTGTCTTAACGAATCAGATGAAAAGCAAGAAAGTTTTGAATCGGAAAATTCTGAAAGCGATTCAGAAGAATATGATAGTGTTGTCAGCAACACAAACAAAAATTTATTTATCCCTACTTCTTCTCTCGAGAAAAGTAGAGATAATTTAATTACAGAAATCAATGAAAATGATATAAATAGTGAAAATGAAAACGAAATTAATTTGAAAGAACCGAGAAGGTCAAAAAGAAAGAAAAGTCCTGTAAATAGATACGGTGATCCTATAGCGCATTTTATTTATATTAATAACATCGATGCAAATGTACCTCATAAATTCGAGGACGCGATAAATTCGAGAGAATCAAAACAGTGGAAAATTGCAATGAATTCAGAAATCGAAAGTTTAAAGAAAAATAAAACTTGGAAATTAGTAGAGAAGCCATTAAACAAAAAAATCATTGATGTCAAATGGGTATTTAGACGAAAAAACGATAATACCTATAAAGCCAGATTGGTAGTTCGCGGCTTTCAACAACGAGAACATATAGAAAACGTTTACTCACCCGTAGGAAAAATGCAAACACTTAAAATATTATTATCATATTGTTGTAAAAATGATTTGTTTATTGATCAAATGGATGTAGAAACAGCTTTTCTGAACGGTGAAGTAATATCAGAGGTTTATGTAAATCAACCAGAAGGCTATGAAGTAGGAAATAACAAAGTCTGTAAATTGCAAAAAGCATTATATGGTTTACGAGAAAGCCCAAGAGCTTGGTATAATTGTTTTCATAAGTACATGGAAAAATTAAATTTCGTGAGAAGCAAACATGATTATTGTTTATATGTAAATAATGCAAGCAGAGATTCAATATATATACTAGTTTTCGTAGATCTATTAATTAATCTGTTGTAAAAATAAAAATAAAATAAATGAAATAAAATCAAAATTAATGGAAAATTTTGAAATGAAAGACTTAGTAAAAGTCAACCAATACATAGGAATAAACATTGATTATAATAAGAATGAAGGCAAAATGACACTAAGCCAAACAAAATACATTGAATCTTTAGCTGCAAAGTATAATCTAGAAAATGCAAAATTGTATAACACTCCTATGGAGACCAGTCTAAAATTAGAAAAAGCAACTGAACAAAATGAGTCAATAAAGTATAGAAACCTATAACCCTATAACTTAATAGGAGAATTACTTTATATAAGTACTGGTACGAGACCAGATATCTCATATATGATCTCATATAAACTACTTGAGTAGATTCCAAAGTTGTTATAATGAAACTCATTTCAAATATGCTATGAGAGTATTAAAATATCTAGTGAATACCAAAGATCTAAAATTAACGTATTTTAATAATTTAAAACGTCATACACTAGATTGCATGGTAGACTCAGATTTTGCCGGAGACAATATAGATAGAAAATCCACAACTGGATATACTATAAGATATTATGTAAATCTGATTTATTGGAAAACAAATAAACAAAAAAATGTAACGAAATGTTCAACCTTTGCAGAATATACGGCTATGTCAGATGCAATAACCGAAGTAATATTTGTAAGAAATCTGCTAAGTGAAATGTTTAAAGAAAAATTCAATGAAAGAATAAACATATACGAAGACAATTCAGGTGCAATAGCGATTGCAAAGTTTGGAAATTATACAAAAAATTCAAAGCACATCGAAGTACAATATTACTACATTAATGAATATTATGAAAATGGAATAATCGATATTATAAAAATAAATTCAGAGTTAAATCTAGCTGATATATTAACAAAAAGTTTGAATAGAGAAAAGTTCACAAAACACAGAAAAGCATTAAATATACTTGAAAATTGCAAAAGCGACAAGACTGAATGTAAAAGCAAAGAATATAAATTTAAGGAGGCGTGTTGAATATTGTATAAATATTATACTCTTTGCTTGTTGTTCTATGAATTAATACTGGTCGCGCCATCTTTTGTATATATATGATTTTGTACATCGAGACAAGCGCGACTCCGAAAACGCGAATACGCGAGTATAAAGATACACACTATAGAGAAGAGCGCTCGCATATACTGTACTCGCGCTCATTCTCTCTCTCGCTTGTAAGTCTCGGAAGGAGACAGTCGTGTCCGACGACACATCACACATTGTAATAAAGTTACTTATTATTAAAAACAACCTCACTAATTTTCCACCACTCCAACAGGTTTGTAACGCGATTTAAATAATATAATTTGTGATAAACTCGGAGATCCACGTGGAGGTTATAAACTAGCAGAATCCCTTATAAGAAGAGAGATGGACCCGTGGGCAGCGCTATTGGCCTATCTAAATCCATGTATAAGAGAACAGCTGTTGCGTATCAAAAAAAGTCCGAAGAGGTCTGTTCCGTTGTTCTATTTTTCTCGCGCGAAGACGACGTCTTAAGTAATGAGAGTCTTAAGTCATTAAAGACTGTGCGAACATGCTGAGTAATTAATTTGAAACCTGAATAATTTTTATAATTCAACTCAAGAAAGACAAGTATTTAACAGAGCAGAGAATCGAGAAATTAAAGAACAGAGACAAATTAATTTATGGTATTAATTAATTTATAATATTTTAAAGAATTTGTGAGAATTTTTTTTTTTTCAGTTAAAGTTTAGATACTGTTATAGCTGTGAATAATTGAATTATCAAAATACTTAAAGAGAGAATAAAAGAGAATACAGAGTAAAGAAAAGAAAATTTTAATTTTATTTTAATCAATTTTTTGAAAAATAAATAATGAATTAATACAAAGCTAAGAGAGAATAAACGAGAATGCAGAGTAAAGTTAGTTTTATTTTGATCGAATTTTATAAAAATAAATAAAGAGTTAATACAAAGTTTTGAGTGATATAAGAACTGTAGAGTGATTATTGTGTCTTCGAGCATGTGCGCGAATATGTTTTTAAGTAGAATTTGTATTAATTTGAAACCTGAATAATTTTCATAATTCATCTCAAGAAAGACAAGTATTTAAAAGTGTAGAGAATCAAGAAATTAAAGAACAGAGACAAATTAATTTATAGTATTAATTAATTTATAATATTTTAAAGAATTTGTGAGAATTTTTTTTTCTTCAGTTAAATTTTAGATACTGTTATAGCTGTGAATAATTGAATGATCAAAATACTTAAAGAGAGAATAAAAGAGAGTACAGGGTAAAGAAAAGAAATTTTAGTTTTATTTTAATCAATTTTTTGAAAAATAAATAAAGAGTTAATACAAAGCTAAGAGAGAATAAAAGAGAATACAGAGTAAAGTTAGTTTTATTTCAATCGAATTTTATAAAAATAAATAAAGAGTTAATACAAAGTCTTGAGTGATATAAAAACTGTAGAGTGATTATTGTGTCTTTGAGCATATGCGCGAATATGTTTTTAAGTAAAATTTGTATTAATTTGAAACCTGAATAATTTTCATAAATCATCTCAAGAAAGACAAGTATTTAAAAGTGTAAGTAGATAGGCTATAGGCATACTGGAACATAGGCGTTCTGGAACAATGGATCCCCTCTCTTTTCTGTTCCAGTACGCCTACAGTATACTGAAACAGTGGATCCCCTCCCTTGCTGTTCCAGTATACGTACGGGTTCTGGCATGCACTACCCCTCTCTCAAAGCCAGAACCCGTAAGAAGAGAGGGGAATTACTTCCCCCCTCTTTTGTTCCAGTTTGCCTATAGCTTTCTCTACTTATCTTTTTTTTTATTTTTTTTATTTAATTTTTTTTCTTACCAATCTTTGTATGACTGATAAAACATTTTCATTAGTTTAACATTGTGTAATGCACATTCAGTCTTATAAATAGGATTATGGTTTATGCACATAGTTACACATTTAACAGAAGATCTTGATGAATATCCATATTGTTGAATGTTGTGAACTGGTAATTTAAAACGTTGCAACCACTTTTTCCTTAGCTCATCTAAGACTAAAATTTTGATAGCATCTTGCAACGATTCACGGACCAGGTTTCCAATTTGACAGTAATCAAGCCCATTCGTGTTCCAGGCTATTCCATGATAATTACGTTTGAGCCACAAATTTTCTGCTTGCAGTTTATTAGAAAGTCTATGCAACGAGAATGGATTCTTGAATAGATGAACTATAGGATCTCCACTGTGATTAAGAGGAATAATTGCTATTTCCTTTAGAATATAATCACCTCCCATTTGCTTAAAACCAACCATGTCTACTGCGTACTCCATTTTTTTTATTTATTTGTTTTTAAACAAGCTTCTTTACCTCTCCACTAACAGGATTGTACTGAGTAATGCGATCATGCAAGATCAGACAGTAAGCTGATGTAGATGCTGGGAAAGGCTTTAAAGCTTCAATTTCTAGACGCACATCCACAGGAGCGTTTTTTAGACTTTCATTTTGCCGTGAACAGTCAATAACTACGAGTGGAACATTATTAATATAATCTTCTTTAGCTTCTTTGAAAATCAACATACATGTCATAGAGCATTGCATACTGATTTTTAAATATGTCAATGTTCAGATTACCGTATGGATAAGATTTTGAATTCAAGAAAAGTTTTACATTACTAATTTCACAATGATCAAATCTGCTGCAATTTGCATCTTTAACATCTTTTCGCTTAGTTTGTAATCCAATTATTACAAAACGAGGTTTTTCCATTTGATTTGAAGTTTTTACTGTCCATACGTGCTTATTGGCTGCTGGAAGTGATGGGTATTCAAATAACTCCCAGGAACGATAACACATAGAGATTGGATTGTCTTTACCAATAAAATTCAATAGCTGAATTTTTTGTTTGTCAGAAGCAACGACATGTGGCATTAACCACTCTATCTTTAATATCTTTATTTCAAAGTTTTCATAAGTAGCAGCAGCACCTGCAGCAGCAGTACTTTGTTGAATTACTGCATTGACATCACTTCTTGATCTAGTGAGAATGAGTTCGTGCTTCATATTAACTACCACCTTTTTATAATCTTCTGCAAAACCCAAGACCATGCTCAAAGGAATGCAGCCTTCAAAGTATCCCGCATTATTTTTCACAGACGATTCTGATTCATTCAAACCTTCCCATCCTGCATTTTTTAAAGCGAAAGCTTGCCTCGGTGTAAATGAAGGCCATCCTTTCATAAGACTGGTCATACCAACATTTTTACATTTATCAATCTCCACCGCATTCATTTCATATCGAATTTCATCAAACAGATTGCAAATTCCATTGTTTGCAAAATCAGTTTTAGCTACTGCTGTTCCATCTGGTTTTCTTAATGTTCCATAGACGCGAACATAACTGCGAGACGGTAAGAGACATAGATCTTGATGCTGGATGGAAATACGAATTTCATCACTGTTATTAAAACTCAATGAAGAGTATGGCTGGTATGAATGTAATTCGTACTGAGCAATAGACTCATCGAATACGACACCTGATTGAATATGAAGAATTTCGTCCATTTTTCTGGAAGCAGCAGAGAATTATGCAACTTATTTTTTTCCACGAACTTTTAGTCCTATGCTTTTGAGGAACTGTACGCTCCGCCGTGTTAACGGTTTGACTTTCTTTTGTCGACTGATGGATGTTTGACATTGTGGTTGTCTTATATGCACGTTAGAATTGAAAACAATACCCATTATATCGCTTTGATGTGAAGTCTAATAGTAATTTCCTCTCCTCGAAAATTCACCAAGTGTCCGTCTTGATCCACGATTCGAATTTGAAGATTATCTATGCACTTAACACTAAGTGGAAGATAAATGACATGAGACGGAACTTCTACGATTTTGAATCCTGGAGGTACTCTGGGGAAGAATTCGTGGATTGTGTGTACCTTTTTGTTATTGATGTATGCACCAGTAGTAATGTTGCACTCTACTCTGAGTGCATTTATCTTCAATATTTTTACTGGTAAATCAGAATTATGATTGATTTTTTCTTTGAGAATGCGTGGAGCAAAACCAAGAAGACGACCTATAGAATTATTAGGCGTAAAATCTAGTGGATGACTGCATTTAATTTCACTTCTAAGAGTATTATTGTTAGCTTTCAAGTTGAATTCAATTTTTTTAGATTTCAAAGATTCATTCAAAAATTTGTTAATAGCGTCTACCTCGTAACTTCCAGTAGGAATAGTTATTGTATCTCCGTTTTTTATATGAAGTTTATTATTTGTTTCATCTACATTGGGAATTGAGTTAAATGTTAAGAGTTCAACTAATCCCAAAGCGTATTTCTTATGCTGTGTCAGTTCTATTGACGGAAAATATTGTGCTTCTAAAACAGAAGAATTTCCTGAAAGACTCAATGTAAAACTATCTTCCATGACTGATTGAAAGAGAATGAATGAATTTCAGTAATGATTACCTTTTTATAGACAATCGCTTAAGAATCGAAGACAAAGATGGCCACAAATAAATGTGTTAAAATTTTGATATCTTTTATAGTTATATTTTACTTCTTTGACATTTAAGTACTTCATAAGCTCAATAGGAGGTCTAAGATCACCAAAACTGTCAAAGTAAATGACTTTAGAACCATTTTTTCGATAACACACCCAGTGTGTGCCTTTGTTTTGATAATCATCTAAATTAACAATAGCAGATTCATTATGCCAAGGGCCATTTGAAGGTAGATTATTTCTCATGAAAACACCTCTAAAATTTGGAATTTTCATTTCACGAGCATACTTTATGAGATCATAGTCAGTTAGTGGACGATTTGGTAAAATTAAATTGACGTTTTTTTTTTTTAATTTGACCATGTCCAATGTGAGGCTTCATAAATAATCCCATTCCGCTTTTATAAGGTTTAAGATAGAGACCTTTGCCAAGAGCAATAGCTTCCATAGTTTTATTATGTCTTTTACTTTCTTCATAATCTTTCTGCGCACTTTTAGCAGCATTGACTGCTTTAGCTATTCCGGCAGCTCCTCCTGCTAAAGCACCGGTCGCACCAAGTCCTGCAAATAATGGTATAAGAAAAGGAAGAACTCCACCAATTTTTGATGGTAATGGTAGAACACGTGGAAGTTTAACTTTTTTCTTACCACCTACACTCTTTACAGCTTGTCGTGCACCTTTTAAAGCGGATTGAATAACCTTGCGTGAACATTTACTTGGCTTCAATGTTTTCTTAGCTGCAGTTATTAACTTACTGAATTTTAGTCCCATTCCAGTTTTTGCTTTCAATTTCATGGCACTTGCAACAGCTAACGCAGATGCTTTTTCACCTAGACTAGCATCTTTAGCTTGAACACGTTCCCAAGCTTTAGCAGCAAGATTCATGTCCGCAACTTTACGATCAACATTTTTATTAGAATAATCAATATCGTGCTGTTTACATGCCTGATCAAGCGGATTTATACCGGGATCACCTCTTTTTATTCGCTTTTTTAGTTTAGTTCCAGGACCACAGTATTGATAACCTGGAAGATGCATTTCAATAGGTAAGTTATTGATTACTTTATCAAGCAATCCATGACCTTTTGGTCGTTTCTGAGACTTGTGTACAATCATCTCTCTTCGAGTGCTGATTCATAACTGAGAGATGGACAATATAAAACATGTATTTATATTATTTTAGGCTCAATTTTAAAGTTACCTTTGTCACGTCAACATGGATTTTACTGAGCAGAAAGTCAAACTTCCAATTGCAAACTTTGATTTTGGAACACAGAAGAGAAAGAAGCGGCATGGAGAATTACTACCAGATAGTATCCGAGCAGTTTTTTGTGGTCCATCGAACTGTGGAAAAACAAATAGTTTATTAGCTTTAATTACACATCCGAATGGTCTTAGATTTGAAAATGTGTATGTATACTCTAAATCGTTGAATCAACCCAAGTATCAATTTCTCAAAGAAGTTTTAGATCCTATTAAAGGCATATCGTATCTACCGTTTAGTGAACATGAATCTGTAGTATCTCCAGATGAAGCATTACCAAATTCAATTATGATTTTTGATGATGTAGCTTGTGAGAAGCAAGATAACGTCAGAGCATTTTTCTGTATGGGCAGACATAAAAACGTAGACAGTTTCTATCTTTGTCAATCATACGCTCATATACCAAAGCATCTCATTAGAGACAATATTAACATGCTAGTAATTTATCGCCAAGATGATGTTAATTTAAAACATGTATATGAAGATCATGTAAACACCGATTTAACTTTCAATGAATTTCGAAATCTTTGTTCAGAATGCTGGAAAAATGATAAGTATGGTTTCATTGTTATTGACAAGGATAGAGAAATGAATAACGGCAGATACAGAAAAGGATTCGATTGTTTTGCAATAAAAAAGGAGATGTGAATCTCATTCTTTGCAGTTCTATTGTAGACAGCAGCTTGTCAACATGTCTATGTTCCAGAAAGAAAAGTATATTCTCAATGAGCTCGTGCGAGCACGTAAAGCTATTAAACAAAAATATGTTTTATTAAAACAAGAGAGAGATGATTTTCAAAAAGTAATAGGTGAAACATTGAAACCTGTCATTACTCCACTTGAAAAGCTCATCGATTCGAGAACCGAAAGCAATGGACCTTCGAATGCTGATATGAATAGATCAAGTAAATACCAGAAAAAAGGAATGAGGCTTGGTAAATCAAGTTACATAGTTCATGACATTAATCAATCAGGTTCTACATATAACGATGATGATGATAATGACGATGATGATGAGTTTGCTTCATTAGATGGTACAATTTTAAATTCTACATTTAAATCTGTGCGCGATCAAACTCAGTCAACTGACTTTTTATCATTACTGGATACAAGCCGCAGCAATTTAGATAATATATATGGAGTTAGGAATGAAAATGGAAGATATATGATTGGTAATGTAGAAATTGAGTTTGATAATAATACCATAAGAGTGAATAACGAAAGTTATCCTAAAAGTGATGGACTAATGGAGCTACTCTTTATCAGACAACCAGATGGAAATAAAATAAACGATGCAGATCGTAAAAATTATCGCAAAATTCTAGAAGTATCGAATGCTCATCGACAAAAATTACAGCAAAACTGGATCTATTCGTACATTCAAGGAGTAGAAAATATAAAGATGTTATATCGCCTATGTTCCGTAGCTCTATGCGCAAACAGAAATCTATCAGCGGAGAAGGTCTTCTACCTAAATATAAAATAGCTAAAAAGTCATCTTCCATTGATCTAATTTACTGGGATGATCCAAACGAGCTTGTTGAGCGACTTCGATTACTTCTTGCCGAACAATCTGCTGGAAATAATAATCACGTCAATGAAATCCAATCAATTATCGAGGAGTTACGTGAAGCAGGTCATATACAGGGTGTCCAAAAAGTATCGAAACACGCCTATAAAGTTTTCAGAGAACATATTTTTGACATGGGTCAAGGCCATTTCCGTAGTAACTTTTGACGCTCGATCTAATGGTGACCTTGGATTTGACCGTGGACCTTGCCATCAATGTCATTTCAAGGTCACTATGATTTTTTTAAATGGGAACACCCTATTTTGACATCGGCAATCGAAAGAGCGGAAAATTTTACGTTCAGATATGTATTAAGGTCCAAGGTCAAGGTCACCTGTGAAGGTCGTAGCAAGGTCAAAGGCCCTAAAAACCCACTTTATGAACTAAAACTTTTTTTTGTTACATTTAAATGAATTGTGTATTTTGACCTTAACCGGGCTTTATTAAGTCCTTCATTGTGCCAAACTGAAATTCGATCCAAAACTCCTACTCCGCGACCCCGAAAACCCCCCTAAATAAATTAAAACTTATTTTTTTGATGCATTGAAAAAAATTATTTATTTGAGCCTTAACCGGGCCTCATGAAGTCCTTTATAGTGCTAAACTAAAAACCAACTCAAAATCCGTACTTAGCGACCCTGAAAAGCCCTTGAACAAATTAAGACTCATTTTTTGTTACATTTAAATAAATTGTTTATTTGGGCGTTAACCAGTCTTCATTAAGTTTTTAATAATACCCAATCTAAATGTGAACTCTTAATTAGTTCTCAGCGACCCCATAATCGTTTGAATAAACAGAAACATACATATTTTATGGTAATGTTCAAAAAGTTTTAAAACTTAACGCCAACGTTGCAGTACTGAACCAGACCTCTAGATGGCTACATTCGGTAAATCGCGATCTCACACTAAAAAAAGCACCTTAAAAACATAAGTTACCAAGCAAATTATATTGCCCACTTATTTTAAAACTACAAATGTTTACCTCGAAATCTTAAATAAGTATAGTGGTTGTAAAATCTATTTCTTTAAATTGATATTTAAGTATTCATAGTTTGATCAACAATAAAATCTGTTCATACCTAATTGAAAATGCAACATCTTACGAAAAGAGAAAGGATTACACTTCTCATGATGAGAGGCTGGGGTGCCGCAGTGCAACCTTACCGCACAGTGATTAATCTTTTTAATGAGACTTTTAGAGCTGATAGAACTGGGATTGTCATTTCAACTGCAAGGAACCTTGTTACAAAGTTTGAACAAACCGGCACAATCGACGATAGGCCAAAATCAGGAAAAACAAAGTCAGCAACAAACGATGATACTTCCCTGGATGTTTTGTTATCATTCATTGAGGATCCACATAGTTCCACCCGTAGAATTTCACAACAGCACAATATAAGTAAGTCATCTGTTCATAACATACTAAAATATGCTAACTTTCATCCATTCAAAGTCACACTGATTCACAAACTTAATGAAGATGACTTTGATCGTCGCGTTGAATTTTGTGATGACATGATGACACGTATAGTGCAAAATCCTAACTTCCCATCAAATATTGTTTTTTCAGATGAGGCGACATTTCAACTTGACGGAACCTGCAATAGACACAATTGTAGATATTGGGCAGAAACAAACCCACATTGGGCACGAGAAGATAAATCACAATACCCAGAAAAATTAAACGTATGGGCAGGCATATTCAATAACAGAATCGTAGGTCCGTTTTTTATTGATGGCAACTTAAATGCTGAAAACTATGAAGAAATGCTACGCAATCAAATCGTGCCTGCGATAAGAAGAATAGCAGGAGACAACTTTATGAACACATGGTTCCAACAAGACGGCGCACCAGCTCATTATGCACGTGATGTTCGCAATCTTTTAGATGCAGTGTTTGTTAATCGGTGGATAGGACGAAGGGGCACAATTGAATGGCCAGCCAGATCACCTGATTTGACACCTCTTGATTATTTTTACTGGGGCTATTTAAAAGATCGAGTATACAAAACAAAGCCCACAAATTTAGTCGAGCTACGAGAGAGGATTGAATTAGAATCAGCAAATATTAGTCCTGAAGCGATAGAAAATGTTGTTAATGCTTTTTACCATCGATTAGCTTACTGTCAAGAAGTGAATGGTGAACAATTCGAGCATTTACGCTAAATATTTAAAGTGAGAGGCAAGGGGACTCACGTAAAACAAGCACCCCATCGTGAGAGGCAAGGGGACTTACGTAAAACAAGCACCCCATCGTGAGAGGCAAGGGGACTCACGTTAATCAAGCACCCCAAAGGGAACATTATCCTATTACGTCCACGTCGTTGTTCCTGGGTAACGCTAAACATAGGTCATCTACCTTTCTTCTGACTGCTAATTCTGCAAGAATTCCCTGCAAATACAATTTGACCTTGCTACGACCTTCACAGGTGACCTTGACCTTGGACCTTAATACATATCTGAACGTAAAATTTTCCGCTCTTTCGTTTGCCGATGTCAAAATAGGGTGTTCCCATTTAAACAAATCATAGTGACTTTGAAATGACCTTGATGGCAAAGTCCAAGGTCAAATCCAAGGTCACCATTAGATCGACCGTCAAAAGTTACTACGGAAATGACCTTGACCCAGGTCAAAAATATGTTCTCTGAAAACTTTTTAGGCGTGTTTCGATACTTTTTGGACACCCTGTATATTAATGTACACCAATTTTTTACAATCATTTCCATCATGAGTCTCGATGTGTTTGGACGTACACTTGAGCGTCCGCAAGAAGTAGCTCGCGGTCCTGCAGGCCTTGGTTTCAATTTTACATTCAGATGGTAATTTTGATTTACAAAATAAAAGATTGTGCAACCTCGCTTCTCCCAGTAAGCCTAATGATGCAGTCACCCTTGATACTATACAAAAACTGGTCAGCAAGGAAATTGGTGATGTAAACAGAAAATTGAGTATAATTAAAGTTTCAATAGAAGATCCTATAAAACTAGAACACAGTAAAATTAATGCAACTCTTAGAAATCAACAAAATATAATAGATAATCTTCGTAAACAATTAGTAGAATATGATAAGATAATCAAATCAATGGAAAAAGAAAAAGGTGAACTCAATAAAATCAATGCAACTCTTGGAAATCAGCAACATATAATAGATAATCTTCGTAAACAATTAGTAGAATATGATAAAATAATCGAACCAATGATAAAAGAAAAACAAAAACAAGAATTGAAAGATGCTGCTTCGAAAAGTTTTGGGATGATATTGAAATACAAAATAAAAAAATTAACAGTGAAGAGTAAAAAATGGAGCATCAAAGAGTGGCTGAAGAGTTGCATTAAACCAGCTCGTCGCAGATACAAGCGAAGAAAATATGATATAC
>JACCIB010001125.1:0-55109 GCA_018906965.1 Philotrypesis tridentata | reverse complement strand
TAGATGAAGAATTAATTGATTATGATTATCCAACATTTTGTAAGATACTTAAAGATACTGTTGAATTTGATTCCAATGAAAAATTATGTAAATTACAAAATACAATAAATTTTTTAACATTTGATATTGAAGATATGCCTGAAAATTTTATAGCAAATTTCAATTTTGAATTACCTAAAGATGATGAGAATCTACATTGTGGTTCTATTTCTTTAATTGCAGAAAATGAAATTGATTTGATAAGTAATGAAAATTTTAATGAAAAGGAAAGACAACAATTACTAAAAAACACTGTTGATTTAAGCCATTTGTCTAATAAAAAGAAAAAGATTATTGAAAGTTTAATAGTAAAAAATAGTGATATTTGTTGGCTAGAGGGGGAAAAATTTGGTATTTGTAATATTGAAGAACATGCAATTAATTTAACAGATGAAAAGCGAGTTTATGTTAAACAATTTCCGTTAGAATATAATTTAAAACAAATCGCTATAGCTGAAACAAAAAAATTAATATCAAATGATTTAGTAAGATCATCTACTAGCGCATTTAATGCACCTGCTTTTGTTGTTCCTAAAAAAGGTCTAACTAAGGATGGTAAAAAAAAATGGAGATTAGTAATTGATTATAGAAAATTAAATGCTAAAACTATTCCAGATCCTTATCTTTTGCCTAATATCACTGAAATTTTTGATAGTATAGGTAAAAACAAGTATTTTACTACAATTGATATGGTATCAGGTTTTCATCAAGTAAGAATGAAAGAATCAGACATTCATAAGACAGCCTTTAGTGTACATCCCTTAGGAAGATTTGAATTTAAGGTACTTCCCTTCGGTTTAGTTAATAGTCCTAGGGTTTTTCAGAGAATTCTAAATTCGGTACTTGGTGATTTATTAGAAAAAGGATTTTGTTTTGTTTACATTGACGATATTATTATTGTAGCGAATTCAATCGAGGAACATAACGAACGGTTTAATTTGATTGCTGGAAAACTAAGGGAAGCAGGGTTGAAATTAGAAACGAGTAAATGTAAGTTTTTTCAAAAGGAGGTAGAATTTTTAGGGCATTTGATTAGTGAAAATGGTATCAGAACTGATCCAAAAAAGGTCGAAGCTATAAATAAATTTCCAGTTCCTAAAACGGTAAAAGATATTCGAGAATTTTTAGGATTGGCAGGTTATTATAGGCGTTTTATTGATAATTTTGCGGATATAGCAAAACCAATAATTCAGCTTTTGAAAAAAGAGGAAAAATTTGTTTGGAATGAGGTCAGACAAAAAGCTTTTGATCAATTAAGTGAGAGCATTAAGTGTAGCACCAGTTTTACAATTTCCGGATATGAATAAACCTTTTATTATTAGTGTCGATGCGTCTGGCTATGCTATTGGTTGTGTCCTTTCTCAAGGGAAGATTGGGGAAGATAGGCCAATTGCCTTTGCCTCAAGGGTTTTGAAAGCGGCGGAGAAAAATTATCATACTTATGAAAGGGAAGCATTAGCAATTATGTTTGCAGTAAAAACATTTAGAAATTATATTTATGGGAATAAATTTTATATAATTACAGATCATAAACCATTGTTATCGTTTAGATCTGCAGATAAAAATTCGCGAGTTCAAAGGTGGCGTTTAAAGTTATTAGATTATGATTACGAAATTATTTATAAACCGGGTAAAGTCAACACTAATGCGGATGCTTTGTCCAGAAATCCTATAGAAAACAATCAAATAAATGTTGTTACAAGAGCTCAAAAAGCAAAAAAGTTAGAAAAATTAAATAGTAAAGAAAGTTGGACTAATGATATGAAAATTCAAAATTAAATGAGGATCGTATCAAACAAAAAGCAAAGAAATTTAACAAACGAAAGAAGGATAGAAATATAATATTCGAAAATCAAGGAAAAGTAGAGCAAAATGAAAATAAATATGAAAATATTGTATTTACAAAAAAATCTATTGAATTTAGAAAAGATAATTTAGTTCATTTTATTGATAAGAATAAACAGTCATTAGATAGACATACACGTAAATTAATAAATAAATTTAATGTTACTTTTAAGGGAATTTTGAATGGAATTGAAGTCATAGATTTAAATGTAAATAAAATATTTGTATTATGTATAGATGTGGGTCAATCTTCAATAACTCTTAAGAATAACATCTACGAAATTTTTAGTTCATTAAAACAAATATTGTTAGATAAACAAGTATATAGTTTCAGTATTTCTAAAGATTTACAAATTGCTAATTTAAATTGGGTAGATATTGAAGAGATTTTATTGAAAGTTTTTAAAGATGGTATGATTAGGATAGTTATTTGTTTAAATTATATAGAATATGTTGATTTAGATAATAGAGATAAAATATTTCAAGAAAATCACGCTAGTGTTATGGGAGGTCATTCAGGTGTAAATAGAACATATAATAGGATAAGGAGTAAATTTTTCTGGGAAATTTTGAAAGCTGATATTGAAGATAGAATAAAAAGGTGTGAAGATTGTCAAAGAAATAAGTTAAAAAGAGTAAAAACTAGGCAACCAATGGTGATTACAGATACACCAAGTAAAACTTTTGACAAAGTTGCAATGGATATAGTTGGTCCTCTAAATATATCTAAAAATAGTAATAAATATATTTTAACTATCCAAGATTTACTTTCTAAATATTTAGTAGTAGTTCCGTTACAGGATCAAACTGCAGAAACTGTCGCGGATGCATTTATTAAAAGATTTATTTGTATCTGTAGTTCTCCTAAAATAGTTTTAACAGATAGGGGTGCAAATTTTACTAGTAAACTTTTGAAAGCAGTAGCAAAACAATTTAAATTTTCAAAAATTGAAACAACTGCTTTTTCGCCTCAATCCAATGGCTCGTTGGAGAGAGCGCATCATCCTTTATGCGAATATTTAAAGAATTTCTCTACAAAAAAAATTATGTGGGATGATTTATTGGAATTAGCGCAATTTCATTATAATACAAGTGTGCATAGTGCGCATAAATTTACACCGTATGAATTAGTATTTGCTTATCCACCGCGTTTACCTTCAAGCGAACCTTTGAAAATTTCTGAACGAATTCCATCGTTCAATGATTATTTAACAAATTTAATTAGGAATATGAAGGACATTGCTGAGTTAGCAAGGGAAAATTTAATAATTTCAAAAGAAAAATCAAAGAAATACTATGATAGATATATAAATCCAGTAACTTTTGAAAAAGGTGATAAAGTTTGGCTGGTAAAAGAACCAAAACCAGGAAAACTGGAAAAAAATCAAAATATTGGTCCTTTTGAAATTATTGAGGTATTAGATAATAATAATATTGTAATAGATAAAAATGGAAAGTCAAATACAGTTCATGCGAATAAATTAATAATGTATAAAAAGAAAAACTAATATATTTTGTTTGTTTTAGGAGGAAAATGATGTTCAACTATTTTATTATTTTCATACTATGTTTCAAATTAAATGAAGCAATCATAGGGTATGATTGTGGTTCTTCTTCACCTAATATAACAACATATTCATTGCTGGATTCCGGAGAATGTGATTTTCAAGACGAGCAAGTAAATTCTACTAATGTTGCTATAGAATTGATACAAGTAGCAGAATTTCGATTAGTTTCAATTATTCAATGTAAAATTGAAATTCATCGAACAGTTTTTGAATGCGGAATATTTGGTCATTTAATACCTACGGAAAATTCGGAACAACAATATATTAAAGAAATAAGTCATGAACAATGTAAATCTATTCATGAGACAGGGATTTTTAAGTATGATGAGGCACATATTATTTCTGATTTAAAAATAAATTCAACTACATCAAAAGGTATAGATTTTGCGGGAAGTGCAGCAGGAAAATCTTGCTCGGGTGCTTCCTATGCAGATAGTTTTGGCTCGTGGAATAAAGTTTTTGTTCATGGTTTAATTAAAATAACTTTAATTCAAAATAATGCGAAAGTAAATTTAAATTCGGATAAATTAATGTTAAGTTCAGGAGTAGTTTGTAAATTTTCTGATAAACATTGTATGGATATGGAAGGTGGTTTAACTTTTTGGGATATTTTACCACAAGGTGAAAGTTTTAAAAATAAGTTCGATATTTTATTTAAGGGAATAGCTACTAAATATTTTAGTAATAAAAATAAAGAAATAGTTTATGCGGTTAATTTTAAGGAAATTACGTTTTCGCTATCGACAAAAAATACTGAAATGTATTGTGATAGATTACTTATTCGTACTGAACATCCAAAATTATTTATTTTTGAGAAAGATGCTAATTTGAATGCTTATTATTATGATGCAGATTCTGTTAATAAGTTTGATTTAGATATTTTTACTTATGTAAATTCTAAATTTGTTTATGTTGAAAGACATTTAAGAAATCAAATTAATGATTTATATATTAATTTAATTAGGGAAAAATGTGAACTTGAAAAAAAGTTATACAAAATTCCTTATCCATTGCTTCCATTTCTCCAGATGAATTTGCGTACAATATTATGAAAAAACCTGGCTATATTGCAAAATTGGCTGGCGAAGCAGTACATTTAATTAAATGTATAGCAAGAACTGTTAAAATTTTACATCTCAAGGAATGTTATAATCAATTACCAGTTTTAGTGGGTAACGAAACTTGGTTTCTAACACCTAAAACGCATATTTTATTAAAAAAGGGTATGCAAATTGATTGCAATTCTGTTATTCCCACATTTTACAAAATTGAGGAAAATTGGATTAAGTTGACACCGAAACCAATAGTATCAGGATCGCCAAACATTCTAAAACCAGATACTACAATTCGACTGCAATTTGAATCAGTTGATAATTTAGCTACGAATGGAGTCTATGCGCAAGAAGATTTGGATTCATTACAACAACAATTGATGTTTCCTATGGAGAAAGTAGCGTTGTTAAATATTGTTGCGAGAGATGTAGCTGAAAAATCTACAGGAGAGAATATATTTTCGGAAAATACATTGACTCACATTGCTGAAAATACTTGGAAGAAAATTATTGGAAAATTGACAACTTGGGGATCATTATCATCGGTAATAATTATGATATTAATTATTTTAAATATTATAAAATTAACCATTGATACTATTATTAGAGGATATACGTTACATGCTATTTATGGATGGTCCATACATTTATTTGGAGCAGTATTTAGTTCCATTACGCATTTATTTATTTCAAGAGAGAGTTTAACAATAATAATGATGACGGTATTATGTTAGAAGAAATTAAGATTGATTGTCCACGGATCATTTCAAGGCCTATATTAAATTCGTCTATGCCTACTATAAATGCAATAGAAAATACATCTTTTACGCAAAAACAACTTCCACCTATTCCTGATCGTTTACTTGCACTTTTGCCTAACAAAAATTTAAGTTCACAAAGGAAGTGTAGTATTTTTTCTTTGAGTTTAGATTAGTATTTCTTAAATGTTTTGTTGATTTGTTTATAAGACTGTATGTTATAAATAGTAATTTCATTAGCGGATAGCCATTATCTTAGGCACCGAGGAGTTTACATCTATGATGTAATTTTCTTTTGTTAGGGAAAATAGGAGGGGATGAAAAATGAAAAAATAAATACAACAATTTTTTAGAATAAATATATGTATTATTAAATATTATTGGTATTATATCGGGATACAAATTTAGGCCCAATATATACATTATAAAAATTATTAAAAACTTCTATATATACACGGTTAGTGTCATTATTATAAACCTGTAGTTCATAAAATGTAAGGCTGGCAATGCCCCAGGTGTCAGCTGCTGGTTCATAGGTACCATCCTGGAGTCGGTCATTGCGAAGTTTTTCACATTGGCGCCAAGTTCTAATTGAGATCCAATCGTCAAACTGAAACAAAATGGGAAAAATATTATTATTAAATATTATACATTTTTTTTGCTGTATAGATTGAAACTACTTACATGGACAAATGTCCAGCGTCGCTGTTTAACGGTCGGTTCAGGAGGTGGATCTCTACCTTCCTGGCGGGCTCGTTTGCAGTGTCTGGTATGTTGCCAAAGCTGAAACTATTTAAATTAAGGATTAGTCATAAGTTTATATGTTGTTTAATATTTAACTATACTTACACACACTGCGCTGCGTCGTTTGTGCGGAAACCTGTACATTTTGTATTTTCGAGTTGAACTGTGTAGTTAGTTAGGCTACTGCACGTTTTATAACCACAAAAATGTTTATTTAGCATAATATAATTAGGTTACTTTATTAGTGAAACGTTTGAATTTTGAAATATTGATTACATTACAAATTCTTTGCAATGTTTTAGGCCCTGAGGTGTAACGTCCTATGACGTTATTTCTTTAATTTTCTTTTTACTAGCTTAACTATTAAAACACATGTTGATTTTCAAAACGCTGACATTTCAAAATTCAAATCACCAACACCGATTATGTCAATCGCATAAGGTTCGATGATTGGCACACTTTCAAAAGTAAGAGCTCAGCTGACGCTGAGCTTGCGAAACGCAGACTAAGCGTTATACTTTTGGAAGATCGCGTTATTGTATGTAATATTACAAAATGTTTAGAAATTAATATTCAATAATGTTGTAAATTTATAAACTAAGTTTTGTGTTTAAAAGAGGCTCAATGCCCTCAATTAGACAGTCAAGATTTTGTATCGACTCCGTCCACGCCGGTTCGAAAATTGGCGGAGTTTGATTGTTTAAAATCCATTGTTGTTAATTATTACAGTTTTCATATTTTTAATAAACATATTAGATACTACTATACTCTATTTTGTGTGGAATAATTTAATTGTGAAATCTAAAAACCTATACTCTGAGATCCGAAAGGAATTATTTAAATCATTGGGTTTTCTGAATACAACGATCTACACAGACATCAACTGGACTTTCAACAATTCGTCTTGAGTAAAAAAGGACTATCCAACGCCATAGGTTCAAACAAGGTAAGTTCTAATTATATTCTTGTAGGAAATACATTTACTATAGAGATCTAGGTACATATTATCACTAGACTTTTATCACCATAAATGTGACTTTTATCAATTTAAATATTCCTGACTATACGCATTAAATTGAAGTAGTCAGGACTTAACATGATAATGTCATGTAAGAACATCATGCGATTCTATTACATGTAGAGTTGGGTGCAATTGAATCTATGAATAGTACCATATTGGCGCTATGTTCTGCGAATGTTTGTGACCGGTCACGCAACGCTCAATTTACCTGAAGTACCACCAAGCGTCAGCTAGAATGCGCAGAACGTGGCAGCAGTCGCAATTACTCAAAGTTTTAATTGTACCCGACTGTACATTTTCACAGGCTATCCATCTTTTCACATGCTGCAATTTGGTCGAGTATTAATTAAATACATATATATTTATAATCCTTCCCCCCTTTTAAACGCTTATTTATTAATTTCAAATCGATTCCTTTTTATAAAAGAACTTACCATTTTATTTATTGATATCATAACTTTCTTTTGTTAAAATTAAAATTGAAATTTATGTAAAATTGAAGGTATAGAAGAAGTAACACTAAAGAAATGGAAGTCTGTCCAACAAACCCTTAACGTATAAAATATTTATGCGTTCATCTTTTCATAGATAAATGAATGTTTCGGATTATGCAGCTTCATGAATAAGCATCGTGTTCTTTCGGTGATTGTAATTCACTCATTTACGAAGTAAAAGAAGACAAACATCCTAACATAATTATTTGTTGAACTGCTTATAAATACCTTTTTAATCATTGCATTATAAACACTTTTGATTGTTCTATTGCCTCAAATGCTCGATGTGATAATTAGTGTAAGATGTAATAAATACCGAGTGGCCCGAAGAGATGATTAAATTAATTTATTCTAACCAGATTTCTAATCGAGCTTTATAGTAAATAGAAAATTAATAAACGTACACAATAAACCCGCTAGAAAATTGTCTGCGTTGTCATTGAAAGTTTGACTTTAATTTATAGAATCAAATGACCGTAAATAGTAAAGCACTTGGAATGGAATTTTAGTTACATAAATGCTATACACAGTTTCAAAATGAATCTTTAATTTACATAATGAAATAGACTTCTAGAATAAAGCTCTTAGAATTTTCACCATATAAGCATTATCGAGAGTTCGAAAATTAATTTTGATTAAAACAATGAAATAACCGTATAGATAGAAACTCTTAGAATTATTGTTTCATTAAGGTTATCAAAAGTTATAAAATCAATCTTTAATTCGTACAGGAAAAAACGACCTTATACTTGCCAGCCTTTTACCTTTAAAAGGTTTATTTGGGTGGAGGGGTTACAATCACATGCAATACTTACCATTATTAAATACACTGCAAGTTGTTAAAAAGTATGCAAAATAAAACTCCAGACAGTCAATATAAACTCCCATCTTGCTGGATTGCACCTGTATACCTAAAATCAAAAAATAAACCAACAAAAAAAAAGCTCATAATGGACACAATTATTACTAATTAATTTCGAATACTTTTCTGAATAATTTTTGTATTCTGCAGAAGCTCTTGCACTTTTACAACATCACTGAGGTTATGAGCATTGTTACAGCAGCTAGCAGACTAACTGCACTGATCTAGTGTCTTCGATGAAAAACACCTGTTTGGCTGCTTTCTACTGCTTTACAGAAAATTCTACTATACCGATCAAACAGTAATCTTCATTCTCGACCAGACGCTGTGAGGTACAACCTGTTCGAGTGGCAAATTCAAATTTGTTGAATGCCTTTACTTTAACGCATTGAATTTATTAACATAAAATCACACATAGAAAAATTAATTTTATGGATTTTATTTATTTTACGAAAATAATTTCATAACTCTTGAGAAAAAAACGGTTTGTAAAACAGTTTTTAAGTCGTATTTTCAGTAAGATTTCTCATGAAATAACTCTGTAAAATCTGTGGTAGAACAATCCTTTTCACAAGTTTGGCCTAATTAAAATATTTAAAAATCACGATTTTTCAAAAATTTACTTGAAACAGATTTATCAGTTTTTTGTCGATATTTTCAAGGCAAATTTTTTTAGCAAAAACCAGCTTTCAGGACCATATTCTACGGACTATTAACTGTGAAAAAAGTGAATAAAAAAAATTAATATTTTCAAAATTTTAACACTGTCATAACCCCTTAATAACTTGTCCATTGAAATCATGAAAATACTCAACAAAGACAAAGTAAATAATAGTAGCAGAAGTCAAAAAAAGAAACAAAACAAAACAATATTAGAACAACTTTTAAATAATAATGAAGACCCTCCTCCTGATTTGTCAATTGATGATCTTACTTCTCATCATCAAATAGACTTCCAATAAAAATTCACTAGCCGACCAAAAAAAGCTCCATGGTGGGATGATAACTGCTCGGATCTTGTAAGAAATAGAAGAGAAGCTGCGAAGAAACTCTTATCTAATCCTAATATAGATAACCTAAAACAGCTTATCAAAACTGAAAGATCCACGAAAGAAAAACTTGCTGAAATAAAAACCTTCAAATTCAGAGAATTTGCAGAACAATCTTTAATGATTGATACAGACCCCAAAAGCGTCTGGGATACCATTGGTAAATTTAAGCAAATTTTTCAATCTCGAGACAGATTTTCACAAAATTACTGTGATCGAATTGAAAACGTTAAAAAATTTATTGAAGACCACTGCTCCAATTAAGACCCTTATCCACCTGACCCAGAACTCTTTTTAGACACTACAAATACGAACATAAACTTTGACGAAATTGATGACCTATTTACCCATACTGAACTGAACCTCGCCATTGATGCGGCTAGAGATAACTATAACTCCCTATTTAGACCAAATCGACTACAAAATACTCAAACATGCCCCTGAAAATTATAAAAATTTGCCTCTAGAAGTCTTAAATTACTATATTCTATCCTCTAGTACACACAACTCCTGGAAAAACTTCCTTATAGCTTTAATTCCAAAAAATGCTAAGAACAAATTCAGGCCAATATCACTAGCTTCGTGCATATTAAAACTTGTAGAGAGAATGATTAACACCAGACTCATACACTATATAGAAAAGAATAAAATTATTCCAGAATCTCAATATGGCTTTAGAAGAGCAAAATCCTGCCAACATGCTCTAACCCACATTTTAACTGATATACATATAGCATTCAACGAAAATAAACACATAAGCTGTGCATTTATCGATATAAAAGCGGCATTTGATAGCGCATGTCCGTACATCCTAAACACTATCTTGAGAAAATACCAAATACCAATTAAAACTAGAAAATTTATTTACAATATTATTACCAATAGACAACTATACTTCAAAGTTGGTAACAACCTAATAGTACCTTACATTAAAAGTAATGGTGTACCTCAAGGATGTGTACTCAGCCCTCAACTTTATAACATCTACGTCAGTGAACTCCAAAAAATTCTTCCCGAAGGGATAAAGTTAATTCAATATGTTGATGACACTGTAATGTACTGTTCAAACACAAACATTGAAAAATTTCCCCGGAAAAACTAATTTCATAATTTTTTCAAAATCCCCACACAACAACTTTTCGCATCATAAATTAACATTTAACGGAATAAAAATACCTCCTGCACCAAATGTAAGATATCTAGGGATAATATTAGATTACCATCTAACTTGGAATAATCATGCCAAATTCATAATTGGTAAATGTACTAAGCTTTTAAGTATAATCAAATATTTGAGAGGTACTTGGTGGGGAGGTCACCCTCAAGTCCTCTTAAATATATATAAATCTCTAATTCGAAGCACTTTCGAATACGGTCTCTTTTTGGGACATATACAAAGTCCCCCTCTAAGATCGAAATTAATCAAAATTCAAAATCAAGCAATCAGGCTTTCCCTTGGATACCGGAATTCTACACCGCTGAATGTCATGCATGCAGAAGCTAACTTACCCAGTATTGACCTAAGATTACAGTACTTATCTGACAATTTCATATTAAAATTAATTTCACAGGAAAACAGCATAATACAATACCTCAATACACTTATGGAAACCAGAGACCCATACAACACCTTCAACAACTATCGAATAATAAAATCTTATAATGAAATAATAGCTCTAACACTTAATAAGCTTAAGACGTATTTTATGCCACTCCCCTACGAATATGAATTCAAATCTACCATAGCTGAAAATAAAATTGATATAAAAAATGGAAGAATAATCAAAATATCCAATGACCCTATAGAACAATTTAACAACATCCATCAAGACATTCTTCAAAACGAACTGACAATATTCACTGATGCTTCCAAAACCCCTGAATCCAACTATGTAGGATTGGCTATATACATTCCAACTAAGGCTGAAACCCAGCAGTACAAAATTACTTCAGAAGCATCTATTTTTACAGCAGAATCTACTGCAATATATATTGCCATAAAATACCTTCTACGCTTAAATACCCCCAAAGCAACAATATATACAGATTCACTCAGCACTCTAACAGCAATTATTAAATACTCACCTATAAAATTCAGAAAAACTTCGCATATCATATTGGACATCAAGAGATTATTGCACAAATTGCAAAATCAAGAAATAAACATATCTCTTGTATGGATCCCAGCTCACCGGGGCATTCCTGCAAATGAAACAGTAGACAGACATGCCAAAGAGGTAATCAAAAATGGAAATTACCTTAATGTACCTCTACATTACACAGACTTTACTGAATTAATTAAAACTAAGATTAATAGTACACACCAAAAAATTCTAATAGACCAAAGTCAATTCAAAGAAACTTATTACTTTTCAAATTTCTACACTAAAACTCAGAAAAAGCCCAGGTTTTTCAAAAGAACCTACCCTAGACAACACATTACCACAGTCAATAGAATCAGATCAAACCATTGTTCCACAGCAGCCAGCCTCTATAGGAAAAATATAGTAGAATCTCCTGAATGCCCCCAATGCGAAAATCCGTATCAGGACGTTAATCACATCATTTGGAAATGTGCCTTATTTAAAGAACATAGGTCGACCCTAATTAAAAAAATCAACAGATACATACAAAGAATAAACAAAAAAATTAAACTAGACACTGTAGAGGCAATTCTTAAAAAACCTCAAAATAAACCTGCAAAATTCTTAACTGAATTTCTGTTTAAAAAATGCCATATCCAATTATGAGCAAAACCTAATTTCAAACCTTCCTGCCGCAGATTATAATATAACCTGCGACTTTGCATTGAAAACTACCATAAAAATACTATTTTATACCCAATCAACTTCACAATTTCTTTTATTGTAAATCAAATTTTTCTGTAAACTTCTATAAGCCTGCATTGTGGCATATCGGTGTAGTAGTTCCCACGGCCATTAAAATAAAAATAATCATAATACTATCTTATCTTGAACGCGTGGAGAACACTCAGTATAAGCTAATGTGACTCTCTATGTGAGCTGAAAAAGTAGGAAAATCCTCCCCAACTTTCTGACACCTATTATGAAATAATGAGTAGCTAATCGATTCTAAATGTTTATCCCCAAACCATTCTTCTAATTTACCGACAAGAGAATCGAATGTGATTGTTTCAGTTTTAGAATAGCTACGAAGAACAGATCTAGCGGTACCGTGTAAGCAAGAAGCTAATGCAATCATTTTCTTATCGTTATTCCAATGATTCGCTTTTGCAATCAACTCAAATTGGAACAAAAACTCACACAATGAAGCTGAACCATCATATTTATCCACTTTCAAAGTGTAACCTATCCGCGGACGCGTTGAACTATTGTTTGATTCGCGAAGTGTTAATGTTTGTGTATTCATGTGTAGGTAAGGTTGTATGTGTAAACAAGGAACATGATTCAGCTGGTTAGGTGTTTATCGAAGTCATTCGATCTCTCGTTGCAGCTCGATAACGCGAAAACGCAATGCCTCCTCCAGTTCTCGGCGCTTCCCGCGCTCAATTTCAAAGTCAGCTTTCATCGACGACAACTCTTGCAGGAAATCGTCAGCCACCGCTCTTTCCTCGCACAATGAGAGTAAAGCCCCTTGGAGAGCAGGATTAGTTGCTGTCCGCGCGTCTGTTTTTGTCGATCTGTTGTTTCAATCGTGGCTGTCGCAACGATGGAGGCAGCGGCAACAGCAGCAGCAACCCCGGAATCGGCAATGGAATCGTTGGTTTGGCTGGCAGTAATCGTATTACCAGCCGATCTTATTCGTGGCGGCGTTCGCGGTGTGTTTACCATCATCAGCGCTGATCCCTTTTTTTTAAAACGTAAATCCCAGACGAGCCCCCAAAGTTTTAAGACGCACGTACAGATACTCAATAATGACACGAGTTTATGTGAAAACGGGAACGTATTTATTTTTCTAATAAGGAGGAGGCTTTGCGTATCGTGGCTCGTAATCAACTAAAAGAAAACAAAGAATTTGATGTTTTTCTAACATCGTAATCTAGCAACCTAAGAACGAATACGGGAATATCTAAAAAAATGGCACAATTAAATTTACAGTTCAAGCTGCAGCCGAACATGCAAATTTTCAAGAACATATTTTCTTCATAATTTTCTGTAGCATTTCTGCAGCTTTTTTTGCAGCGGTAGAGAGAGACCAGCTACGATTCAAGCTGCAGGTTAATCTTGAAAAATACTATGCTTGCATCCAATCCATAAATTTTTCTATCAATAATGTGTATTTTATAGAAATAAATAAATATTTTTGTTACGATTTTTACAGGTATTTCCAACTACATTTGCAAGTACTATAGTTATTTTTATAAAGCTACGTAATCATTTCCGTAGATATCTGTTAAAGATTTCTGCTTATTCCTGCAGTTGTTTCTGCAAGTAGACTAATTTTTGAATACTTTTGAAGCTATTTACACAGATATATACTTGTTCCTCTGAATGAAAACATACGTCCTCTTCCTGATGAGCTTTTTCTTGCCTTGTGGAAAATTCCAATTAAGAAAGAGTGGTTTCAGACAATAATTTAGACTGATAGTGGCTGTCTTACAAGAACTTCATGTTTAGTTAATCCTTGTTTTCTTAATCCTTCATCAAAATACTGTGCAAATATTTATGCAATGTTCAAATCTCTGCAGTAATCTGTCTAGTAAATTCTACAGAGAATTCTTCACAAATTACTGCAGAAGCATTCACATTGTTCCTCTATAAATAATTTGGACCTCCTGCAGAGAACCCTGCAGATTGTTCTGTAGAGAATTCTGCAGAGATCTCTTAGTAAATATCTGCATATTATTTTCATAAGGGTTTCACATTAAATTCATAGAAAAAACTTAACACCAACTCAACAATCACATTATTCATATAACTAAAAGAAATAACTAGACTGCCCAACCTTTTTAAAAGAGAGTCAATCAACATAAAAATAATCAAGCCTATGATCCCAAATACACAATCTATTCTAATTCATTCTTATAATTCTTCAGGACGCGTGTTTATTAATTACAATTTTCGAGCTTTTATTCTATAGTCACAAACGAAGATTATAACGTCTTACAGCCATTTATACTAAACTCTGCTAGTCTTTGAGTTAATAAGTGCCGATGTAACTAAATGAATCTAAAATAAAACAAGCGAATCATTACAATGCTAGCTTAAATACTCAACCTCAGATATGTGTGAAAATTTTCATGAGCATGCCCTGCCTATACTAGTCCGTGGTATAATAGAGCGCGCTATTCTAGACCCGGGCTATATGCCCCACCACTAGTACTCTATATGTATATAGAGAACGTATAGCTAGTGTATAGCGGAGCGCGCTGTATTAGCCTCGGACCCCCACTACCAGTACTTTATACGTAGCACTGTACAGAGCAAAGCAGCTAGTGTATGACTGTGCTATAGTAGGCTATACTAGCCCTGAGCGCATTATACAGGCGTCTATCTTTAGACGTTGTACAGAGCCAAGCAGCATACAGGTCCGTGCGCTACCTTATAGTGTATAGCAGACCTGCCATCGACACTGTGCGTAGAGCGTCAAGTAAAAAGTTTTGTTCTACTTATGATAAATATGTAGCCCTGAAAAGGACCGATTGTTTAAAAATTAATTTATGATTAAATTATTTTTTATCTTCTTTGTTTTTGTGTACGCAGGATGAATAGCCATCCTTTGTATACTTAGTCTTTTCGGTCATCGGCGTATACCCCTGTTTGGCCGGAAAAGATTTCGTATTACTGGAATACGTGTATGACAAAAGATTTTTCACACAGGATCACGAGTATTTTTTAGGAGCCACGATGGCTCAACCGGTAGAGTATCGGGCTAATAATCCAGAGGTCCTGGGTTCAAGCCTGACTCTCAACGATTTTGGGGACACCTCTTTGTTTACATAAGTGTCTATACATCTGAGCTCCAGTGGTTCTCATTCCACTGTGTACAACGTACATATTTCACTGCACATAAATCTGTAGGTCCTTATTGCTCTGCACGAGTACTTAAAAAAAGTGGACTCAGTGCACTGGATTTAAGTGCTCACTAGCGCAGGGAATGCAGAACCATATAAGACTCGTATGAGGACTTGAAAAGGCTGTAAAAATAAAAAAAACCGAGTATTCGCCGCCCAACAGCCTTCTTTATCCTCTTTTTTTTGTTGCTCATCCTGGCGGTGTACTCTTCGACGATTTCGTTGAGAATGAGACAACCAAGATGAGAATATGAGTACGTACTCTACAACATGTTGCCGCAAAGCCTACTCTAAATTTCTGCTTTGGGGGAAGGAATCAGGTTTTAAAAGAAAAAACAATTTTTGCACACACAAAGTATATATATTTATGAATTAAAATGATTACAAAATATTTACGTCTTAAATCTAATATAATAAAATGTCATATATCTTCAGTATAGTATAATAAAATGTGAATATAAATCTATTCCGCAAACATAATGTCGTGGATATCGTTAGCTATTGTATCGAGTACAAATGCGTAAATTTCGGTCAAAACTATGTCTAATACATCTAATAATAATATTGTTTGAGTACAGAAATATTTTTAAGAATAGCTTTACAAGTTTCCTTTTCTTGCCGTTTCATTTCATTTTTAATGTAATTTCAAATATAATCTACTCCGCGATTTACTAATCCTGAAAGCTTCTCGAGCTGTTTTAATCTTAATTCTATGAACTCGCTAACCTGTCTTAATCCTCAAAATGTTGCCTGGTGCATCGAGTCACTCGCAGGGCTGTCGAATTTCTTCGCCTTCTTTGCCGGAAGGTCGATAGCTGAAGCCTCTTGCTACGTTTTCTCGTCAAACGTCTGAGCTTCATCCATTGGCGGTTCTACCCTGGGTGGTGTCGGGTTTGGTCTTTCAGCGATGCAAATTGCTCTTGCTCCAAACCAGCTGGTGAACAGGATGTCATGGTTTGAAAGATAGATACTGGAATAGTTGTGTTCCTTATCATAGTTGAACGAGTAGTTTAGATATGAGTCCATGGCCTCCATTTTCTCTTTCAGCTGCTCCCAGCTGTTTATGACGAGGACGACAAATTTTTCAGGCGAGCCGATAGAACAAATCTTGATCACAGGTCTATAAAATCCGATACAGTATTCGAGGCCTGTAGTAACCCTCTGTGAGTTGAATCTATTAGTGGCGTATATCAGATTGCAGTCGATGGGTTTCCCCTTCTGTAAACTTTCTGCGAAACTCATCCTGGCAATATACTTTCTATGTCTCTGGCACGACTTGTTATCATCGATTGGTCGAAAAATCTCGGTTATAGCTTTTCATCGACGAATCACAGTCGTGGGAATAGCCGTTGTTATTTTCATGGCGAGTGTTGATAATAAATTTTAATTTATGACCCGTGAGAACGACCGTTATTCTTCACATGGCGTAGGACAGTAGGGTTTTTGTTCGTAGAAACTCTGTTTAGAAACCACTTATTCAGTCGATGACAAATTATGTGTAACGTGATGCCTGGTATCAGTTACGCTAAATAACGAATTATAGAAGTGCAGCTTTGATTTATAAATCCCCGCCCTGTAGAAACGTGCGTGGGAAACCGTTAACTTGAAGACGATAACGCCTTCTTTTAATTTTCTTTGAAAGATTATGATGGAATTTTACAGCTATTGCGCATAAGTAGTTTCGCAGAGATACCCCGTTGCAGGTGTGATAAAGAAACATGATACAATGCTCGCCACAGACTTCAGAATCGGCGACAGTTTTTTCTGAGTCGATCGATATGCAACTTTGATAAAGGTGCAACTCCGTAGCTGTGAACGTATATTCCGTATCCATGCTTGTCAATGTAAATGGCGACCCAGTATGATCCCGGTTTCTCCGATGTATCCAAATTTGTAACACGCCTGCAGAGTCTGCCTTCAATCCTCTAATGGCACTTATGATTTCTTGCATATTCATTGTGCATCGCCAAACTTCTCGTCCTTCTTGTTTGTTTCGATCGTTCTCGTTGTCGACACAGATGGTCAAGCGGCCCTCGTCGTCGTCCTGGTCTTCGTCTTCCTGATCGTCGTCCTCGTTATCAACACCGTTGATAACGTCGAACCCCCCAGTACGGTTAAATCTGAACGATGTACAACAATCTCTATTGTCTTTGAGACGATCGTGATCTAAAAGAACTTGGTGGAAAACTTCGCTATTTATGTTGTACGTATCCCGATGGCCTTGTTGATCGATAACGAGTATTCACCATCTTCTTATTTGATAGGCTCTTCGTAAAGCGCAAAAATCTTTTTTTCCTTCAAATTTCTTGATCCCGTGAGAAGAACGCACTAAAATGATTGGAAATCGTTCTCCCAGCATTTGAGAGGGCGAAGCGCTAAAATTTTCCAAATTGATAACTCGACGTCCCACTGTCTTTTGCAAAAATCTGGCTTTTTCTTCTCCTTTCGTGTAGAAACGGCGAGCGTTTTTTGTGAAGTTGTTCAAAATTCAGCGTACATGTTTTACCGAAATATCCCCGTCGTACCACTCGATGCCGTGCACCTCCAAAGTGCAATAATTATTCGTCTGTTGAATATCAACGGGCAAATCAGAAAAACTGCATGGCGCACGACTAGGCCAGTGTCCGATGAAGCGGCTTTGCAGTAATATAACGACTACTTCCTCGGGAATACATTTTTTGTTTGCATCTCTGAAATCTTGAATATCAACCACGTAGTCTGTCATCTTGACGGCGATAAGGGTCAAATAGTGCAGACGTAAAGAAGCTGAATCGAAGTACTGAGTGCCGACTTCTAGTGCCTGCTGCTTTTATGAAGGCTGAAGTCGGGCGGCTGCGTGCGCACTTAGGCGCTAAAGTCGGTTACAATTTGACGGTTAGAGTCGATTCCCAAAACATTATCGTACTCTGCGTAGATTATACAATTGATAACTACTTAAAGCGCTGTCTTGAAGCGCACTTCTACTCGTATGCTCCCCGAACGCATGAGATTCAAATGGGTCGCGTAGAGCGCTGATAAATCGGGTGTAAGATCAAAAGCCGTCAAAAAATTACGTTGATAATAGTTGGAGTGATCGATACTGAAACCCTAGTTGAGGAAATGTATACTGGTACCGGTAAAGAGAGTCTGAAAAGTGTCTATGAAAAGTTTTCCGCTACCCGTGAATTTGGGCTGCAAAGGTTTGTTCGGGATCTGTTCATCATCTATGTACAGGGAGAGATAATTTATCGAGAAATGGTTAAAACTAAACGGATTCAAGGAGCGATTGCCGTTGAATGCCTGATTTGCCACAAATCCGATAATTATTCTCTTTGGCAGTTGGCCGAGTATATATTACGCCTGCGTGAAATGTAAACAACTTTACTTCGACTCTTGTTATAGGATATGTTGAATTGTACTACCTGGATGAGTGAGTAATTATCGTTTATGATAGGGTCAGCGCGGAATCCTAGAAATTATGACAGCGCGCCTTGTAAAAGAGGACCGCGTGGGGAAAACCCAGAACGTAATTTATAAAAAGCCCGCACTGAGCCCCTGTTGTAAAACATTGGCAGTGAGTGGGAGTGAAAACAATGACTACCGAACTTATGTGTAAGCCGAAGGGCGAGAGCTCTGGCACTCGAAAAGCATCGTCTCGACCGTGAGCATCTCCGAGCGATTGCTACTTCTTTTTAAATATAAACCAATTAATATACTGCATCCTCGACTTAACCACGTTCCCCAACAAAAAAAATATTTGGCGACCGTGACAGGACTTGGTTAAATTTTGTGCGTGAATTTTGTGTTTTATTTGGTTTATGATTATTGTCCATCATGGATAGAGCCAAGAAAAAGAGGACGGTAGAACGCATAGCTTTTACAAAATCGATTAAAGCATTTGAAGACGCAATCGGAGTGCATGGAGCTACTCATGCGACTACTGTCATTGCATTTAAAATCTTAGAAGATAAAATGCAAACTTTGACTAGTGCCACTGAAGCAGTGATGGAATTTTTGCTGGATGATGAAGATTCTACAGACAGCGTCATTAGCAAAGAATATGATGAAGCTAGTGAGTATCGTGCGAAGTTCATCGCCGCGAAAGTGACGTTCGAAAACAGCGTGGCACCAATGACGCCTATAATGAATGCGTCAACTCCACAATCTAATATATCAGCGAACGAGTGGAAGTCATACAAGCTGCCGACTATTGAATTTGTGAAATTTGGTGGCAATTTACGAGACTGGCTTGAGTTCTGGAGTCAATTTAAAAAGATACACGAAGACGCCAGTATCATGAAAGAGGACAAGTTTCAGTATTTGATGCAGGCAATGATTCCAGGCTTACGCGCCGCTGAGTTAGAGAAAAGTTTTCCTCCAACTGCCGAAAATTACGATCAAGTAATTGAAAGCCTGAAAAATCGTTTCGGACGGGACGATTTGCAAATCGAAGTACACGTGCGTGAGTTATTACAATTAGTGCTTCGGAACGCTATCACGCCTTCAAAAAATGTGGTCCTTTCATCACTATACGATCAAATCGAGTCGCGTTTGCGCGCGCTGAATTCTCTTGGCGTTACTACAAACAAGTGTCCCGCGATGCTATTCCCGCTCGTGGAATCGTCGTTACCCGAGGAATTGCTGCGTGCTTGGCAGAGAAGTTCGCTGCCCGTCGCGTCGATTTCAATTGACCCATCTAGCGCATCGATAAATGAAAGCGTAGATACGAGAGCAAAGAACCGTTTGACGCAATTAATGCAGTTTTTGGCCGCTGAAGTTGAAGGAGAGCTACGTATAACTATGGCTGTGGAGGGCTTCAATGTAAAGCCGCAAAACGCAAGTACCGACGGAAAAAATAAGCAAGATAAGCAGCGCAATAACAAGGATGTTGCGAGTGCTACTGCTCTGCTGACTACAAAGAATCGTGTGAAAGAGTGCTTATTTTGCAACGCGAGTGAACATGAGAGTGCCCAGTGTGATCAAGCAAAAAAGATGACGCTTTCTGAGCGCAAAGATCTGGTGAAGAATAAGAACGCCTGTTTCAACTGTCTTAACGTCGGACATTCGTGCAAAAAATGCCGCGTGAACGTAAAATGTGCTTGATGTTCAAAAAGACATGTACTTTTAATGTGCGCGTTTATGACTGAAAAAAACGAAGAACCAAAGGAGACTCGGGACACAAAAATTTTATGCAACCTCACTGATTCGAGTAATGATAACGAAGTTTTGTTGCAAACATTACGTATAATGGTGTTCAATGGCTTAGAGAAAACGTACGTACGAGCTATAATTGATTCGGGATCGCAAAGATCATATATCACTAAAGATTCTGCGAATCGTGTGAAGTATAAGCCGATTGGAGAACAGTTATTGTGCCACTCGCTTTTCGGTGGAAACACTTCGGGAACACAGAAGCATAAGAAATATGAAGTCCATGTGAGTAGCATTGACGAGCAATACAAGTATAAATTTACTGCGCTCGATCAGCTCCTAATTTGTGAAAATGTCCCTACAATCAAAAGTGATAAGTGGTGCAATGAATTAAAAGCTTTGAAGCTAGAGATTCCCGATAAAGGCGCACACAATGAGCCGATATCAATACTTATTGGTGCTGATATTGTGGGCAAATTACTCACAGGGAAACGGCACGCGCTGGAGTGCGGACTTGTAGCCATCGAAACATACCTCGGGTGGACAATAATGGGGGCAATAAACGATTCAGAGGCCCGAGAAGATGCGACTCTAATGACCGGGGCGATGTTTGTGAACAGCCAGGTAATTGAGGATTTGTGGAAGTTGGACGTTCTCGGGATTAAAGATCCCATAGAGCAACGGACGCACGCAGATCACGAGAAGGTTGTAAAACAAAAGCTCCTCGATAGTACTATTGTCAAGGAAGAAAATCGCTACGAGGTTCAATTGCCGTGGCTAGAGACCCATCCGCCGCTCTGTGAGAACATAGCTATGGCACGGAAAAGACTGCAGACAACAATAAAACAATTAAACGCTGATGGCCTGTACGAGGCATATGATGGAGTTTTCAAGGAATGGTTGGCCGAAGGTGTTATTGAACGTGTACCTGAGGAGGAGATTTACAACAAGGGACATTACCTACCTCATCGCGCCGTCATTAAGGAGAACAGTACAACGATCATCCGGCCGATATTTGCTGCTTCAGCTGCTCCGAAAACTGATGGGGAGAAAAAACTACCGTCTTGTTTGGCAAGACAAGCAAGGCAATCAAGTAATATTTCGTCATCGTAGAGTAGTCTTTGGAGTCACAAGCAGTCCTTTTATCTTGAGTGCCGTGCTTGGTATGCACTTAGAAAAAATGTCCAATGCATGTAACGAATTTCAATTTTATGAACAAAATATTGTAAAATTGAGAAATAGCCTCTATGTCGATAACTGTGTGACTAGCGTGAACTGTGAGAATGAGTTACATAGTTTTATTCGCGATGCAAGAGCAGCGATGGAGTTGGGTAAATTCGACCTAAGAGGGTGGGAGTATACCAATGACAATGATTACGTTAAGCCGACCGCAGTATTGGGATTGGTGTGGGACAAACACGACGATACTCTGTCACTGAATATGAATTGTACAGAGAAACTTGACTTGGAAAAAATTACAAAACGCACCATTTTGTCAACGGCTCATCGCGTTTATGATCCGCTCGGTTTTGCATGTCCCGCAGTTCTTTGTCCGCGACTTTCATTACAAGAGACATGGGCGCAAAAATTATCTTGGGACGAAGAAGTGAGCCATGAGATCAAAAATCAATTTATTAAATGGGTTAAAAATTTAAAAGAACTCGAGAATATTAAAATTCCGCGATGTTTTCTCGGGGTAATTGAAGAAAATGATAAGGTCTCATTGCACACATTCGTCGATGCGAGCCAAGCAGCGTATGCAGCCGTGATTTTTTTACGCGTTGAAAATGAAACAGGGTGTAAGCTTTATTTTGTTCAAGCGAAGACACGTGTCGCACCTACCCGAAAAGAAGGTACTGATGCACGAACTTCTATCTCGCGGTTAGAGCTGCTTGCAGCAAGCATCGGAGCGCGATTAACACAATCAGTATTAGAATCGCTCAATGTAAAAGTTGATAATGTTTATTTTTAGAGCGATTCTACTACCGTGCTTGCGTGGATTCATTGTGAGAGCAATTGGGCTACGTTTGTGTGGAACAGAGTGAAAGAAATACGTAGTCTATCCAATCCCGAGCAATGGAGGCATGTACCGGGCTATTTAAACCCAGCAGACTTGCCATCCCGCGGTTGTACAGTAGAACAACTGTTAATTTCCAGATGGTGGGAGGGGCCGCAATGGTTAAAGAGTAGATCTGAAAATTAGCCAGTTATTAGCCCACAATATGATGAGTCTGAAATAAATAAAGAGTTAAAGAAATCCGGGCAAAAGTCTAATACGCTACTGGCAATCGGACAATCAAACTGGCTCGAAAATATTTCTAATTTTGGAAGAGCAAAACGCGTATTAGCCTATATATTTAGATTCCTCAATAATGATATGAGTAAAGTAGACTATAAAAAAGATAAAGTACAACGCTACAAAATTGTTCAAGGACCGTTATTATGTCGTGAGATTAGTAAAGCAGAGAATTTTTTATTAAAACAAATACAAGCAAAAGCTTTTGAGAATATTGAAAATGACGAACGACTTGCGCGTTTACAGCCATTTAAAGACGCTGAAGGCTTGTTAAGGATTAAGACAAAATTATTGTTTCGCGAAGATACTTTCAATTTCAAATGCCCTATTATTTTACCCGAAGATAATAAACTCGTTAATTTAATTATTAAAGAAACGCATATAGAGTTGAATCATGCCGGAGTAGAAATTTTATTGAGTAATTTGAGGGAGAAATTTTGGATTCTTGGCGGCAGAAAGGTCCTTAGATCTGTTATAGAGAAATGCGTTAATTGTCGTCGTCATGATGCAAAAGCTGCGAATTGTGAAGCCGCACCACTACCGATTAATCGAGTTCGCGACGCAGCGATTTCTGAAGTAGTAGGCGTGGATTTTGCCGGGCCCCTTTACCTGAAAGAAGGGCAGAAATCATGGATCTGTCTATTTACGTGCGCAGTTTATAGAGCTGTGCATTTAGAGCTCGTGTCATCGTTATCAACAGCCTCATTTCCTATGGCATTGCGGAGATTTATTGCTCGCCGAGGGCGGCCCGCTGTAATTTACAGTGACAACGGGACGAATTTTGTTGGAATGGACAATCTTCTCAAGAAAGTCGATTTCAAGAAAATAGCCACAATTGCCGCAACTCGACAAGTTGAATGGAAATTCAACCCTCCGACTGCATCATGGTGGGGTGGGTTCTGGGAAAGGCTCATAGGTATTTTAAAACGTTTACTCCGTCGGACGCTAAAAAGGTCGTGCTTGAGCTACGAAGAAATGATCACCGTACTCGTAGATTGCGAAGCGATCATTAATTCGCGGCCCATAACATTCATGGCAGACGGAAAACAAGATATTATACCACTCACTCCATCGATGTTCTTGCATGAGAATAAAGAAATAGGCGTCTTAGATCTGGACAATATAGAAAATGTAAAATTCGAAAAAAGATATGTTTATCGTCAAACAGTGAAAGATCATTCGCGACGTCGTTTCCGCAGCGCGTATTTAGGTACTTTAGTACATAAGACGCGTAAAAATAAGAACGATATTTGTTTAAATATTAATGACATTGTTTTAATCGAGTCGGATAATTTAAAGCGTTTAGATTGGCCACTTGCACGCGTAACCGAACTCATCACGGGAAAAGACGGAAAAGTACCTGTTGTTCGATTACGTACTGCCGATGGTGAATTGATTAGACCTGTACAACGCGTCTACCCGTTAGAACTAAAGTATCACAATAGAGATGTAAGGATTGAAGAGAATGAAATGCTTGACAATAAACTTAAGAATTTATGTAAAACCAAAAATAACAAACTGGATGTTTCGCATGTGAATGAGGATGAATGTGTGCAGAATGAAGAAAGAAAGGAATGTATAATCACCCGTAGTGGAAGAAAGAGTTTTAAACCGGATCGATTAAACTATAAGTAAATATTGTATTGAATTTAAATATGTTACGAATTAAATAATAATAGTTCAACATTGTTTTGTGAAACGTGTGAAATCGAGATGATCCCTCATCTCGATGGTGGGAGGATGTTGAATTGTACTACCTGGATGAGTGAGTAATTATCGTTTATGATAGGGTCAGCGCGAAATCCTAGAAATTATGACAGCGCGCCTTGTAAAAGAGGACCGCGTGGGGAAAACCCAGAACGTAATTTATAAAAGGCCCGCACTGAGCCCCTGTTGTAAAACATTGGCAGTGAGTGGGAGTGAAAACAATGACTACCGAACCTATGTGTAAGCCGAAGGGCGAGAGCTCTGGCACTCGAAAAGCATCGTCTCGACCGTGAGCATCTCCGAGCGATTGCAACTTCTTTTTAAATATAAACCAATTAATATACGTTTCCGTGTTTCACTGCATCCTCGACTTAACCACGTTCCCAACAAAAAAACAGGATATTTAGCCGTGGATTTTGCCAATGTTTGCGCGTATGCTAGTAAAACACCGGTGATTATTTTTACTCTGCGGAGAATGAGCGTGGCCTATTTTATGTGAACTTTGAAAATTCCATTGGCGGTAGCATCCATGAGGCAAAACGCGACTTTGCTTCTTACGAAGCGAATGTGCATTTCTACCCCGTTTATAAGCATTTATCCTGATTAAATAGGTCATCAACCTAATATAGCACCCTGTTATACACTACCTGCTTCGCTCTGCACAGTGTTGCGTATAAAGTACTGGTGTTTGGGGCCCGGGGCTAGTATAGAGTGCTCTGCTGTACAGCGAGGCTCTAGTATAGCGCGATCTGATATACTGCTGTATAGTATAACATGGGATTAGTGTAGCGCACTATTCAGTAGCCTACAGTAGCATACAGTAGAGGACAATAAATAATGTTTATTATATCACCCCTTTAACACTCTTGAATTACCCTCTAATCAGATTCCCTTTCATAAACCATCTCTAGTTATCTACGCCACTCCCACCCTCCACTCCGCGCCCTGTCTCTCCATACCAGCCCATATAGTACTTGTACCGAAAGCAAATCTATGCACTTATTAGAATAATATGCAGATATTTACGCGGAGATCTCTGCAGAAGTAATCACAGTGCAAAAATCTCTGCAGTATCTGTGCAGTAAGCTCTACAGAGAATTCTACACAAATTACTGCAGAAGCATTGACATTTTTCATTTCCAGAGACTTTGGACCTCCTGCAGAGAACTCTGTAGATTGTTCTGCAGAGCATTATCAAAATAATGTGGAAATATTTTGATAAGGCTGATTCTAATACATGGTTGGACGTCTGCTTTGTTCAAGTCAATGGTTTCAATTCTCTCGTACTGAAAGATAGAATTCTTTCAGAAATGGATTCTATCTTACAACAGCCACGCTTGGCATACGTATTTCACTTTTTTACTTATCACGACTAGATCTATTGACATAAGCATCCTTATTAGGTTGCTTTAGCGCCAGTAACTTTTCAACTTTCATTAACTCATCATTGGACGTGAGAGTTTCTCATCTTCACTCATATATTACTAATGTGCTTGAGACACTCGTTCCCTTGAAGATTGTGACACGTTTGTCTTATCTGATCCTCGGACAGTCTTAACAGAGTTCAAGAACCTAGGCGTAGTATCACCTACAGTTAACACCAATTTTTCATTATTGTTGTTCTGTGATGACCTCAACTATCAGTTTTCAGGAGTCTCCTTTGATCTTGATATTCTGTGTATGTTATCCTGATACATGTGTATGGTATATAAAAAAATTAAAATGTAAATACACCATTGTCTGCTCGTCTGCAATCTTCTGCAATAGTATGCGTTATAACGTTGATTTTTCGTGCGCCGGTGTTATACGCACGAGACTGGCCATTAGAATGATAACAACGTTAAATTTCGGCCTGCCTCCTCGAGTTTTCCTAAACTTGGTGGCGCCAGACACTTACCTGAAAGTACCGAGTGCGAACTCGGGAGATAGGCGGATTTTCCGGCTAGCTAGCTCAGTCCCGCAACGCGGCAAAGAGAGAGGGTGGTTCGGATCGTAACTTCGCGTGGTTAACTTAGAATGCACTCACTTATTCCACATTAAAACTTATTCTAAAATGAAAGGTAACCAGTAGATAACCTGGGCTCAACGGCCACTGCACGCTTGATAAAAGAATACTCAACGTATTCGTCCGTTCTAGGCGACGCAACGCCGAGGAGATGCCACTTCCGCACAACACTAAATTCCGCAAAAGATACAAGTACTGAATGACTACGAACGCTAGATAACCGCTGAAGATAGCGGACTTTCGCCCGTCTCAAGGCCTCACTCACACGATTGCAGCACACTCACTCTGTCCGCCGACTCTTCTTTCAAACCTTATGCCTATAATCGCGATCTTTCACACCTAGACCGACCGCGTTTCTGTTGTGTGCAAACTGGGCAAAAATTAATCTTTAATTTAAATGCTTTTTATTAAGTTCGATATCAATCATATAAAATGGTAGCAAATTTAACAAACAAGACATATTTCAATCAGTATATTATATAACCTTACGAACCTTCCACCAAGAATGGCAGTTACTTCTCCAGGCTCTATAGCTCCTCTTACTGCAATAAAAAATTATGTAAATTATAATATGATTAATAAACAGTTATTATTCTTAAGTTATTCAATTAAAATTAATGTGATCAGCTCCTATCAAATAAGTTATTCGATTTAAATGAAATGCTAATACTAGTAGATCAAGGACTATGGTAAGAATTTTTTATTAAAAATCCTAGCGAATAAACAGACATTTCACGATAATGATTTATTATTTCTATATAATTTGCCACAATATAAGTGACGTTTCACAAAAATTGTTTTCAAATTCCACGATGTACCGAAGTTGGAAATATATTCAGAAATCAGAAAATAAAAATTTTTTATTTGAAAAAAAGGCAAGGTTCTTGATAAGAATTAATAAAATATTTAACGAATAACTATAATGGTTTTAAATACAGACTATGTTGTTCGCTTTGTAGCTATTCTAGGACAGATAAGATTTTTCTTCGCATAGCGTAGTCCAATGGTGGAAGGTAGTGTTGTAAAATTCAGGTAGTTATCCCTTCCACATTCTTTATCAACGATATAATTATACGAATGTGCTGATATATTACGTCTCTATCAATCTATCAATCTCTATCAATCAATTATAAAGATTCAAATCATCGATAGCACTTATGTATACAAAATTCTGACTGCTTATTGTATATACGACTATATTAATTCTTTCCTCCCTAAAGGTCGATAATAAATAATATTTATGGTACAGTTTTCAGAGCAACAAATGTAAGTCACAAACTCTACAAGACCATGATGTTTATACATCAAGTTGAAAAATCTGAAACTTATCTACTATGAATATATGGGCGATTCCATGCTAAATTGAAAAGTCACAAAATAAACATCGTTAGACATATATACTAGGGGAATACCCACCTGCTTGCTCCGCTCGCCAACCCCCATAGCTTCAATTTTCTATTTTTGGCAGACCATCAACTTATCATTTCAAATCATAACGATTTCACGCTCCTCCTACATTCTCAATCATGACCTTCACCCTCCAGCTACGTCATAATTCCTATGTAACCCTGTACCTAACTCCTTCACCTATGACTCGTTCTATCACCTCTAATCACATACTTCAGGCTCCATCGATCATTTCCACCCTTTACCTATCGTTTTCGCCCTCCACCTACTGCCTCTAATTGATCCTTTCACTGTCCATTTATCGCCCCCAGTCATGAAGCCTTCCCCTTCACTTTTCGTCTTCAATCATTATCCCTTCATCCGCCATCTTTTATACCCGCAGATTGTCAACACCCTCAAGTAATCATTTCCAATCATAATATTTTTATGCATCTATTATCCCTTCAGTCATAAGAGAGATAATTGCCCGTAGAACCTCCAACCTTCACCTCTTGCATCTACTTATTACCTTCAACCTCCACCTATGATTATAGCGTTTCACCTATCATCTTCACAAATGATCTCCAGTCTCCACCTATCACTTTCAATCATAACCTCTTCACTTCCACCTATTACCTCTACCAATAACCAACATCCTAAACCATCATTTCTAATCCTAACAATTTTACCTTCCTCCTATCCCTCGACTGTGTACTTAGCACCTCCAGCCTCCACCTATTGCTTCCATTCGTGTCCTATACCTATGACCTTCTACCTCATCGTACAACCTCGACCTATCACCACCTTTACAAATCTCTGTTAATTGTATCCTCCAATCTACTATAGCCTCCAGCCTCTATCTATCGGCGTCACCCTCCAACTATCGTTTCCAACCTTCTCCTATCGCCTATATCCTCCACCTGTTGCCTCCAATCATGATTCCTTCAACTTTCACTTACAGTCTTCAATAAAAACTCTTCATTTACAACTATTTCCTTCTTATGTTCTAACCTCTATCTATTACCATCACATATGGATTTGTAGTCCAGGCGTGGTAGAAGAAAAATACACATAGCTGGATGTTGCTTCCAGTAGTCTGATTTTTTTCTGAAATTGGTGTAAAAACATGTGTGGAATATTAATATCTATCTGCTACGTTCGAAAAACTGTGGAAACAATGTAGAGTAATTTTAAAAAGATTGACAGGTACCTAAATGGATCTACTTTCTAAGAATATGTATTACAGTAAGTATATAATTTATTTATCTTTTAAATAGTTGTTCAGAACATATCCAGCGCACATAAATATCGATGCAGCGACGGGTAGCGTGGTAGTGGGGGAGCCGTCACAAAAGTGATTTCGTGCGCATCAAATCCGCTTGTGCAGAAAAATTTTCAATATTTCGGCAATGGAAGCACTGATCAAGATGATTTGTTTTAAAATTATATAACAATTCAAGAAAAATTCAACTATCCACTTGCTAATTACGTAGATAAATAAATTTATTTGTTATTATTGATAATTCATAATGTCAATGATTCAATTTTAAAAAATAAGTCAATTTTACAAAAGTTTTTTGGATTTAATCATTGATTTTACTTATCCTTCGTAATTAATAATATTAAGGTAAGTAAGCTAAATATATTACTTGTAAAAATTAATATATTTATTGCATTCTCGCTTTTTACGTACAATCGCAACGCGGGAATGCCTTATAGTTCTATCATCACAAACATTGTAATCTGCGATATCTCAGCCAACTTTGAACCATTCAGGTTGAAATTTATGAAAGTACAGATCTTATATATACTAAAAAGAGAAAGTAAAAAAAACGTTGTTCTCTCGATGGCCGGCCAATTGTTCGAATGGGAGCTCTATATGGTTAATTTTACATGTATTTTTAACTAGTATTATGTAATAAGATTATCTCAGTTAGCTAAGTCCAAATCGATCGAAATTCATTTTTGTAATTTCTACTTATGTTAAGAAAGTGACAGTATAAAATGGGGCTCGATTCCGTATATACAAAAATTATGCAGGCATTTCTTAGATAACCATCTTCCGGTTAAGGGTCTGTAGGACAGACTACCATTTCTTTAGTGTCACTTCTCCTTCGATTATCTATACCTTCAATTTTACGTAAACTCTCATTTTAATTTTAAGAAAAGAAAGCTATGATATCAATAAATAAATTGGCAAGTTTTTTGTAATAAAAAGTAATTGATTTGAAATAAACAAATAACCGTTTAAATTGAGGAAGGATTATAAATATATGTGTTCATATAAACACTCGATCAAATTATAGCATGTGAAAAGTGGATAGCCTGTACGCTAAATCGGATGTCGCGTGACTGATCATAAACATGCGCTTAACGTGACGCCATTTCCGGGTTATTCAAAATTTCAATTGTACCCACCTGTGCATGTGATCTGTTGTTATTTAAGGAAGCAACAAGCGGATGTACAATCTACTTAGTTAATAATTCAGAATATGAATTGCTATCTCCTTATTTCATGAAATCTATAGCATATATCCAGGACGATCATTTACAAGGAAATATGACATCAAGGGGCGCGGTAGCTCCACGATGGCAAGAATAAGGTACGTTCAGTACGCACGCCGCCATCGGGTGCTAGGCAGACCCTTATATACTTCTTATAGGCCTTGTTGAAAACTAGTAGGAAACTCAAATGAAAGCTTGCAACAAAAGTATCAAAATCACATCAGGGTCATATTTTGTGAAATGGCTTCTATTAAATGTTATTCTAAAAAAAAGGTCTGGCTCATGAATTCTAGCCAAAAAATTCTTCTCCCTGAGAAAATGTTTTCTGCCATACGTCATCGTGTGTGACGTCGTATATACTTTTATACAGATGTGTGGTGCAGACAACGATTGCAATATAACACAGTGCTAAAGTATAGATAATAGATAAGCAAGAAATTTTATCAAGGGGCGCGTTTGTTAATAATTATAAATCAGTGTTAAATATATTTAACATAAATATATTTTTTAAAACAGTGTTAAATTCTTTTGTACACAATCGAAAAGCAATCATAAACTAATAGTTTATAATTAGATAAGTATTTAATTTTATTTTGATTTATATAAATATACAATACAAATAAAGGATTTCTGAACTGATTCTTTGTTAAAATGTTCTGTTATTTTTCAGGTTTTATTAGATTGGAAGGCATATACAACTATCAGGATACAAGGAAAGAATTTTCTTGTGATGACAAGCTAGTGAAGTGTAAAGTTTTAATGATATTTCATGCAGGAAAGTTTCTATTTTTCCATATGATAAGCTAGTGAAAGTGTTTTATTTTCATCGTTTAAGTATCGAAGAAAGTTTTTACAGAATTTGCAGTCAATGTTTTCCTATTTCTATTGGGAGGTTACGCAACTGTCAGGTTATACACGATTGGAATTCCTGTGACAAGCTGGTGAAATGAAAAGTATTTTTATCAAAGGAAAATTTATTATTAAGTTTAGAATAATAACTGGTTCAGAGTAAGCCTGTTCTTATTTTGATTCAAAGATTATGCAACCTACGCCACAAGATTTGATCATTATTAAGGTAACGTGTTTGGTTCAATTAATCATAGGGACTAATTAATTTTGAATGCCTCATAATTTTAAAATGTTTATTCGTTAGACAAATGCCTGCTTAAAAAATGAAAAAGAGATTGCATTGGTAGTTTTAATTTAACTGTCTAAACTGAAATGTATAAAGAATATAAGAATATAAGTATCAATATGAAAATCAAATTAATCAGATTTTAGATACAGTTAATTGCACGTATTTTTTTAAAATGTTAGAACCAATTTGTATACCAAATTGCAGTCTTTTAGCTGTAATAGATTTTAAATGAGGCACAGACGATAATATTGAAAATGCTATCATAACTAGTGGATAGCTACTTATTTCACTTATATTCCTCGCACTCATTTAATATCTATCCCAGCTAGAGGGCTGAGATTTGGCACACAAGTTTGTTTTAACATATTAAAAGAATATATGCAATTAACTTTATTTAAGAACTTATAGTTCTGATTTTCATATTGTTGCCTACCTGAAAATTTAAACACTAAATGCATGAAGTCAACAGTGTAAGTATTTATATGAAAGTCAAAATTATAAGATCGTAGACAAGGTAAATTGCATGTATTTCATGCAATTTATAATAAACTAGACATAGCTGGAACATTTATCACGTTTAAACCAGCAATATTTATTATGTATATAGAATTCATGTAAAACTTGAAGATTAATTTTGCAACTCTTGATATCTCAATGTCACAAAAATTCTAAGTGTTTTCTCTATCTATACAGTTATTTTATTATATTAATCAAAGTTAATTTTTAAACTCTCGATATCCCTTATGTGGTGAAAATTCAGAGTGCTTATTCTAAAAGTCTATTTTCATTATGTAAATTAAAGTCAAACTTTCAATAATAATGTAAATAATATTCTAGCAGGTTTATTGTGTACGTTTATTACTTTTCACTTAGTAAAGGTTGATAAGAAATGTGATTATAATGCAATGATTAAAAAGGTATTTCTAATTAGTTCAACAAATAATTATGTTAATACATGTGTCTTCTTTTACCTCGTAAATGAGTGAATCACAGACACTGAAAGAACATGATGCTTATACATGAAGCTGAATAACTTGAAATTTTCATCTATCTATATCAATATGAATGCGTAAACATCTTTGCTTGAAGGATCTGTTGGACAGACTACCATTTCTTTAGTGTTTCTTCTCTATACCTTCGATTTTACATAAATTTCAATTTTAATATAGCAAAAGAAAGTTATGATATCAATAAAGAAATTGGCAAGTTTTTGTTATAAGAAGCAATTGAGTTGATATAAATAAATAATTGTTTAAATCAGAGAAGGATTATAAATATATATGTATTCATCATTATAAACACTCGACCAAACTGTGACATGTGAAACGGTGGATAGCCTGTGAAAAGATACTGTCGGTAGAATTGTCGGAATAACTGCGATTGCCGCCACGTCCTGCGCATTCCAGCTGACGTTTAATGACTGATCACTCTTACGCCGTATTTAGTGTGGGAGGTTAAGTCACCGTACTTCCGGTAAATAGAGCGTTCCATAAAAAAAATTGCGTTCTACATGCTAGAATTTGTTACTGTTTTTTTTAAATATGGGATCGATTTTTTGTATGAATTAAATCTTATATTTAATTGCAAATGATCGTCTTGGACATAGATTTTTCATGAAATAAGGATAGAAATTTACTGAATTACTAAGTAGAGTAGAGTGTACATCCGCTCATTGCTTCCATAAATAATCGAAAAAGTTTTCATAATGCGAAACAATCCTGTAATATATTATGGGCACATTTTTCATGTGATAATGTCCTGTAAGAACATCATTCCTATATGTACACTCGGATACTATTGAACTTTGAATAATATCGAATTAGTGCTATGCTTTGCGCATGTTTGTGACCGGTCACGGAACGCTCTATTTACCGGAAGTACGGTGACCTAACCTCCCACACTAAATACGGCGTAAGAGTGATCAGTCATTAAACGTCAGCTGGAATGCGCAGGACGTGGCGGCAATCGCAGTTATTCCGACAATTCTACCGACAGTATCTTTTCACAGGCTATCCACCTTTTCACATGTCACAGTTTGGTCTAGTGTTTATAATGATGAATACATATATATTTATAATCCTTCTCCGATTTAAACAATTATTTATTTATATCAACTCAATTGCTTCTTATAACAAAAACTTGCCAATTTCTTTATTGATATCATAACTTTCTTTTGCTATATTAAAATTGAAATTTATGTAAAATCGAAGGTATAGAGAAGAAACACTAAAGAAATGGTAGTCTGTCCAACAGATCCTTCAAGCAAAGATGTTTACGCATTCATATTGATATAGATAGATGAAAATTTCAAGTTATTCAGCTTCATGTATAAGCATCATGTTCTTTCAGTGTCTGTGATTCACTCATTTCCGAGGTAAAAGAAGACACATATATTAACATAATTATTTGTTGAACTAATTAGAAATACCTTTTTAATCATTGCATTAAAATCACATTTCTTATCAACCTTTACTAAGGGAAAAGTAATAAACGTACACAATAAACCTGCTAGAATATTATTTACATTATTATTGAAAGTTTGACTTTAATTTACATAATGAAAATAGACTTTTAGAATAAGCACTCTGAATTTTCACCACGTAAGGGATATCGAGAGTTTAAAAATTAACTTTGATTAATATAATAAAATAACTGTATAGATAGAGAAAACACTTAGAATTTTTGTGACATTGAGATATCAAGAGTTGCAAAATTAATCTTCAAGTTTTACATGAAGAAACGACCTTATACTTGCCAGCCTTTAACCTTGAAAAGGTTTTTTTTTGGGGGGGGGGGAGATTACACTACTTTTAAAAAGTATGTAATACCTAAATTACAAAGAACAGTTAACATCAATTGAATAAGTTATAAATTTAAAAATTAATGTGTATATGCTCACTGAAGATGGCCGCGGCAGTGGTACTAGTATTTGTCACTAGCGCCCTAGTTTTAAAAGTGTGTGCGCGTGCTCAGTCTGTGGCGTCGGTTAGTCGCTCTGTAGTCCTGGGGTTATCGACGTTACGTCTGCTATACCGTCAGTGTTTAACCTCTCGCGTGATTAACTTTGTCGCTGCTAAAGTATTTTAAAATTGTTGCTACGGGATCGAAACTCGTACTCAGGAGCAACTATGGATGGTCAGCTACTCCGAGGAGTGATTTCTTTTGGGACTTGTACACTGTGGTGATGGGAAACTTGTGCTTTCCCTTGGTCGATCATTGCTGTTTGGAATCAGATAAGTTATTTTTTTTTATTTAAATTATTGAGACTTTTTGTTGATTTAAAGCACCGGTGCTTTGTTAAAAGAATTTTGTCTTTTTGTTTTCAGGTCACTTGGTCAATGCTGCTTCGAAATTTGTGGATTACGTCTTAAGAAGATTTTGACGTCTCCCCTGGAATGGCATGCCAAAGCTAGTGCACAAGTTTTCGCTAAAGTTTTTTGTAGTGAGAAGTACAACAGTGTTGTAGAGTGTTTTAATAAACATATTTAATTAATTTACATGACTTGACTAGTGCTTTTGACTTTTTGTAGTTTTTAAATTATGTATATGTGTGAATAAGTGTAAATCACTATGGTGTTTTTCAATAATTATTGTGTGAATTTGTGGATCTCAAGTGTGATTTGTTGAGAACAAGCAAAAAATGTTATAGTTATTTTCACTTTTTTTCCTACACATAATAATTTAATAATAATTCACATGATAATATAATTCACATATTATATGTGATAATTCACATAATAATTTAATTTGTGTTAAAGTGTTTTGTGTTGTTTGGCTCTGTTTCCCTGGATTTGAATGGACTTATTTGTGTATGTTTATGTCAGACTTATCTGATTGAGTTCATCTTTTGGAGCAAAGGCCGTCTCTTTCAGATTGATCTTCCTGGGTTCGACTAAGTTTTGATGTGTAAATAGTGGGTCTCAATAATTGTGCACATTGAATTTAGTTTGTATGTTGGCTTAATCATTTGTTTTATTGCCTATGGAATTGATAATGACTTTGGCCGACCAAGTTTTGTTTGTGCATGAATAGAGGAATACTTATGAACTCAGTGCTTCGTGCAAGTGCGTTGCTTTAATTTTTTTAAATTATAGTTTGAAAGTTTTATTTGAGGGTCCAATATAGGATATTAATAATGCTTTTGGGGTGTCTGTCTATTAAGTTAACTATTTGCTTGTTTTGTTATTTGACAGACTCCTATGCTAAACTACTCTGTGGTACGTTAAACTACTTGTATTGAGTTTGGGGTATGTGAAAAAGGCGTTGGAAGTGCAAACTGTGAATCTTTCAACGTCTTTTATCTTGGTACACTGTGTTGAATTACGTTCAATGTTTTCTATTATTATTTACACTCTGTGTTATAGCTGACAACCTAATTTACTTTCATCGTTAAATATTTATTCATCACAGCCATAAAATTTATATATACTGAATTTACTGCTAAACCATAATATCAAAGAATGTATAAAATATATATATATAATATCAACTTCCATATGGTCCCATTAAAAATGGAATAAATATCTGCAAAAAATACATGTTTACAAAGACCAGAGCTTATATATAATAACTACTGTATTACGGTACTAAAAAATGTATGTAAAATATCCATAGATTTTAATCACTACTATAATAATGACTACATATAGAGAAATGAGAGCGAAGAATATAATTGAAATAAGTAAGCTACATTTTGAATATTTCGGTCTTCGCCTGATTTAAAATCTGTTATAGCTATAAAAACTTGATTTAACATGCTAAAACAATACAATTGAGTTTATCTAAGAACTTACAGTTTTGATTTTTATAGTTATGCACCTGACAATTTAGACCCTAAAGCCATGAAATCGATGGAGTAAGTATATAATATACACATGCTGATTATTGTATAAAACATTACTGTTGCATCAAGCAAGAATATTCTCTATTATACAAACTGAATAATCTCTAAAATCCAACAAAATAAAACACTTTCACTAGCTATTCATAAGAATGCCTTTTGACGAACAGCCTGAGAGTCTACCTCCCAGGAGACGATAGGAAAAGTTATGAACTATTCATATACACTTAAACAACTTAGAAACTTTCATGCATGAGCGATGCATATTCTTGACACTTCACTAGCTTCTCACAATAGAAAATAATTTTTTCCTTATATAAACTGAATATTCTCTGAACTAAGAAAATAAAACACTTTTACTATCTATTCATAAGAATTCTTTTCGACGTACAGCCTCAGAGTCTATCTCCCAGGAGACTATTGGAAAAGTTAACGTAAGCACTTCCACAATTGTAGAAACTTTCTTGCGTGGAAGATTGAATATAATCGTAACACTCAACCAACTTGTCACATTACAAGAAAATTATATAAACAGGAAATTCTGTATAGATTTTCTTTGATTCTTGAACGATGAAAATACAACACTTTTACTAGCTTCTCATCAGGATCCTTTTCGACATACAGCCTGAGAATCTACCTCCCAGGAGACGATAGGAAAAGTTATGAATTATTCATATACACTTAAACAACTTAGAAACTTTCATGCATGAGCGATGCATATTCTTGACACTTCACTAGCTTCTCACAATACAAGACAATTTTTTCCTTATACTGAATATTCTCTATGTTGAAACTTTCTTCGATTCTTGAAACAAGAAAATAAAACACACTAGCTATTTGTAAGGATCCCTTTCGACATATAGCCTGAGAGTCTATCTCCCAGGAGACGATAGGAAAATTTAATAATTGTTCATAAGCACTTCCACAATTGTAGAAACTTTCTTGCGTGGAAGATTGAATATAATAATAAAAAACTTACACTTCTGCTAGACAGGTATAAACTGAAGAAAATATACTTTTTTCACAATGCTGCAGATCTCAATATCAGACCTTCTTCAATAAAAATTCTCTTGTCACAATTACTTCATTTATATATAAACTGACAGCTTCATAACCTCATAATCTGAAAAATAACAGAGAATATTTAAACAAAGAATCAGTTCACAAATTCTTTATTTATATTGAATATCTATAAAAAATAAAACTAAATACTTATCTAATTATATAAACTATTAGTTGATGATTGCTTCTGATTGCATAGAAAATCGACTTTGCTAAACACTTTTGCAACTTTTGCAACATACAATTGAAGGAGGCTGAATCCCGACCAGCAAAACCTGAAGAATTTAGCTGAATTCATAAATTTTATGGCCAGGGCCAATGTAGAAGAGACACGCTCGGACCTGGCCAAGCAAAGAACACAAGAAGTGTTTCACGGAGAAGATGCTCCAGAAGGAGAGGATCCTCCACAAGGAGTGAATCCACACAATTAATGTATAATTTTAAAAAAATATACAGTATAAAATCTAAAAACTTGTGTATATTATTTATACTGACAAGATACTTGCGCTTATGACAGCTATTCTTCTAGAAGTCCAAAGAACTTGATAATTTGTAATGACCAGATGGACTGCAAATTTTGTAGAAACTTTCTCCGATACTTCAGCGATTAAAATACAACACTTTCACTAGCTTGTTACACGGATTCCTTTCAATATACGTATACAGCCTGAGAGTTGTAACCTCTCACGAAACAACAGAAAAAATTTAATAATATTGAATAGCTATGTCAACAACCGTAGAAACTTTCGTAGACACATTCTTAACACTACACTAACTTGTCACATCACAAGAAAATTCTTTTCTATAATCTCTTATGTATTTCCTATTAATAATGATCATATCTTGTGGCGTAGGTAGCATAATCTTTGAATCAAAATAAGAACACGCTTACTCTGTACCAGTTATTATTTTAAACTTAATAATGAATTATCCTTTAATAAAATACTTTTTACTTCACCATCTTGTCACAGGAATTCCTTTAGTATATAACCCTACAGTTGCGTAACCTCCCAATAGAAATAGGAAAACATTGACTGTAAATTCTGTAAAAACTTTCTTCGATACTTAAACGATGAAAATACAGCACTTTCACTAGTTTGTCACATGGAAAAATAGAAACTTTCTTGCATGAAAAATCATTAAATACTTTACACTTCACTAGCCTGTCACATTACGAGAAAATTTTTTCCTTGTACCCTGATAGTTGTATGCCTTCCAATCTAATAAAACCTGAAAAATAAAAGAGAACATTTTAACAAAGAATCAGTTCACAAATCCTTTATTTGTATTGTATATTTATATAAATCAAAATAAAACTAAATACTTATCTAATTATGAACTATTAGTTTATGATTGCTTTTCGATTGTGTACAAAAGAATTTAACACTGTTTTAAAATATATATTTAGGTTAAATTTATATTACATTTAACACTGATTTATAATTATTAACAAACGCGCCCCTTGATAAAATTGCTTGCTTATCTATGTATACCTTAGCACTGTGTTATTGTAATCATCGTCTGCACCACATATCTGTACACAAGTATATATCTATAGCGCTGACGTCACACATGATGACGTATGGCGGAAAACAATTTATCAGGGAGAACAATTTTTTTGACGAGAATTCATGAGCCGGAACTTTCAATTCAGAATAACATTTAATAGAAGCCATTTCACAAAATATGACCCTGATGTGATTTTATTACTTTCGTCTCAAGCTTTCGTTTGAGTAGTTCTATGTGACAAATAATGCTGTCAAAGTGAAAAAAACCGTAAGTCAGGTTTCGAACAATGCCTATGAGATGTATAATAGGGTCTGGCTACCGCCCGACGGCGGCGTGCGTACTGAACGAACTTTATACTTGCCATCGTGGCGCTACCGCGCCCCTGGATAAAATGACTCTATCGCTCTACTCCAGTAAAAATTAATTTTTGAATACAGGATCTGCACTGCATAATCTCACAATGGAGATCTGTATGCAGGCAGGCCTCAAAAAAAATGTAGAGAGAAATGCAGAACCTGTATTCAAAAATTAATTTTTACTCGAGTAGAGCGATATAGTCATTTTATTCTATTTGTTCTTTTTTGCTCTCTGGAAATTGAAAAGAACTAAATTTTCAGTAAGTAAATTAATCACAGAGTTTCCATGACAACTTTCAGGTTTATCCATTGGACGAGCTTTAAGTTTTTAAATTTTGAAAGCTTTAATCTTTGATTATTTCAAAAGTCATCGAATGTATGTAAATATACATACGTATGTAAATATACAAATGTAAATATACAATTTCATAAACTTATTCTGAGTTTAAATTAACTTTTATTTTTCAGATTTTTATGTTTAAGTAATTAATTTATATTGTAACAGCCAATTATTCAATCATAATAATCGCACAATATTTTCTTGTATACACGATATCATGAGGCAACATATATTTTAAGATAGTAGATGATCAAAAATTTTAATTAAAAAATATATGACCTAAAGCATAATATTCCCAGTAATAATATTTCCCATACAATTACATTAATGTATTTGACTTATAACGAAAAGCTAACTTTTCATACTACATTTCAGATGTATTTGTGCACTTTCTTTACTCTTAATCAGAAGATACGTGTCTCAGCAATTTTACTATTTAACACCATAAACCCTTACAACCTACTAAATAATTTCAAATCTTTTTTTTAATTAATTAAAATCCTGTAATATTTTAACTTAATTTATTGTTTGCATGCATTACCCTACGTTATATTTGATTAATTAACGTCTAACATTTTTTATATTCTTTTCCATCAGGAAAAGAATATAATATGTAGTTTATTTATCAGTAATGCATTATATATTACACATCTTATTTTATCTACTCAGCGGATGAAACCCTTTTCACACATTAAAAATAATAATTATAGTGGTAAACAAGGCTACCACAGTAAACTCTGTTGATCATACGTTGCTTTTTCATCCTAAGTACGTCGAATCACCTGTAACAGAGAAGGAATAAATTATTTTAAAACAAAGAATTATGTTCTTTTATTTTCAAGTTAATTAAATTAAAGATAATTGAAGTATACGTATCGGATATAGTGAGATCCATTGACAGTATATTTATATCCTTGTCCTTCCTTTTTGTAATTGAATTTTTGCACTTGAAACTTTTGCAGGTTCTAGATTAAACACTATTGCACACGCGTAGTACGAGTTTTATCGGCTTTTAGCGCGTTTTAAATAATATAATTTATCTTAAACTTGGAGTACCCACGCGAAGGTTATTAGCTAGCAGAAATCATCAGTTGACCGATATTTCAAGTTAGACAGAATTATAGCACCAAAGTGGGTTGGCACCACTTGTCTCGAAAGTAACCCTCATAACCGTGCGAAAATTTGAATGTGTAATTTCAGATGAAATAAAGTGTTTAAAAATAAAAGTGAATTAATTATAATTATAAATATTCGGTAATGTCTCGCTCGTACACTATACTAAATAATTTTATTTCAGGTGATAGGATACTACTGAAAATGTCTGTAATAGCAGTAATAATACCAGTCTGAATAGTTTACGTTGAATATAAGTATTATATATGTAATTTATTATTAGATACCTTGTAAAAGTAGTGAAATTCCCCCCCCCCCCCTCGCCCTCAAAAACCTTTTCAAGGTAAATGGCTGGCAAGTATAAGGTTGTTTCTTTAGGTAAAAATTAAAAATTAATTTCAAACTCTTAATAACATAAAGTTAATTTTCGAACTCTCAATAACCCATATGTGGTCAAATCTGAAAGTGTTTTTTCTATATATCTATTTCATTATGTAAATTTAAATTTCATTTTCAACTCTCGATAACCTTTATATAGCCAAAATCCTGAGTATCTTATTCTGATGGTTATTTCATTATATAAATTAAAGATTTAAATTAGATGATTGAGGCTTTATTGTATACGGTTATTAATACTTCCCTTACTAAAGAGTGATAACAATAGTGTTTATAAAACAGTGATTAAGAAGGTATTTATATTTAGTTTAAAAAATAATTAAGTTATATGCGTAAAGATCGTTGCGCTAAGGGTCTATTGGACAGACTACCATTTCCTTTGTGTCAATTCTCTCTAGTATACCCATTTTATACATTTCAGTTTGAATTTCAACAAAAGAAAGTTGTGATATCCATAAATAAATTAGCAAGTTTCTTTATAAAAAGCAATAGTTTATGACGGTAAGTTTTTCCTTAAAATAAATTGTGTTCTACATGATAGAAATTGTTCCTGATTTTTTAAACATGTGAGATAGATTTGTTGTATGGAACATTATTCTTTTTTTTAAAAAAGAGGATGATACCTAATAAGTTTATAACAGAATATTTAAATCTCATATTTAATTATAAATAATTGTCCTGAAAACATGTTCTACATTTTTATGGAATAAGAATAACAACACATTTACTGTATCACTAATTAGAGTATAGTGTACATCCGCTTGCTGCTTCCACAAGTCACAACAGAAAAAGGAAATAATAAAAATTAATTAATTTTATAATTCTGATTTTTCATGAAGCGAAACAATCTTGTTATATTACATTATAAATTCGGAGAAACACATGATATTACCACCTATTATTAGCACCTTATCATGTCATAAAATGATTTAAGAACATCATCTTTTATGAAAATGATAACTTGAATAAACTTATATTTTTGTATTATATGTATTAATTTATATAACATGTTTTGTGTTTGCTTAAATGAAAATCATAATTAACGTATTTACGAATATTACCTAGTAGTGTACATTGCAGTCATATATATATACATTACAAATACATTGATATTCCTTCCCCCTTTTAAATGCTCATTTATTTTTTTCAATTTAAATATTCTGTTCATACAAAAAATCTATCCCAAATTTTTTTTATAGAACAGGAACAAATTCTAGCATGTAGAACGCAATTTTTTATGGAAAAACTTACCGTCCCGTCATATCATAGACAATCGGTGAATTACCATATGTCAGTGTAATCAACCACATTATAAAATATTTAATATAGTTAACTTACATTCCCATTATCCTGTAAACCCTGTAATCTGTACTACTCAGAGTATTTATGTTAAAATGTGAAATCAATGTCCTCAAATGATAACAGAAAATCTATTTTTTAGTTCAGTATACATTTAAATTTTAAAGTAAATCTAGAAGGTGAAAAAATATTAAATTCATATATTTTAGCTTTATATATATTGCAACGTACACAGATCCTACCCCTAATTAAAAAATTTAATTTTTAAATTTATTCCATAAAATAACTTATTATTAATGTTTAAACCAACTATTTTTTACGTTTTTAAGTTGAGTTACAAGGTTGGCATGCCGCTTAGCCGTGTATAATAAATGGGACACGACGCCAACTTGCAACATTCATATCAACTATTTAATTAATAAATTTAGGAAAATAAATGCTCGTATGAGATTCTATGATTAAGAAACTATATAAAACGCAAAAAACCCGGTTGCGATTCCTTAATTTTAATTCCAAAACCATCGTTGTAATATTATGAGAAAACACAGCGTGCGCGCGAGAATCGAGTCGACAGCCACGGCTAATCTTGCCCCCAGAGTGGTGATGAGATATTTCACTTTTTCAACAAACTTCTGAAAAATATATGAAATGGACATTGTACATGCTAATTATTATTTTCCAAGGTACTTTTGCCATATAAATTTGTAACGTACATGATCGCTAGTTCATCAGCTTTCGATTCATGTATAGTTTTTAGGATAAATCATCAATTAACATTGTAAAAATAGCAACAAAAGTGTTAAAGTTACGCGACCAGCTTATTTGCATGCGAGTTATTATGTTTCCCGGAGCGCATCATTAGCAACAAACTATTGTCCATTATTAGTGAAGCATCGGTAAACATTCGTATGTTCTTATTGTTGCGAAAATCAATTATTAATAGCGACAAAACATGTAAAATAAGATTGTGCAGATAACAGCGATACTAGCGCTCGGACGAATGGAGGGGGCGGGTATCTGCTGCTTCAGCATCCGAGCAGTACCGCTCACTTGTATAAAAGAGCGCGTGATTCCGGGAAGTGGGTTCATTCCTCCAGTGGAGCTGGAGCTGGAAGGAGCATTGAGTCTCCTATCCAGCAAAGCCCCTGAAGAGCGCTGGCACTCTGAAAGCCCGAAAAACGAAACAATGGGTCTTCGTGAGGGTATTCAATAAAGCGCGTATGAAGAACGATGTTCTCAAGTACTTGTACATATCAAGGGGCGCGGTAGCGCCACGATGGCAAGTATAAGGCACGATAGTACGAACGCCGCCGTCGGGCGCAAGCCAGACCCTTATATACTTTAAACTTGCCCTGTTGAAACCTTGGCGTACGGTTTTCTTCGCATTAAGAGCATTGTTTCGTACGTATTAGCACTTATATGAAAGCTTTCGACAAAACTAACACAACGACATCAGGGTCATACTTTGTGAAAATACTTCTATCAGAAGTTTTTGTGAAGTGAAAGTTCGGGATCATGAATTCTCCTATACAAAAATTGTTCTCCCGGACAAAATGTTTTCCACCATACGTCATCGTGTGTGACGTCAGCGCTACGTCATTCTGGGCTATATAGATATATACTTTAATTAATTTGATTGGCCTAATGTAACCGATCAAAAAATTGTAAAATTAAGTAAATCATAAATATCTTAGTAATCCACGTATTTACAGCTTCAAACGCTTGTTTATTCCATACATTGTATCGAAACTGACTGAAATACGTACACCTCCTTGTATTTAGCGTTCAATATATGCAGAAAAATTAGTGTAATGATTTGGAGGTTATGAGTATTCCATGAAATGCTCAAATAATGGGAGAAAAAGCGTTTCATCGTAAGTTAGGAACCGAGTATTTCTCATAGCCATTTTCTAGTTTATAGGCCATTTTAGATATTTGAATTTCTACCAGGGAATCGGATAAAATTCGGAAAAATCGTGAAAAAATCGAAAAATTTGGGAAAGTCAGGAAAATTTTGGAAAAAATCAGAAATAATAGGAGAGGGCGGAAATTTGAAAAAAAAAATGAACAAAAATCGATATAGTTCGGAAACATTTGAAAAACCGATAAAATTTTTAGAATAATTATAATAAAAATTGTATATTGGGTATACAAATAATTATATGTAATAATTTTAACATAACAATTTTGTGTGTGTGCGTGTGTGTATGCATATATATCAAGGGGCGCGGTAGCGCCACGATGGCAAGTATAACGTACGACAGTCCGTACGCCGCCATCGGGCGCAAGCCAGACGACCCTTATATACTTTAAACTTGCCCTGTTGGAACCTTGGCGTACGATTTTCTTCGCACTAAGAGCATTATTTCGTACATATAAGCACTTATATGAAAGCTTTCGACAAAACTTACAAAATAACATCAGGGTCATATTTTGCATAATAGCGTATATCAAAAGTTATTGTAAAGTGAAAGTTTGGGCTGGTCGATTCTTCTCGAGAGAGAACACTGAACAATTAATGTAATTCCGGTTACGTCAGTACTACGTACTTCCGTATTATATAGATCATCATGCATCATATAGATACACTTATATACATGCTGCGCAAATGAAGACGATGTTTCACATACACAACAGTGTTTACATACAATCATAAAATAATCAACTTGTTTAGTTAACAGTTTCTAATTAAATATCATAAGAAGTAGTATTAACTATTTAAGGGGTTATGCCTGAGTTAAACCTGTAAAAAGACATTAATAAGTAATAGGCTGAAAAAAATTATTTATTCATAGTATAAAAAAAAAATCTTTCTCCTACTTAAAATGTAGGTATTAAACATATTTTCAACTATTTTTAAAAAATTATATATCTATACTTACATTGTAAACAATTACATGTATGAATCACTAATTTTCAGCACTTTTTTCCCTTTGCCGCAGGATATCTCAGCATTCAGATAATGAATTGACACCAGACAGGATGGAAAATCTTCTGAATATGTTTCTTCACTGCTTGAGCGGAAGACTTTTCTAGAAAATATAAATTTTAAATATTTAGTAACTCATAAGATGATTGTATCAGTAATTATAGTGAATATTACATAGATTCACATACGCAACATTGACTTTTATCTTCTATTAGTCAATTCTGCTCCGTTCAAACAGTGAAGAAGCGTATTCAGAAGATTTTCCATCCTGTCTCGTGTCAATTCATCATCTGGATGCTGAGATATCCTGCGGCAAAGGACCTAAAATCATAAAAATGTCAAGACTGAGAAAAATGCATTTAAAGTTTATCGAGACACTTACGTATATATAACTGGTAGTACTTACATGAACTACTTGGCATATTTTTCTTATATGTTGGTATAAGATACCTATATATTAAGGCATGTATGAAGACCCGGGTGCTATACATGTAGATATACCAGTATCAAAAGCTGAAATTGAAATGTAAGTTTTTAATACGCATTCACAGTCAGCATGTTCTGGATGAATATAAATTTTGTCATTGCTTACCCATTACTTTATAGGATTATTAGTAATTACAGTAGACTTTGAGACCATCTAACACACAGGCATCTTCTCGTGCACATGATATTTATAGTCCATATACCTGAAACAATGTATACACTCACAAAGAACAGATTCTTCACAAATAATATGTTGTTTATAGTACAAAACACTTATCTAAAGTTGAACACTAGTGAGACTCAGAAGTTATCACAACAGCACAACATCCAGCTTGCACTAAACTACAGACAGCAGATGAAACAGCTGATGCCTGAATGCAAACTCGACTAGGTCGGTAAAACAGTGATTTCCTGTTCCATGTGCTGTAAGGTGCCATGTTTTTAGGCGGTAATTTAAATTTGCATGTATGTTTTTTTACCCCTTTATAAGTGTGATTAAAAATTACAAGACTAAATTTAAATTCTAAATTTATTTTATTTTGAACATTCAAAATAAAAAAAAATCTACGATTTCATAAAAATTAGATATTACACTATATAATGATTTAGTAAATAATTTGTGCTTTTTTTTAAATAAAATTGCATTTTCAAAAGGAATTTGTGAACACATTGAATGTTACATTTTCTATATAAACGCAATTTTTTTTAATAATCAAAAGCACTATAAAACAAATATGAATAATAGGCAATTTTGAAAAATTGTATTTTTTTGGTATTTTGCCTATAACTTTGTAACGGAATTCTTTCGGGCAAAAAAAACTAAGGCAGCTCATTAGTAGTAGGGGCTGCGCGGCTACTGCCCCAAGCGGGTTCTGCCCCACTATTTACCGACCACGGGTAAAATATTCCTGCATTACCGGCCAATTGGTAAAACAGGATTCCTGCAATACCCCCTGTTTTATCGGCACTCCCACTGGCCCCATTGCAGACCCCAGCAAGCTGCTCAGGCCCCATCGATCTGTCCCATTGAACTGTTTTATCCCCATCGATCTGCCCCATCGATCTGCCCCCAGCGAACTGTTTTATCATTTTTTCCCCAAGCTGACTCGAGGAAGGAGTGCAGTCAAAAATTTTTATTGATTGGAGAAGGAGATGTGAATGCAAGTAAAAATTTTTTTGAATTCAAAGTTTTTTTTCAAAAAATCTGATGCTGTACATTTTATCTTACGTATATAAATTTTTCTTATTGATTGGAGGAGGAGAGGGGATAATGAATAAAAGTTTTTATTTTTGAATTCAAAGTTTTGTTTATTTTTTTTTTTCAAAAAAAATCTTATACTATACATGTATAAAATGTTATTATCTTAGAATAATACTTGAGGTAGATGTTTAAATCCTTAAAACTAATACACAATTGATGATAAAATATATAATTCACGTTCTTTACATAGCCCATACTCATACACAACGATCTATACATAACCCATACTCATACGCAACCTGCTATACTAGCGTGCACATACTTATACGCAGACAATGTATAACCACTATTGAAGAATTTTTGTCGATTGTTTTTTTTAAAAAAATCCTTAAATATAAACTAAAAGAAATGTTAAGTATATATTTTTTTCAAAAAAATCCTTAAATGCTAGAATATAAGAAATAATTGTAATTTATAAATTGAAAAAAACTTAAATACTAGATTCTTAATAAACTGCACAGAACAAAATAGCGTTTTTTTCCCTCTATGCACATATTATTTTTACGAATACACATATATTAAAAGAGAATAGACATAGAATAAAAAAAGCTGAAATTTATACGCATTGATGACGAGAATTTACACTCATCCGATGTAGAAGCATTCAAAATTTATACGCATTGATGACTAGAATTTACACTCATCCGATGTAGAAGCATTACAATAAAATGTAAATAAAATGATTAAGTAATTTGTAATTAATTTAAAACTATCCTTTTAATAAAAGAAAAACATGTTAAATATTGTTTAAAAAAAAATCCTTAAATATAAAAATGTTTATGACACTTTAATCTAAAAGTCACAATAGTGATTTTCAGATTAAAGTAGTGTAAAACATAGTATGGAATTTGTGTGCAAAGGGTTTTCTCCAAAACGATGAGGGGGTGGGATGGTCCCCATCGTTTTGGAAATAAACCCTTTGCATACTCGTTGCATAATAATTAAATAAACTCAATTAGATTGTTACCTAAATATTTAAGGTAGACATCCCGAGACTTATGTTCCTCTTCTAGTTTTTGGTAAGCTGTTGAATCCTTGGTCAGCAAACTGCTAACCCGTGTCGGTAAAAATAAATCATAATTGTCGTCTAGTACGACGACAATTTTTATCCCAAACTTGGTTTGTACCTTCTTCATTGCTGTTAATTTGTACTTCCTACCAATCTCCAACTCCTTCATCTTCTTTGTTGGCAAGAACGATGACGTTCTCGCCACTGCGTTGATTAACTCCATTCTGAAAAACAATAACAACAACAATTGGTTATAAAAATGAATGTATGTGTGTATAGCTTGTCTGCGCGGGGAAAATGTGTATGCGGGTGTGAGAGGTGGACAGAACGAGAGAGAGAGAGAGAGAGAGACAGCGCGCCAGCGAGAGAACGTAAGAGACAACACGCTAGAGAAAGAGAGTGCGAGAGAGAGAGCGCTACCGGGTGAGAGTGTGAGAGAGAGCCCGCTAGCGAGGAACAGCGAGATGACGCAAGAGACAGCCGCTAGCGAAAGAATGCGAGAGAGAGAGAGAGAGAGAGAGAGAGAGAGCTACTGAAAGAGAGAGAGATAGAGCTCGCTAGCGAAAGAGAGCAAGAGAAAGAACGCGAGAAAGAGAGAGCGCGCTACTGAGAGAGTGCGAGAGTACGCTAGCAAGAGAGAGAGAGAGAGAGAGAGAGAGAGAGAGAGAGAGAGAGAGCGTATGTGTGTATAAAATTATATATATATACTTAGATTTTAATTACTCGTCATAAAAATCCGAATCCGATGAGTATTGGGCATAGACTGGTAGGTCGTGCTGGATCCCTTGTCGAATCGCCCAGAGTCACCGTTGAATTGCCGAAATATTCTGCACGGCACAATTTTTATTCCATCCAGGAACGTGATTTCCACAGACGGCAGGAGAGCAGAAGCCCGGTGTTTTTAGCGAAGGACATCAAAAAGATTCCAAATTTTCGATTCTAACTGATTGTGGAAAGTACGGTTGAATCCACTTCTTCTTTTGTTCGCCTTTAACCCACACCACTAAGTCATTGATTGGGTATTCTTCTATGATGTTAGCGAAAATTTGCGTCAGCTTCTCATATGGCACGTCACCACCACTCCAATTTAATCCGTGTAATGAATATTTGAGCCGAGATTAGTTGCCTTCGACTGATTCGGCAACACTTCCCATGGGTTGGGGGGTTGGAATGTTATGAGGTGTGGTATGGCTGCGAGCTCATTCGCTTCGACGTAGGTCAATTCCTTGAATACAAATTCATCCTGGACACCCTTAAAACCCTGAGAATCCATAATAATATCCATTTTGCTAATAAAATAAAAAAAAAATAATTATGAAAATTTTAATTGTAATAGAAACGTATAAAGTATACTTACAGACTGGTGGTGATATGGCTGAACGAGTGTTGGCTTAGCATGGGTTAAAGCGCGCTTATATATTCTCCACTATTCCCCCCTATAACAGCTTTACTACAGCATCCCTCCAATGCATAGCAGCATGTTGTAGCTGAGGTGTCAGCTCGCAACAACCTGCATAGTATATGTGTAGATGACTCGAAAAGAGAGAATCGATCTCTTTCCTATAGTAAAACGTATAGGAAGCGTGCCTTTTTCTCTTATGCTCACAGAAACAGTTTTCACTCTCACTAATACAGGTAGCGAGCTTTTTTCGGCTCGCTGCGCAGTGCATTTAGAGTGATAAGTATACTCGAGCGTGCATCGTCTCTCCAATACACATCTCCGAGCCGAGACATCGGCTAAAGCACGCAATAACCTGCAGAGTATACGTATAGAACACTCGAACAGAGAGAATCAGTCTCTCTTTTCTATAGTAAAACGCATAGGAAGCGCAACTTGTTCTCTTAAGCTAATGCGTATCACACAGCTGTACGGTAATAAAACTAATGACGGTACCGAACCTGTTTCAGCTCACTCTGCAGTGTATTAGTACCGATAAGTATACTCACACGCGCATCATCTCCCGAACGCACAGCCTCCTAGATGAGGCGCCAGCACGCAAAAAGCTAAGCTGTGTATTCCCACACATAAAAACGTGCTCTCACTGTTCTCACTGCTCTATACCATTTCAATCCATGACAGTCTCACTCTCCAGGTAAAGCGAGCATCAAACATACGGGGATCGTATCCATTTCCGTTCTCGCCTAGATATATGAGTACGATAAGTCGAAAAGCAAGTTTCTCGCTGTACTATGGAGTGAGCCTTTATTACATTCTAAATGCATTGTTTGCCGAGATATAATGAGTTGGCACATAATCGTATATTTTTCTATGCTTTTTAGGCCTATATTGAATCTTTTCGGACAACCTCAAATATCGAATTCGTAAAACATCACAAAAAATTTTCCCCACTCTTCTCACACAATTTTTTCGTATTTAAGCAAGCATATAAATGTCACGCTCTGCAGTTCATTTTAATCGTTCTTGCTGAACTTATGTGCAAAATTTTAGTAAACAATATCTGATGTGTAAACAATATAAATTAGTTGTAATTTAGTGCAACAATCACCACATAGATTTTTTCGGAACTAGCAGGTATATACCTTGTCGCTTTTAAGTGAGTGCTTATCAACCATCCCCCCACCCCTGTCCAACACATTTTCGAGACTATAGAATTTTTTTGAAGGACTTGGTCCTCAAGTCATTTGAGCTGTAGTTGTGAGCAAGATCACATCGGGTAGTGTTTCGTTCTACAAGAGTTTTCGCTGCAGAATCAACAAAAATCAACATGGAGAAAATCAATGTAAGTGAAAATTATTTAATTTTATATATTTATATGCACACGCACACGCGCACACACACACACACACACACACACACATACAAATATACACATATGCACATACACATATACACATATACATATACACATACACACAGACTCTCTCTCTCTCAGTAGCGCACTCTCTCTCGCACTCTCTCTTGGTAGCGCGCTCTGTCTCGCACTCTCTCTTGGTAGCGCGCTCTGTCTCGCACTCTCTCTCTCACGCGTTCTCTCTCTCTCTCTCTCTCTCTCTCTCTCTTTCGCTAACGCACTGTCTCTCGCTGGCGCGTTCTCTCTCTCTCATTCAAGAAACGTGGGCATATTCTCTCTCTCGCTGGCGCGTTCTCTCTCTCTCTCTCTCTCTCTCTTTCTCTCTCTCATTCAAGTAACGCGCGCATATTCTCTCTCTAGCTAGCGCGCGCACATCTCATTCACATGATAAAATATTATTTATTTATTTATTTATTTTTCAGATATATGATGAACAACGCAGTGACCTGGTTTCGGGAGATTACGAAATATTAATAAACGTAAGATTATTTTTTTAATAATATTAATTTTAACTATTTTTAATCATTATTTAATAAGCTTTTTTTCTAATTTACAGAATAGACAATGCATTGATATGCAGAACGTCCCAGACGTTTATGAGGTCTCTGTTGATGAGGATCAAGTTGAAATGATGGATGACATTTTGAAATGTTTATTTTCGACTGCTGAACAACAACCAGCGCATAAACCGCATCAGCAGCAGCAACTACAGTACGAGCCGCAGCAGTAAGTGCAGCAGCAGCATGAGACGCAGCAGCTAGTGCAGCATGAGCAGCCACAGTATGGGAAGCCTGTAGTTGTTTCAGTCGAGGACGTTGATTTTCGCCTCGAGGAGCTGCTTGTGTTACCAGATCGCAAGGCGTCTAGCCCACCAATCGTCAGAGACGAGGAGCCGCTCGATCTGGCGATTGATAACGAACCGCCACTCGAAGTGCAAGACGAGCAGCCCCTCGATTTTGCGATGAAAAAAAGAAATATTGAAAATATTACAGTTGATTGTGATATTGACGAAGAAAATGTAAACTTGCAATATCTCCAGGAAGAGATATATACTGAGGTTATAAATAATTCTAATAAAATTAAATCATTAAATATAGCTATGAAATGTTTAATGAAATTCTTATGTGACAAAAAAGGATTTAAAAATTTAAAGAAACGTATTACTAGGAAAAAACAAAAATGTAATAGTAGTAAGTTAAAAAAAAATAAAAGACGATAAATTTATATTATTTTATAAAAAAAATGTATTCTTATTCTAATTTATAAATATATTTTTGTAATCCAATGCTTTTTCTCCTATTTTCCCATGCATAATTGATTTTTTATAAAACAAAATGTAAAATTAGTTACAAGTCGAAGACGGCTGTATATATAGTTATAGCCACATGCAGGACTCTGTCTGTATGAATAGAGAGAGCAGTTACACACAGAGAAAGCCTCGAGCTATGTGTACTGCATTAAGGGTCTGAGAGTGGGGAGGTCCGCTGACAGAAGCTATGTCTTCATCTAAGTCCACTGCATCGGTAGTGAGCCACCCCCCCCCCCTCGCTCTCTCTCTCTTCTTTTCGGAACTCCGTCTGCAGAGTAAGTCCTCTCTCTAGCCCGCGCATTCATCCCCTCTCCAGAGCAGGCCTACGTATTGTCTCCAACGCAGAGTAAGCGCCCGCGCGTACGCTCTGCTCCAACGCAGAGTAAGTCCCCTGCTCCCCACTACAGCCCGCGCGCACGTCACGAGCAGGCTAGCTATACCTACGCCCCCTCTCTAGCCTGCGATGGAGAGGGTCTCTGCGTTTGAAAGAGGTCTGTGGAAGGAAACGAAAACACAAGTAGCCTGTGTATATCTATGCTGAGCTGGAGGATGTCTAGCCACCCCCCGTCGCAATAGATATTGTCGACTACCATCCTGGTTCGATTCCCATCGCAGTCAAAAAAATTCTTTCTTTTCTTTACTCACCAAAAAAATATACATAAAATAATAAATTAACAATCTCTGAATTTATAATTAATAATAAAAAAATTTAATTTTTCAAATTACTAAGTTGCTTTGTTAAAATGCAAGTATGTTCCTTCATTACTGATTAAAAAACTCTTTAATTTTTCTCAAATAGTGTGCAAAATCATAAACAAAGACAAAAGATGTTGTTTAATTATTGTAGATTGTTGTAAGATTGTTTAATTATTAACTACTTATGACTATAACATTAAAAAACCATAAATTCATGAATATTGTTTATTTATTTATTATAAACAATTCTTAGATACAAAAATAGTACAAATTATTCTGAGATAAAAAATATGAAAATTAAAAGCAGAGTTTATAATCTAAACAAATCACCATTACACATATTAATATTTTTCTTTACAAAATTGGCGGTGATTCGGGGCTTAAAGGGTATGCTGGGGCTGGCTCTCGAATTATAATATGGACCCGATGTAAAGGTGGCGATGCCGGACTATCGGGAATTGAATTTTGTTGTCGTTGCTGTTGTTGTTGTTGTTGTTGTTGTTGTTGTTGTTTGTTGTTGTTGTTTTGTTGTTGTTGTTGTTGTTGTTGTTGTTGTGGCTGCTCCACTGGATCAAACATTGCCAGTTCTTCCTCATCGCCAATTATAGGAACTCTGTAATTTACTGGAGCCTGCCTAGCTGGTTTTTGGGCGATATTGGGGTAGATAAGTAGGCAATTCATGGTAATCAATAAATTCGGGTCTTCCTTCGTACTCATCGAGCGAAATAATCAGACGTATTTTTTCTGGACATTTTTTCTGAAACAATGATAAATTATTATTATTATTATTATTATTTACACAATATTTATACAAAAAATATAAAATACTCATACTCGTGGAAACGATCTTGCTCGTTCGACAGCCTACAGCTCAAATGCTCAAAGTCAGTCTCGTAGAGATGAAAATCTTATCTACTACGGCATGCGCTCTCTCTCTCTCTCTCTCTCTCCACCGAACCCTCGCGCACGTTCTCTCTCTCATCTCTTCTTCCCTCACCTTCTACACTTGTCATTTAAAAAAAATGTATATTAATTCACTTATTTTTTAATTTTCTTTATTAGGACCATGGATATGATAGAAAAATGTAAACAACTTGTTAAATCATTGGAACAAGTTGAAAAAATTGTTTAAACAGATCAACTGATTTTGCAACTATCACACGATGGAAAAATCATTACACACGTTGTATAAAACTTTGAAGAATGTTCTTAAAAGTCAATATTTATCTGTACAACAGAAACAGAGTATGTTGTGCATAATTGCAAAAACAGAATGTATGAAAGCAAGGCTTGAAACCATTAATCAGAGTAAAAGTGGTAGTGGATTATTGCAAGTTACGAGGATTGTTATAACTAACAACATTCGTTAGATTGACATGGACAGCGCATTTAAAAATCGAATGAAAACAGCTTACTATAGTTAATTTAACACACATAGATCTAGTTGAATTTCTAAAAGATTGCTCAACATTATTTTCACGCAAAATAAAAAGTATGATGCGTGATAATATTAAAGCTTTGAAAATTAATACTGTTTTAACATGTAAATTTAAAAAAACATGTAATGGCGAAAATGAAGAGGAAGAATGTATTGAAATTAAACATTTCAATACAGAAAATTATGAAATTTTATTTGGAGCAGTCTTAAATAAATAGTTTAAGGCTAATGTCACTGAACCTTTACTCACAAATATTGAAGAGTTTCAGGAGCGTGATTCAGGCTGGACTTTTCATTCTATTGAGAGTATAAGAATAAAATGTAAATCAATTTAATCCATTGCGTACAGGTAGTTCATACATACCTTTACCAGAATTTTTAACAAAAAGAAAGCATGTATTAATATAAGAAATTATGATAACAAAATATTTGGTATGGGCGATTTTATCTCGCGCTATGTCCTACTGAAGACAAAAAAACATTCTGTATAGATTAGCAAATACATCCAAATATGAGCATGTATTAAACATGAAAGATATTGAGTTTCCAGTAGCATTGAGGCAGATAACACGATTCGAAAAAACAAAATACTTTTATTTCCGTAAATGGATTATTCGGATTCGACAATAAAAATATTGTACCTCTATATTTAACAGATT
>JACCIB010001124.1:0-55129 GCA_018906965.1 Philotrypesis tridentata | reverse complement strand
GTCCACTCATTTATCGTTTTCTTTTTCTGACAAAGTGATTAATTATTCGCGAAGAGAGTACTCGGTTGTATTTGCATGTTCATTCATAAAAGTGAGTTGTTATTAGTTTTTACGTGAAAAATTTTCAGACAGTTCTGCTTTATTCGACTGTGTTTGACAAAAATTTATTTTAAAAGTTCAGTGAATAGTGAGTGTTAGTTCAACAATGCATGTGTGTATTAATTTTTTGTGAAGAGAGTGTGAGTTTTGAAAATTCAAATAGGCGCGCCTTGGAGGGGACACAGTTGTCGCTCCTGCCAAAATGGCCGCCGCCTAATATAGTAATAGTGTAGCGAGTGCAAAAATTTGTGCGATGTCAAGCCTCGTGCCAACTTCTTGGCCTCGAAACGTCGACCAATTCTCACGCGCGTGCAGCTGACTCAGAGGTGTCGTCTGCACACGGCATGAAAACAGAGTCTTGTTTGAGGTTACAAAGTAACCAAAAGACTGAGTCTGCAAAGGAAATAAAATATTGTATTTCGTTCAATTCGCGATACTAAATTTTTTCGACAGTAACCAGAGTCGTCGGAGCAACTTGGATTTCGCCAACGCGAGCTTGTCAGATGAGTATTTTTTACTACTAAATTTTGGCAAAGTTTGCACCTTACATGAAGGACTTTGCTTTGTGGTTACTTGATTCTTTTTTTTCTTTTATTTTTCAGATCCACAGCAGCTGCTCTTATTACCAGGATTCAGGTGACAGTGCTGGGACTTGCTTTTCTTTTTTACGTTGCAAGCTGTAAGGATTCAAAAATTATTATTTCTAAAGAAAATTATGAGACTTAGTTGAGATGAATTGAAGTGATATTAAATGAATTTTTCGCTTTGGTAAATATTTATAAATGCAAAAGTGTTGATTGTTGATCACTGAATTTAGGTTGTGACTCTGCGACTTTTATAGTGTGAAAGTGTTATGTGAAGTGTAAAATTGTGAAGTTAACGTTTCTTGCGAGCAAGATGCAATATAAATAGAAAATTATGGAAGCAGTGTTTATGTGAAGTGCAAAATTGACAGACTTAAAGTTTAATTTGATGCTTGTGCAAATTGAGATGTATGTTTAAATGTGTGCTATCATGGCTAAATTTTGTATGTTTGTGTGACGGATGCGAACCAGGCTCTGGTTCTTATGTCACACAGCCTGGTGCAACGAGACTGCACTTAAATCCTCGTTCAGGAGGCAGCTCGTCATGCACAATATGTATAAAAATGGAATATTTGATGTGAAACTCGTAGTCCTGGTGCTTATGTTACACGACTCGAGTTTGTTTGTTATTTCATGATATTTCATACAATATTTCAATGGTAGTATTTTTCATAAATAAAATTAAAATGACAATTTGTTTGGATCCCTATTCCTGCATGTCCCTAATGCTATCTGCGACAATTCAGCTGAGGGAAAAGGGCCCCCCTTATACTCTAAGTTGCAATATTGACCTGTGACTTACCTTTCGTGCCCACTCAAACAGGAGTTATCTGCAGCTAGCGTTTGTTGTAAAGATTAAATATTGTGGCGTATATTTCAAAATTGCCCTCATGAAGCTGGAAAATTGTGAAAGTTGAACATTGTAGAATACTTGCAATAAAAATTAAAACAATTTGTTACCCTTGCAGTCAAAACATTCACTTTAGGTGCATCAACAGATTATTTTTGGCACTCATTAGAGAACACGTATTTTTGATAAAAAAACTATGTTTGCACAAATTACTACTAAAATTTTTCTTGGACTCTTTGTCTCTGAATCTCATACTATAATTTTATTCCATACTTCTGGCTGAATTTAATGTTTAATTTTGCGAGTTCTCTGCAGCGTGAATCCTCAAAACGCTTTGTGAATTTGCCTGATCTGCACAGAATAATTCGGAAACTTTCGAAAGGGAAGATTCTCAAAAATTCAATTGATTTTATTCCACTAAGGGGCTGAGCTAACCTATTGCTAAATTTTGTGCTTAAATTGTGGCGTGAGTCATCAAAACGCCACAAATAAAAAATATTTAATAGCCTTATTCAACTCAAATTAAACATTTAGTTCACTTGCTTCGTTTCTCGCTCACGTCAAGGGAAATTTTGAATTTATGTCAAACCGTTTCGACTCTTGCTAAATAATTTTTCACGCAAAGTTTGTTTACGAGGAGATACGCATTACGACAACAAAATTATAATCACATAAATGCCATAAAAATTCACCAAAATTTCACTAATGATAAATTTGCATTTAAATTGTTTCCAACACAAGGAGATGCGAAGAATCGAAATTCGAAACGATGCGCGCGATTGTAATGGCGGACACTGACGCTGAGCGTGGCTGTGGTGCCGTGCGCACTGCCCACGCCACTGACAAAGATGGCTGCGCGCGCGCTGCGGAGCGTTTAAATTTGTCTCGGCACGTCCCACCGCGACACACGTAATTTTCAGTTTTTTAATACGGATTATTTTAGCACAATTCCCGACGATCGCTGCTATCCCCCCGGGGCCTCCACTGATTTTTGTTCTGTTACGTGTTCACGCACGGGAGCTTGAGTCGAACACGAAGAACGGGAGAACGCGCGATCGGGAAACAGGCAGGGGTGTTTAGCTGCGCTCTGGATGAGCGCAATCGGGAATATCATGAGAACGACCCTAATAATTCGTCGGAATATCACGCGGGTGAATGGCTTTCATGCGCCAATATAAATGATTATATTTATTATGAAATCTTAGCTTGATCGAGTGTTACTGCTCAGCTGGACTAGAACGGCGAAGATAATGTATGTGTGGAACTGCTCGGAGTGTGTTAGCGACTTGGGTCCCAGATAGGAAATCTCGTCCGGATTTTATAAAGCAGTGAAAATAAACCGACTCTCGACCGAATACTTCAAATTCAATTCTATTTATTCCAAAAGTAAAAATACGCCACTCGGGCCTCTGAGAGTAAATATTGAAAATGGAAAAGATTCTAAAACTGGAAGATAAGCGCTTGGTCAGCGTTTCGAGGGCTGGAGGAGAAGTACCGTTATCGCTCGTCTTTGTTCGCCTTGGCGACAGTTAGGCGCATACTTAGTGCACTTCTCTAATGTCTTATGCGTTATGCGACATTGCCGATTTGGTCGTTCGGCATCGGCACATAACAGTATTATAAAGCATATCATATTAGTGAGTCGCTAAAGGCTTTAAATTATCATTTTTGATAAAATTAGTGCTCAAAGTTATAGAGTAAAAATAAATAAATTTACTTGCCTTTCCTTATAATTATAGTATTACGGGTTTTTTTATCTCACTTATTCTAAAAATATATTATTTTATACAAATGTATTAATCGTATTCACCATATAAAAAAAATTTATTTCATGTGCTATTTACAGGGTTATATATAAATTAAATTTGAATTTAAATTTAACGCGCTGAAAACCAGAAATAAGCGGGACGTGGTACGCAACAGCGCAAGCATCACTTGGACAAGTTTGTATTGCGTGAAGCTAGCTGTACCAGATCGATCTCGCTTGGACGGTCTGAAATTGCCGATGAGTATCGAAAGCCACCCATGGTGGCTCTCTCGAACACCAACACTGTGTGGAATACCTTTTATATCAGGATTTTATTCTAAAGATCAAATTTTAGAATTTATATTTATAAATATAAGAAATAATTTAATCTATTTATTATTACTTTTAAGAACAGGATTAACAGTTTCTTATTGAATTCGAATTTTATTTTATCTAACAAATAATTATAATAAATTTTTATGTTATTGTAATATTAAAGATTTTAAATTTATAAATTATCCAATAATTATTTTAACAATTTTGATATACCCTACCCATGTGACTCTCTCGCTCGCCGAATTCGAACTCCGTAAAGAGCCCCTGCAGCACCGCAGTCCGGCTAGCGCGGCCGAGAGACTGCGCAGTGCGGCAGTTCCGCGCGCCGCCGTTAGGCGGCCAGCACCTTGTTTTCGCGTGTCCACCACTGAAGTAGCGCAACGAACCAGATATAAGGCCGAGCCATCCCGGGGCTTGATGGTCTCCCTCTGACTGATCAGCCCATCAGATCAACCCGTCTGCGACTGCTGGCGACTTACTGATAGGACCACTTAGAAAATTTAGTAATTTTAATTTTGAAATGAAAATAATTTACATTTTATAATTTATTCTATCAAAATAATCCTTTTTATCAGGCATTTCATTACTTATAAAAAATTATAAAATTTATCTAAGTTTTTATTGTTCTATTTTATTTTTTCCTATATTAATATTATTAAATTTATTTATTATAATATCAACTTCATTATTTTGAATATGAATAATTATAGAAATTAATATAATTAGATTTATTAGATTAATTATTTTTGATAAATATATTAAAAAAGTGTTATGTGCCGATGCCCAACCACAAAATCGGCAACGTCGCATAACGGCTAAGAAATTAGACGCGCACAAAGTATGCGCCAAACCGTCGCCAAGTCCAACAAAGACGTGCAACAAAGATACTTCACCTTCATCCCTCGAAACGCTGACCAAGCGCTTCGCCCTCCCATGTGCAGCCGGACTTCACCCAAAGTCCACGAGTGCGAGAAAGAGCGAAGTGGCAAGTGCAGCGAAGAGAGGGATAGGGAGAGGTAAAAGACAATTAGTGGGAGAGAAAGTGACGCGCTCTCTCCTACGTCTAATTGCGCGCCCTCCAGCAGAGCGTCTCGAGCCACCGAGCGGACTCGACGGACTCGACGATTTTTATAATTATTATTGCTTCATTTACTAAAAGAGCTCAAATTCATTTTTCTTCATGATTACCAGCTGCTATGGCAGCTCCAACACCAGTTTCTTCATTAGTTCATTCTTTTACTTTAGTCACAGCAGGAGTATAGTTAATAATTCGATTTCATTATTTAATTTTTAAAAATATTAATTTATTATTTTATATTGTATTAACTGGTTTATTAACTATAATATTTGCTGGAATTTCAGCAAATTTTGAATATGATATAAAAAAAATTATTGCATATTCAACATTATCACAATTAGGATTAATAATAATAATTTATGGAATAAAAAATTGAGAATTATCTTATTTCCATTTAATTATTCATGCTATATTTAAATCAATAATATTTATAAGATCAGGAATTTTAATTCATAGAATACAAGATTATCAAGATATTCGTTATATAAATAAAATAAAATTATTGATACCAATAACATTTAGAATATTTATTATTGGTAATCTATCATTATGTGGAATCAGTGTTGGGGTTCGAGAGAGCCACCATGGATGGCTTTTGATACTCATCGGCAATTTCAAACCGTCCAAGCGAGATCGATCTGGTACAGCTAGCTTCACGCAATACAAACTTGTCCAAGTGATGCTTGCGCTGTTGCGTACCACGTCCCGCTTATTTCTGATTTTAAGCCCGTTAAATTTAAAATCAAATTTAATTTATATATAACCCTGTAAATAGCACATGAAATAAAATTTTTTTTACATGGTAAATACAATTAATACATTTGTATAAAATAATATATTTTTAGAATAAGTGAGATAAAAAAATCCGTAATACTGTTTCATTTGACCTTTTGTGAGGCTTAGAATCATGCACACCGTAGATAAACTTCAGTAAAAATAATGTCCCAAGGGTAATACATCTTTGAAATAAACAATCATTATTTTAACAATCATTATTTTATTTTATTTATTTTAATCATTATTTCAATTAAAGGTCTGAATGAGCAGTTTAAAATTAAAAAAGCTTTGTTATGATTGCTTGAATACAAATATTTCTAAAGCTTTCAATAAATAAAACTTTTTTTAGCCGTTAACCCAGGCCTGACTCGTTCAAGTATAAAAAAAATGTTATCGCTAAAGTTATTTATTTAGAACCTCCATTTATAATTCGAAATTCCTCCATTTCAAATCCTCTTTTAATAAAGAGATGCGGTTTAGTTATAATAAAAATTATTATAAAATTAGTATTATGAAGCATATCATATTAGTGAGTCGCTAAGGGCTTTAAATTATCATTTTTGATAAAATTAGTGCTCAAAGTTACAGAGTAAAAATAAATAAATTTACTTGCCTTTCGTTGTAATTATGGTATTACGGTTTCTTTTATCTCACTTATTCTAAAAATATATTATTTTATACAAATGTATTAATTGTATTTACCATATAAAAAGAAATTTTATTTCATGTGCTATTTACAGGGTTATATATAAATTAAATATGAATTTAAATTTAACGCGCTGAAAACCAGAAATAAGCAGGACGTGGTACGCAACAGCGCAAGCATCACTTGGACAAGTTTGTATTGCGTGCAGCTAGCTGTACCAGATCGATCTCGCTTGGACGGCCTGAAATTGCCGATGAGTATCAAAAGCCACCCATGGTGGCTCTCTCTAACCCCAACACTGTGTGGAATACCTTTTATATCAGGATTTTATTCTAAAGATCAAATTTTAGAATTTATATTTATAAATATAAGAAATAATTTAATCTATTTATTATTACTTTTAAGAACAGGATTAACAGTTTCTTATTCAATTCGAATTTTATTTTATCTATTAAATAATTATAATAAATTTTTATGTTATTGTAATATTAAACATTTTAAATTTATAAATTATCCAATTATTATTTTAACAATTTTGTTATACCCTACCCATGTGACTCTCTCGCTCCCCGAATTCGAACTCCGTAAAGGGCCCCTGCAGCACCGCAGTCCGGCTAGCGCGGCCGAGAGACTGCGCTGTGCGGCAGTTCCGCGCGCCGCCGTCAGGCGGCCAGCACCTTGTTTTCGCGTGTCCACCACTGAAGTAGCGCAACGAACCAGATATAAGGCCGAGCCATCCCGGGGCTTGATGGTCTCCCTCTGACTGATCAGCCCATCAGATCAACCCGCCTGCGACTGCTGGCGACTTACTGATAGGACCAGTTAGAACATTTAGTAATTTTAATTTTGAAATGAAAATAATTTACATTTTATAATTTATTCTATGAAAATAATCCTTTTTATCAGGCATTTCATTACTTATAAAAAATTATAAAATTTATTTAAGTTATTATTGTTCTATTTTATTTTTTCGTATATTAATATTATTAAATTTATTTATTATAATATCAACTTCATTATTTTGAATATGAATAATTATAGAAATTAATATAATTAGATTTATTAGATTAATTATTTTTGATAAATATATTAAAAAAGTGTTATGTGCCGATGCCGAACCACAAAATCGGCAACGTCGCATAACGGCTAAGAAATTAGACGCGCACAAAGTATGCGCCAAACCGTCGCCAAGTCCAACAAAGACGTGCAACAAAGATACTCCACCTTCATCCCTCGAAACGCTGACCAAGCGCTTCGCCCTCCCATGTGCAGCCGGACTTCACCCGAAGTCCACGAGTGCGAGAAAGAGCGAAGTGGCAAGTGCAGCGAAGAGAGGGACAGGGAGAGGTAAAAGACAATTAGTGGGAGAGAAAGTGACGCGCTCTCTCCTACGTCTAATTGCGCGCCCTCCAGCAGAGCGTCTCGAGCCACCGAGCGGACTCGACGGACTCGACGATTTTTATAATTATTATTGCTTCATTTACTAAAAGAGCTCAAATTCATTTTTCTTCATGATTACCAGCTGCTATGGCAGCTCCAACACCAGTTTCTTCATTAGTTCATTCTTTTACTTTAGTCACAGCAGGAGTATAGTTAATAATTCGATTTCATTATTTAATTTTTAAAAATATTAATTTATTATTTTATATTGTATTAACTGGTTTATTAACTATAATATTTGCTGGAATTTCAGCAAATTTTGAATATGATATAAAAAAAATTATTGTATATTCAACATTATCACAATTAGGATTAATAATAATAATTTATGGAATAAAAAATTGAGAATTATCTTATTTTCATTTAATTATTCATGCTATATTTAAATCAATAATATTTATAAGATCAGGAATTTTAATTCATAGAATACAAGATTATCAAGATATTCGTTATATAAATAAAATCAAATTATTGATACCAATAACATTTAGAATATTTATTATTGGTAATCTATCATTATGTGGAATCAGTGTTGGGGTTCGAGAGAGCCACCATGGGTGGCTTTTGATACTCATCGGCAATTTCAAACCGTCCAAGCGAGATCGATCTGGTACAGCTAGCTTCACGCAATACAAACTTGTCCAAGTGATGCTTGCGCTGTTGCGTACCACGTCCCGCTTATTTCTGATTTCAAGCCCGTGAAATTTAAAATCAAATTTAATTTATATATAACCCTGTAAATATCACATGATATAAAATTTTTTTTACATGGTAAATACAATTAATACATTTGTATAAAATAATATATTTTTATAATAAGTGAGATAAAAAACCCGTAATACTGTTTCATTTGGCCTTTTGTGAGGCTTAGAATCATGCACACCGTAGATAAACTTGAGTAAAAATAATGTCCCAAGGGTAATACATCTTTGAAATAAACAATCATTATTTTAACAATCATTATTTTATTTTATTTATTTTAATTATTATTTCAATTAAAAGTCTGAATGAGCAGTTTAAAATTAAAAAAGCTTTGTTATGATTGCTTGAATACAAATATTTCTAAAGCTTTCAATAAATAAAACTTTTTTTAGCCGTTAACCCAGGCCTGACTCGTTCAAGTATAAAAAAAATGTTATCGCTAAAGTTATTTATTTAGAACCTCCACTTATAATTCGAAATTCCTCCATTTCAAATCCTCTTTTAATAAAGAGATGCGGTTTAGTTATAATAAAAATTATTATAAAATTAGTATTATGAAGCATATCATATTAGTGAGTCGCTAAGGGCTTTAAATTATCATTTTTGATAAAATTAGTGCTCAAAGTTACAGAGTAAAAATAAATAAATTTACTTGCCTTTCGTTGTAATTATGGTATTACGGTTTTTTTTATCTCACTTATTCTAAAAATATATTATTTTATACAAATGTATTAATTGTATTTACCATATAAAAAGAAATTTTATTTCATGTGCTATTTACAGGGTCATATATAAATTAAATTTCAATTTAAATTTGACGGGCTGAAAACCAGAAATAAGCGGGACGTGGTACGCAACAGCGCAAGCATCACTTGGACAAGTTTGTGTTGCGTGAAGCTAGCTGTACCAGATCGATCTCGCTTGGACGGCCTGAAATTGCCGATGAGTATCAAAAACCACCGATGGTGGTTCTCTCTAACCCCAACACTGATCACTACCATCACCGTCATCACCACCGTCATCAGCACCGTCACCACCACCATCAGCGCCAATGCCAGCGCAAGCACCAGCGCAAGTACACCGGCCGCCAGCGCCAGAGCCAGAGCTAGAGCCACCATTACCACTATTACATTCGACACAGTGACATAACACTGCGCGAAATCCGTTAAATATCATTGATGTTGCATGCTTGGATGAGGACTATCAAATTCGGTTTCTCACAGAGTCCCCTCGGAAGCCTGCTCCTGCGGCCAAAGTAGTGGTGCGAACTCCTCAGCGAGCCGCAGACACGCCGAATTATATTGATCTCGGCGACAGTTCGTTTACGATATGACGCCTCCACATGATGCAGATATCCCAAGTAGTAACCCCATTACCACATTACCTTGTTACCCAGTAACAAGCGAATAACCCAATAATCATATTTCAGCCAAATCGCCGCAGCAGCCTGCACGTAAGTGCGTTGGGGAAAAAATATCTGATCAGCCACTCCCGGCTGTGAAGAAGTCGAAGAAGGAAGGAGGTACTATGAGTTAGAGATTTTCGTGTATTTCAATTATTTCATGTATTTTTTATTTCAGATCAGCCAAAGTACGCGCCTATTTTTGTACAACCTCGTGCTGCCTACGTTTCGCTGCGTGTTAAACCCCGAGGGCAGAGGACTGCACGTGCGTATACGATGAAGGACACGACCAGCATCATTCGTTACGTTCTCTGCTACAGGATGTCAGAAAAGCAGAGATTGCAGAGCAAATTCTGGCCGACTGCGTCCAAACAACTGTGTTTGCACGGACGAGACGCTGTCTCCATTAGGAACAGATTCCGCAATGTTCTCATGTCGTACGACAAGGCGAGCTTCATGAATTTATTTAAATGCTCGGCGGAGGAATACACGTACTTGTCGGAAAATTGGCCTGTTAAGAAAGCGTAAATCGTGAACGTCGAGCAGAATGTAACATGTGCAGAATAACAAGGCAGCCATAATAACGATATTGTTATGCCGGTCCCAAGCCCGGATAAATGCCGAGGGCCGACTCGTTGGTTGATACGTTATCGTACTTATCTCCAAGATACGCTTAGCACGGGGATGGCGAGCGCCACCATTCCCGTTATTCCGTAAATCCTGCGCGTAATTGAGCGACTGAGGAAGGCGTACCTTGGGAACGTTGTACGCTACAGGAAACGGAGGCTTGGCTTAATCGCCCAGCCGCTAGGTGGGGTCCTCTATGAAACCCTCCCAATCCTAAGCTCTGGTGGGTGGCGATGGGATGCATGGCTCCAGGGAATGGAGTCGCAGGCCCATCAACCATTGTCGGCTGTGGCGGCTGGCAATGCGTACATTGCCTTCCCTCGGTTCGATGCACTGCCTTGGGTGACCTTTTAGCTTCATCGATGAACCAGAAGTTCTCTAGATGCAGTTTCCGCTGCACTTTACCGCGAGGAGAGAACGTACGAACCAGAATGAGCACACCACAACAATTACGAGAAGAAGAAGTTGAAGAAGATGAATTGTTAATAGCTGCTGGGTCATCTGTAGAGGAAACGGAAATGGAGGAAAGTATGTTGATAACTGCAGCAGAGCAAGCTGAGAAAAAAGTAGCAGCAGCAGCAGCATTCCAAGAGGCAGCAGATGCACAAGCTGCAAACGCGGAAGCGGATGCTGCAGCTCTCGTATATGCTCCATCAACACCTCGTCGTCCTGATTACCTGGACAGTCAAGGCTATGTCGTGTGCGACGCTAAACGTGGCATTTTTCCACCGCGCGGAATTTTCAATGGGCGGCCAATTGGTCGTCGCGTTTACGCGAAAGTAAACCGGCCTACTGCCTCTCAGCAGGATGCTCGGGCTGAAGCTGCCGCTGCTGCTATCGTTGCCGCTGGCAGGGCACGAAGGGCCGCCAATCGGCGTGCAACATTCCGCAGACCGCCAATGAGAGCAGGTCCGTCTACGGATCGTCGTCGCACAGGCATCGGTTGGACGCGATTCGTAGGCATTGTCGGACCGACCCATTTGTGGCCTCGCTTCATTCGCGAAGCGTTCTGGTGTGGTGCCAACTTTGATAATCACCGACGACTGCTCGTCGTCATGTTCGCGATTGCCAACTGTGCAACGTGGGAGGAGCTGCACGATTGCTTACACTGTACTTTGGGTACCAACTACTACCAGGCGAATCGTCGAGCTCAGTGCCAAGCACGATTCCGATATTTTTTCCAGGGACAAGAAGAAAGTGCGAGTTTACGAAGGGACCGTGCATACTCGTATTGCTTTGGCGAAGGGCGCATCGTAACCCTCAACGGAGATGCATGCGACAAGTATGGGAGACGCTGAAAATGTTGATTTATGCTGAGTTGATAATTTGTGTGTGACTATTGCTTTAGGTTCGAAAAATAATCGGGCCTACTCGTTTTCACCCCCCACCACGGTCGGGCTCGACGAGCCCCACCCACCCCCCCTTCAAAAGTTTCCTCCCCCGGCGATTTAACCCCTTTTTTCCGGGTTTTCTGCGGTGGATGCGGATTTCCGGTTCCCCGACGGCTCGCTGCCACCCCTCCCGCGCGCGCGTACGTATGTAGTGTTTTTATGTTTCACCGACCACGCCCCACCTCCACACCTCCACCGACCACGCCCCCACCCCATCCCTCCATCGATCACGCCCCCATCCCACCCCTCCGCCGACCACGCCCCCATCCCAGCCATCCACCGACCACGCCCCCACCCCCCACCGCACACGCTCCGCCTCCACCACTTCGCCGTACCCCGTTTGCCCCAGGTGCCCGTTCGCCGCACCCCGTTCGCCGTACCCGTTCGCCGCACCTCGCACGCCCCACGCCCTCACTTCTGTAAACTCACCAAAAATTTGTTTTGACCCACTTCCGCTCATCCGATCTCGGAAATTCCACCGGATCTTTGTTTACCGCGAGATTCTGAACATTTCATATCCCCATTATTTTTTCGAATTTTTTCAAAGTCAATTTTGACCATGAAGGAGGCGTTTTGGACCATGGGTCTCTAATCGAAAAATGTTCAGAAAAATCTCGAGAATTTTTTCCGACCATGAAAATTTTCAACTCAAAATTTAACCCACTTCCATTCATCGGATCTCAGAAATTCCAACGGATCTTTGCGTTTCACGAGATTCTGAACATTTCTAGCACTTGAAAATTTTTTCGATTTTTTCGAAATTTCTATAAGTTCCCACGGACACTTATGTGCGGAAAGTGAATTATGCTCCAATTTCTTTACAGTTTTCAACCGAAAATCTCAAGCGATAAATTGTATATATATATATATACAATAATTTCTAGTTAATACAGACTGAAATGATATTTTTTTCATTCTGCACATTAGCTGACAGATTCGAAATCATGCAAGCCTTAGTAATTAATAATATTTTGGATCTGAGTAGTGATCGTTGGTTGGTCAGGCTGTATTTGAGTATCAGTCTATCGATTGACAATCACTGTTTGTTATCCAATACATCAACATGAGCAACAACACTACAAATACAAGCTGGTGAAAAATCTTAAATTTAATGCACCGGATTTGGATGACAGTATGATAATGGGGGATGAATGCAGAGTATGCCTGTGTATGCAAGTGTGTGCGAGAGGGGACGCTTTAGTCCAGGCGTACAAGCATTTGGGGTGGATGTTGCTTGGAGCACTTTCGTTTTTTTTTTAAATGTAGAAAAATATGCAGAATAAGAAAATCATACGCCTGCGTGCGAAAAACCATAGGAATTTGTTTAATCGCACAGAAACGGCGGAATTTTGCACTTTTCTCACAAGAATCGGTTATATCTCTGAAAAGAAGCAATGTACGAAAAAAATCCAAGAATATTTTTCGGTTTATTTAGACATTTTCTATAAAATCACACCTATACCGAAACAAAAATTTCATTTTTTCATTTTTTTACAACTTAAATTAGTGAATAATGCTTAGTTGTCTAAATAACACTATAGTAACAAACAAACATTTATATTCTCAAATAGTATTAAAGGAATTAATAGTTGCATTCAAGATAAATATATATCCGCAAATCCGATCACCGTACGATAAATAGTTTAGCCAAAAACTATTAATTAAGTAAGGTTTAATGAGATTTTTTAGTGTCTTATATTTTTATTAATAATGATCTCCGGCACCGGCTAGATTTTTCATATAATCTTCAGTTTTCAAAACTGAATGGAATCCGAAAAATGTGTATTTTTGAATTTTACAATACTTTTAGACTTTTTCAAAAATTTTGGCTTAGTTAATAAATACATTATTGCCTTCAATATTGATCGTTTAAAAAAAATTTCTTTTGATTTCAAAAGGGTTTTTCATGACGGTTAATTCGAGCCATCTAAAGTTGAAAAACTTGCAGTGGTTTCAGAGTAACAAACCATTGAAGATTATTAACATTTGCAACTAAAATAAGTAGCGTACAGGGATTCTGCAAAGTTCTACAGATAAGTGACTGCATCTGCTACCTAGAGGTATAGACGGTTACTCGCTGTTTCCTCTAGCAGAGCTGTCAACTCGAGTAAGCGCTGTTGATCTTCTTCATGCTGTTGCCTCGCGGCTTCCATCCTTTCGCGTTCGCCCTGTTGCCAAGCGTCGAACTGCTTGCGTATCTTCTCCATGGAGTCGAGCAGTTCGCTGTTGCGCTTCTCGGCCTCCTCCTTGGCCGCTCTCTCCCGATCGAGTTCTGCCTGCGTAGGCATTGCTCCCGTCTTAACGGATCTTGGTGGCTGGAAACGAGACGGGCGAAGCACGACTGATTTCGTTGCCCCTCGGCTTTCCCCCCACCAATTGCTCTGGGACTTTTGAGGCTCCCCTCTCTGCGGTTTCTGCCGTCGAGGCTGCTTCCCTCTCCCTCCAAGCGGCGCGCTTCGTCTTCGCACTCTGCCAGCGTCGCTTCTTGAAGTAGAGATTACCTCCCCCACGTCCTACCCCGTTCACCACCATACCCCGTTTGCCCCAGATGCCTGCGCGGCGTAACCCGTTGGTCGTGCCCGTTCGCCGTACTCCGTTTGCCCCAGGTGCCCGTTCGACGTAACCCATTCGTCGTACCCCGTGCGCCGTACTCCATTTGCAGATGCCTGTGGTGTTTTCGGAAATTTTTTCCAAGTTTCCGGCCTACATCGACGTCAAACACAAGTGTGACTCATTCGACTCAGAATTCGAGGCTGATGATTTCTTGGACTTCAAAAGAATTTTTCGATTTTGAATATATAAGGGATTTTTACGAATTTTTTTTGGCCGTCGTAGACGGTAACCCGTTTGCCGTAAGGGCCATGATAAGAATACCCTATTGGTGTGTATGTATGTATGTATATGTGTGATAGTGGAGTCGGAGCCACTTAAAAAATACTCCAAGCCTGCGCAATTAATAGTGAAGTCGGAGCCACTTAAAAAAATCTCCAAGCCTGCGTGATTGATAGTGGAGTCGGAGCCACTTAAAAAATTCTCCAAGCCTACGCAATTGATAGTGGAGTCGGAGCCACTTAAAAAATTCTCCTTATGTGTAATAGTGGAATTGGGGCCACTATAAAAAATATCCTATTGTCACGCGCGAGTGTAATTATTGGTGATAGTGAGTGCAAAATCGAAGTGAAAAACTGACATTGGGACCAGATGTCGACAACCGGACCAGGAGCAACAACTTCATCATCGGGCCACAACAAGGACAACGGGACAAGGATCATGGACGACATCGAGGGGGACCACGACAAGGACAACGGAACCAGCAGCAGCTTCATCATCGAGCCACGACGAAGACAACGGGACCAGGACCACCGGCACCGAGGGACTTCGCGGGATCATCGGGTAAGTACCTCCCTCTGGGAGTACATATTATAAAGTGTGCAAAGGGTCAAGCAAGTCTGTTGCCAAGGGTGACGGACTTGCTCGATTCTCGGCATGCAAGGGACTCGGCACTTTTGTGTCACGAGGCTCGAGTTGGTTAGGGAATGCGCGATCAAGTGCAGGTGGGCTTAGGGGACTTCGGTTCTCGTGTCCGTTTGCTTCAGCAAGGATGACTTTAATAAAGTTTATCCTTTCTTAAGCAGGCGGACTCGGTGATCGGTCCCATGTTGGCCAATAGTTATCCGGTGTCACACTCTCACGATACCCCTCCTGTGCGAGGGAAAAGGGTGTTAGTCCGTCGCGAGGGCACAGCTTACGCCCGACCCTTTTCTCGACTTAGTTAGGAGGCTAAGAGGATTGGAAGGACCATCTGGGCTAAGGCTGGTCGGACCCGGGTCCGCTTGCGGTGTCCTGCCGTGGTGTAGGGTCGTTAGAGTAACACCTCTTGATTAAGAGGTGGATCGTTCCTGATTATCACCACCGTACGATGCCACCAGCATTAAACATTGCACTGCCCATGGTGGTCCTTGCCAAAACGGTCTTGTATCTAGGGCGCGAACAAGGCCGGCCTCATCGATAATATCTTGCGAAGAATTAGATGAGTATGATAGGCAGGTGACAACCAACTAGGATTTCTGTCAGGCCGGGCAGGTAGGGCTGCGTGTGAATAGCACGAGCAACTTTGAGGTTTAGGATGACTCACAAGGAGCCATGAGTTTACTCGTAGTTTAGGGCATGCTAAAGCACCTCGAGCAAACTCGTCGGCTCCAAGTGCCTACCATCACGTCCCCGTCGTGTGAGTCGGACAGCGACGACTTTTGAACGTTCGCTGACCAAGAGGGATGGCTATTTTTTCCATTATGTAATTTCTTTTCATTAAAATTTCATTAAAATTTCATTAAAATTTCTTCGTTTGTTTTAGGTTTTAATTCCTTTCTTTCAGGTGTTATTTCATTTGTTTCAGGTTTTAATTCGTTTTTTTCAGGTGTTATTTCGTTTGTTTCAGGTGTTATTTCGTTTGTTTCAGGTGTTATTTTGTTTGTTTCAGATACTTTTATTTTCAGATCAACACTTACGTCACTGCACTCTCTCTCTCTCTCGCTCATCGCTCTCTTACGCTTTCTCGACTCGAGCTGCGAATTATATTATTTTTAAGAATCCGTTCTGTTTATTTTGCCAGAACAGATTCTTAGCAAATTGACAATAGCCATGACTTACTAACGTTTTCTTAAATTGAATTTGTTCTAGACTCAGGATATTACGGATCTAGCTTTATACGATTATTTCGCTACTTTTATAGCTACAGGATTCTTGAAATCCCAAAATGGATTCTTCGGGCAAAGGTGATTCGTTTATAAAAATAGATAAATTTGTTAAAGTGGGCTTTTGATTGTGAATATCTTACTTACATTATATTAAAATTCAGAGTCGGAGGTATTTGCGATCTCGGATGATGATGAAATGGTGGTCGAGGTGTCACATAAGCCTTCTAAAACAAAAGAAACTGTACGTAAACATATCAAAAATCATAACATGATCATTGCATAAATATAACCCTGAACTACGTTATGTGAATTATATATTTAATTATCAGGGTCAACAAATGCCATTCACAGTTCATCGACTTAAATATGAGCAGACTAAGTCATCGATTATACCGGATATTGACTCCGTATGCGTCGTTAGCAAGTCACTGGAAACTTTTATCGTCTCCAATTCTTTTGAGATTCCAGTTAATAATCGAAGAGTTTTTCTAGAACAGAATGCGAAAATGTACCGCGTCCTTCATGAGTACTTAGGTCTCCATGACGAAAAAGTGGGGTGGCAACACTTCCGCCTAGGAGGATATAACAAGGACGCCATTTATGTGATACTGCATATGAAAGAGAGATGTTCGAGTGTCAAAGGTCTACGCGAATATTTTATTAATAATGTTCTAAAAGAAGCAATGACGCCATTTTTAGCTCGCAAAAGGCAGAGCAGCTATTACAATATTAATAATTTTCATAAGCACGACGATCGTAAAAACATAAGAATATTTCAGTCGGATTGGAAGGATTTTGTCGAGCATTTAGAAGTGGCCATAGCCAAGACACAATTTCTCGAGAATTTCGACATCGAAAATTTATTCTATTATCGTTGCAGTCATGGCCTGCAAAACAGAGAATGCAGTGTTCAGGCCATGTTTGAATATATCGGTGTAAAAATAGAATGCCCCCAGATAATATTAGCACAGATACATTTGGCGAATGTAATCCCATGCAAGGATGATGCTATTTTGCTCGTGGATTTGAAAAAATACAGATCTCTTCTAGTAGATGGTGGATACAAAGTAACATCCAGCCAGTCATATGTAAACTACTGTCTTCAAGGCGTCGGATATTTTACGTAATTCTTTTTACCGTATTATGACTAATTTTGCCCTTCATTTGCCCCTATAACCCTATAAAATACGTTGCTTGACGAGCACGGTGACTAGTAACAGTATAATTTCTTTTCTACAACTATTAATAGTAACTGAATTTTTTTAGCGCCAATTGTAAACCTGATGTTAACAAACGTTCAATCACATATATTCAGTGTTACAATCCAGCCATTCACATTATGACGAAGCCGCGTCATGGCTTGTTTACTTCGTATGCGTTAGCTTCGACGTATAATTATCAGTACGTATTTTCTAAAACTATTCTTCATTAAATAACAGTTTTACATTTTTGGAAATCATTTTAGATACTGTAAAAAATCCAAACAGCTGTGCAAATTGTACAAAGATGGGCAAGGAAGATTGTACGACTTGCAGGCATTTGAAAAATCGCTTTATAATGGCTGTGATATAAGGTTTGAGGTGGTCTATTCGGCCACATCTGCACAACAGCTCTTGAATATTACGACTATCAACAGGATCACCAAAATATTCTTGAGGCACGATGCTGTTGTCCAACTAGACAATTGGAATAAATACGTAGAAAGTACCCTGGCTCCAAATATAAAGACCATATCTATGACACTGCAGCGTATTGAGGAGCATGGATTATACGGCGAAAGCCAACACACCATTCGTCAATTGCATGCAGCAGAGACGATGGTACAGTGTTTCTTGGAAGAATATTGGTTCAAAAACTACGATTACGACTTTGCGAAACGAATGATTCAAGCCGGTGATATCCGGAAAATATCTCCTCTAAATGTACCTGCGTTGAATCATGGCGAAACAATGGAAGCACAAATCCAAGAGAATCGTTCGTCTGATGAGGAAGATGAAGCTAATGAATCAGACGAATCTGAATCTTCGAAATCTGCGGAAACTGAAGGATCTGATGAGGATACCACAGAATTCAGGTGTTATTCATTTATGGAGATAAATCTGCACAAACGAGGACATTATTTTTCCGATATACCGGACTTTTTGTATATAGTGTTCATGAGCCTACCGAAGACGAGCGATGCTGGTGAAACTGACGAGTCTATAAAGACATTTTTGAAAAAATTACTCTCTATAATCTGTATAAAATATTGTACCAATGACGAGCAATCCCTTAAAGACATTACAGTGAAAAATGTGTTCTCGAAATCCAATTTAAAGTCATATTTAAATAAGAGAAAACAAACTCACTCTAATAAATATGTCATCGACGGCACTGTCACGTCCAATGCAATCATGAGATTCTTCAAAAACCCGCACACATATAAGCAGAGAATTCTATCCTCCATCCTTTTTGGGAATCGAGCGGAGGAGGATCGCATAAATAGAATTCTCAAAGAAACAGTCGACGAATTTGAAGTATTTCCTTGCAAGCTGTTTGAAGGAAGGAAAACGTATTGCTGGAACAATGTACATCATGCAGGAAATGAATTTTTGCCTCTGCCCTCAGGACATGACAGCCTCGAGATAACTCGTATGAGAAATTTACACCAATACGCTGCTACATCTTCTAGACCGGTATTAATTTCAAAATTTTCTTTACATTTTAAATCGATTTCTGCCCTATAACCCTATAACTCTATAACCCTATAACCCTGTAATATATTTATTCTGTATTACAGCAAGGCCAAGTTTTAAACTTGAAGCAACACAGAGCGAAGAAAACCACTGATGATCCGACACAAGCTATAATAAACTTCATCATTCCTAAAGGTTGGCCAATCATTAACAGCGAGTTTGAGGAATTAAAAAATTCTGCGGATATTTTAAAAGGCTACACTATCAAAGCATTGAAATCTAAAGTAGCCGTTTTGCCTTTTCGATCTCGGAATTTTTTGCGGCAATACTGCATTTCCGATATCAATATCAATAAAATTAAAAATAAATCAAGGAGGCGGTAAAGGCCGCTTAGGATGCCAAGTGTCTTGAGAAGTGATTCAATATTTGTAATGAACGTTAACAATTCAATTATTTTATTTCATTTTATTTATTTACTTTCGGTTTTCTCATATAACATATATATTTGCGTTTCTTTTGTTTTTTAATTTGCATTAATAAAAGTTGTATCTTGATTATCTGCCTATTACTTGCCCTTCTTTGTAGCTTTTCGTTTTATGCTAAAGCTGGTGCAACATAAGGCTGCACTTAGCAGCGAAAGATGTCCGTTCAAAAATAACTTAACTCCCTGCAAGACACTATTAATAACAGCTAATTAAATATTTTTTGTTACAGCTGGTTTAAAATAGGGCTGCAATTAGTGGCGAAAGTTTCCAGTTAGAAAAAAAACTTAACGCGCGGGGGCAGTACCTCTTGGTCGCGTGGAAACCTGCCCATAACCCTATACTCCAATACCCTTTAACACAGTCCTCACTACGCATTGCTTTTTCTTTTCGTTCATTATTTCCAAGTCCCCACTACGCATTGCTTTCTTCTTAATGCTACCTTTCCTTTACCATCCCTCCTTTGCCTCTCTCTCTCTTTCCTTCCTTCCTTCTTCATCTACTTCTTTCCATAACCCATTACTTCTTCCGGGAGAAGCGCCGTTCTACTCGCTCTCCGGGCTATTGGGGTCTCGCCCCGATTCACTTTGCCCGATGGCTATCGTCAGTAACAGTTTAGGTCTCCCTGCATACCAGGGCAGCAATGTCAGTGTAGTGCTTGTGAGTGTGGTTTGCCGCTTAGAAAGAGCAGCAGATGACTGGGGTTGGAAACCTAAAAGAAACCTAAAAGAACCGTAATGATCCTAATAAAGCTGGAGAAGGTTAATTAAGGTTTAGTGAGATAATTAGAGAGAAAAAAGGGGGGTTGATTGTGCCTATTAGTTGGGTGGGGGGGGGCTGGGGCCTTCCCAGAAGGGGGCCCGAGGGCTCCAACCTCCTTAGGAAGTACCCTGCTTCGGGTAGGGGGACCTGAAAATAAAAAGGGAACCTGAAAATAAAAGGGGACCTGAAAATAAAGTATCGATTAGTTTGGTGGAGCTGGGGCCTTCCTAGAGGTTTTCCCTTTCGGTAATAGCCTCTTGAGAAGTTCCCTGCTCCTCCCGGTTCCGTCAAAGCGGGCCCAGGGGGATAGGGGAGAAGGAGGAAAAGATGGATAGGGTTCGGGAGAGTGGTGAATGGGAGAGGGAGAGGGAGAGGGTGTTCGCCAGTGACTCCTTTTAGCTTCCCCCGAAGGGTGCTAGGCCCAGTAACTGCGGCAAAGTATGAGTTTGGCTCGGTCCGGCTACGCTAAGAAAGCTAGCGCTTCCAGCGCGTCGGCCGTACAATCCGTCCCGAAGTAGGCAACGTCTCCAATGTGCCCACGAGCAGCAATATTCTCCATGATGGTCGTGCCATTCGAGGAGCGCAAGCACTCCACGAATGCGGGCCACTTTTGTATACGCGCTTCGCCGAGACTGGTACCGAAGAATGGCCAGCCCTCTCTCCGGTCTACCCAGAGAGAGCCCATTTACACTGGGGGTAGATAGGGACATAGTCCTCTTGTTTAACGTGCAGACTCGCCACTAGGCTCTCCCTCACGGTCCCCCATGGGGCGCGGGGCAGAGATACGCTCGGCCAACGCGTCGCGCTGAGGATTTGGTCACGTTTGGGAGGGAATGCCCAAGGGCATTACCTCCGAAACGGTCCCTCGTCCACCGCGCGACTACCGATTTACCGCTTGGTTGGCAAGACCAGGAGGAACCCTCGGTGGGGGTCGAGACCCATCCAATCCCTAACGGCTAAGCGGGCCGCTCCCCGAGTTGAAACCGCAACTCACACGTCGAGACGAGGGACGACCGGAATCCCGCCTCTAGCCCTAAAGCGATCTGGGCTGTCAACCACTGCAACCACAAGTCCAAACCCAAGGACCGGACCGCAGCGGACGTAGTCTCCCGCGTGGGCTCCTTCAGTCGCCCGTGGTACCGTTTAGCCTCTGGTATGAGGGTCGGTAGGGGCCTTGCCACCCCGGCACCGACGGGCCAGCTCGGGTACGTGGGTTCGCCATGCCCAAAGGATGGCTCGCCTGCTGGCAAGCCAACCCTCCTGCGTCAATTTCAGCATCCATCTTTCATTTCCTTCTCTTTTATCCATCCAACTTATTCCTTCACTCTTCAACCATTTTCTCCTTCATCCAATCTCTCGTCATCCATCCTTTCCCCCAAACTATCTCTCATATCAAACATTCTTTCCACATACACACACAAACAATCATACGTCTCTTTCATACCCAACACACCAATAAAATCATAACCGTCATCATTCACTATCACACCCATACCTTTCAAACTTCTAAAACCAGGATGCAAATCACATTCAGACATCACATGCATCCAATCCTTATTCTCTCCTCCACACATGCAACGAGCACTCTCACGCAACTCCCTCTTGCGGAAGTACGCGTTGAGAGTGCCGTGCCCAGTTAGGACGTAGCAGACTCTCGGGCCCGGGTTAAAGTAAGCCTTTCCGCCCAAGAGCCGCACGTCCCTTACCCATTCATACAACGTTCTCGCTTTCACTCCATTCACCCATCTCCTCTGCCATACCTCATACGCCGCATCCTTCACACACTCCATTCTCCTCTTCACATCCAACCCTACCAAATCCTTCACACTCATATCCAGACCCTTTCTCACCTTATAACATGCACTCAATCTCATACACTCCAGGTCCCATCGAAGCGAGCAGGCCAATACCTGCATTGCCTCCACAGAGACCGACCGAAACACTCTCAGACACGCTAACAACACATACCTCTGACATCTATTCATTTCCTCACGCATTTTCACTTTACCAATCACACTATACCATACACTCGCTCCATACATCACCATAGGTTCAATCATTCCTTTCACAAACACACTCATACTCTTCCTGCTCAGTCGCCAATCCTGCGTCATCACTCTCCTTACCTTTCGAACCATCCTCATTACCTTCATTCTAAATCCCTTCACGTGTTCCTCAAACCTCATGCCATTTGTTACCAATACTCCTAAATACCTGACCTCCAACCTACAACTCAAGTCCTTCACTTCACCTGATCCCATCCTTACTTTCACTTTCCTTACATTCAAGTCCAGTCCTCCTTTCAACATCATACACACCGTCTTGCTGTCCGATACACTCACGCCCGACCTACTTTCCCAATCATACACTACCCTCATCACACCCCCTATCTCATCCATTATCCTATTCCTTGTCGATCCTTCTGCCATCACCAATAAATCATCTGCATACGCTACTACTCTCACATTCATTCTTCCCAATTCATTCAACAACTCATTCATACACGAGTTCCACAGGGGCGGTCCTGAGATCGACCCCTGCGGACACCCTCTCTCAGCCACCTTCCATACCACATCCATACTATTACACATGCACACCATTCTTTCCATAAAATAACTCTTCCACAACCTCATCTCAACTTCCGTACACCCACATTCATACAATTTATCCACAATCACTCGCCACAACAAATGATCAAACGCGCCCTTTAAATCCACAAACACTTCCACCACATGCCTATACCTACTCTCCTCCACATTCCTCTTCACACACTCCCACGCATCCTCCGTACATCTAATTTTCACAAATCCATACTGTCTCTCATTCTATTTCCCATTCATACATTTCATCATTCGCTCTATCATCATTCTCTCCAGGACCTTCCCCAGGCCGCTTAACAGGCTAATTGGCCTGTACGACCCAGGGTCGGCCCTGTCCTTTTCAGGTCCGTTCAGCAAAACAACCACTCTGGCCTCTTTCCATTGTTTTGGAAAGAGGCCCTCACTCACACATCCATCATACATACATTTCACATACTCAGGAATCACACTCCATACATAACTTATCATCTCATTCGTCACTCCATCCATACCCGGCGGCTTTCCTTTACTTATTTTCCCCACTACCTCTCCAATCTCTCCTACACTAAACTCATTCCCTTCAATCACTCCAAGCATATGATTCACTCCCCCTCCCTCCCGAATCGGTATACCATCATCGGGAGGGAAGAAAGCATTCAGCAGCACACTCACACTCTCATTCCAATTTCTCGTATACCTATCTCCACTCCTCAACGCACTCACACTACCATTCCTATCCGTTCCCATACATACCCTAACTACTTTCCAAACATCTTCCATCCCTTTCCTGCTCAAAAACTCCCTCCAATTCTTTTCCTTCGCCTCTTTCATCATTTCCCTGTACTCCCACATACACTCCTTCCATTCGCTCCTACTACGTCCTACATCATCTCCGTCCCTCCTCCGTTCCCTCTGGTACACTTTCCTTTTCCTCCTCACCATGGCTCTGCATTGCCTGCACTTGTGAGTACTTAATTTCAGTGCATTCAGTCCACTATTTTTAAGTACTCGCACAGAGCAATGGGGACCTACAGTTTTATGTACAGTGAAATATACACGATGCACACAGTGGAATCCGAACCACTGGAGCTCAGATGTATAGACAATTATGTAAACAAAGAGGTGTCCCCAAATCGTCGAGAGTCAAGCTTGAACCCAGGACCTCTGGATTACTAGCCCGACACTCTACCGATTGAGCCATCGTCGCTGTTCAACATGTATTCTTACAGTATCCTTACAGGTAATAATCCACAAAGATTACATCCAACCTTACAAGAAAGCGTAGTGAAAGCTTCTGAAATCTTTCTTTGAATCGGAGAACTCTAATCTTTTTTTAGTCTGTACGGGAAGATTACGGAATCTGACTTGGTAGTTTTCCGAAAGCAACTTCGAATCGCTTTAGAGAAGCTTACGGAATCGGTTGCAGCATTCTTTCGGGAAAGATTGTCGAAAGATTGGATTGAATCAATCACGTAAGCTTTAGGGTAGCTTCTCGACAGCTTGTTAGCAACAGTCCGAATGAACATTCTTTCAACCTTACCTTGTATTCTTTCAATATCCTTACAGGTAATAATCCACAAAGATTACATGTAACCTTACGAGAAAGCGTAGTGAAAGCTTCTGGGATCTTACTTTGAATCGGAGAACACGAATCTCTTTTTAGTCTGTACGGGAAGCTTGCGGAAACATATTAGATTGCTTCCTAGAACCAAATTCGAATTGATTTAGTGAAGCTTACAGAATCGGTTGCAGTATTCTTTCGGGAAAGATTGTTGAAAGATTGGATTGAACCTTTCACGTAATCTTTAGGGTAGCTTCTCGAAAGCTTGTTGGCAACAGTCGAAATGAACATTCTTTCAACCTTACCATGTATTCTTTGAGTATCTTTACATGTAATAATCCACAAAGATTACATCGAACCTTACCAGAAAGCGTAGTGAAAGCTTCTGGAATCTTTCTATGAATCGGAGAACACGAATCTCTTTTTAGTCTGTACGGGAAGCTTGCGGAAACATATTAGATTGCTTCCTAGAACCAAATTCGAATTGATTTAGTGAAGCTTACAGAATCGGTTGCAGTATTCTTTCGGGAAAGATTGTTGAAAGATTGGATTGAACCTTTCACGTAATCTTTAGGGTATCTTCTCGAAAGCTTGTTGGCAACAGTCGAAATGAACATTCTTTCAACCTTACCATGTATTCTTTCAATATCCTTACAGGTAATAATACACAAAGATTACATGTAACCTCACGAGAAAGCGTAGTGAAAGCTTCTGGGATCTTTCTTTGAATCGGAGAACACGAATCTTTTTTTAGTCTGTACGGGAAGCTTGCGATGACTTATTAGATTGCTTCCTAGAACCAAATTCGAATTGATTTAGTGAAGCTTACAGAATCGGTTGCAGTATTCATCGGTTGCAATATTCCATCGTAACCTTTGATGAAGATTTTCAGAATCTTTCTTGATGGCTCCGGATATCTTGCATTGGACGCTTGATTGTATGTTTCATTTGTAAGCTTGCGGAATATTTCATGCTGTGTGGGCTCCCTCTTCTTCCTCGACAGTTCCTCACTCCACCAGACTACTCCCTTCCTACCTATCTTCTTAACTCTCCTCATACACTCATCATTTGCTGTCACTATCCATTCACTCAACACATTCACTCTCTCCACCGCGCCGATGTTTCGGAATCTCTCGATCCCGAAATCATCGGCGGGGGACGCAATCACACCACCATACTTAGCCCATTCTTGCCTGTTCGCATTCCATTTTCTCACCACTTCCGTATTCACATTCACACATCTTTCATTCCCCACCCCCGAATCTTTATAAGAATCGGCTTGTGGTCACTCGTTCCCCATTCACTCATCAATTTCCATTCACACTTGAACGAGCCCCCCATGAGAAGAGTGACATCAATGTCAGTCTCCTGTTGGGCTCCACTAAAAGTGAAGTCCTCGGAGGGCTCGTTCAACACATCCATTCCCATAGCCACAATCCACTCCTCTAGCACTTCTCCACGCTTCATATTCTCCCACGACCGGCCTACGGCTTTACTAAACCATAGGCCGGACGCCGCATTCGCATCCATACCCACAAGCACACACATTCCATTCAAACATCCAAGCAACTTCTCCAAATACCTCAAACTCACATGCATACTCTCCTTTGGCCTGCAGTACAGCGATACCGCATAAAACTCCCCTACCTTTCCCTTTACCCATACACACACTCCATCTTCAAACTTACATTCTTCCACTAATATGCATTCATACTCCATATCAGGCCCAACCACACACGCACGACCAGACTCACTCTTAAACACTCTCACCCACGCAGGCGATCCACACACACGATCGTAACATACATACGGCTCCTGGAGGAGACACAATTGTATACCCTCCCGGAGCATCCAGTCACTCAAATCATTCACAACACCACTCGATCTTTGACAATTATACTGTAACACATTCATTCCATCATTCACACAAACATTCATACTACAACAATCATCCCCGAGACCCAAATCCTCTCCTTCCGCATTGGCTCTCCTCGCCGTATCAGCCATTTAGGCGACGGCGCAGGAGGCCCAGCCTCCAATCGTACTCCGGACATCCCGCCCAGAGGGCGGAGTGTCCGGAGGGCTTCCCTACCTTGGCGCAATTGGCGCAAGCCTCAGGGCGCTTGCATGCCTCAGCCACATGACCATCTTCACCACACCGCCAGCAAACTTTACCGTTCGGCCAGTGGGCTACTTTGTGGTCGTACCTCAGGCACGCAAAGCAGCGCTGCACCCTTTCATACACCCGGGCCTTGTAGGACATAAGTCCCACATAGATCCGGCCCCTATCCACCAACCTGTCCCTGCAGATTCTGGGCAACTCGATGATGGCGTTGCCCAGGGTCGCCTTCTCCCCTTTCCTTTCCCTCCTAATAATCCTTACCCTACCCCGAAAGTCCTCCGTGCCGACGAGGTCCGGCAGATTTTTCAGCTCAATCTCCCGAAGGAGAAGGGCATCCGTGACCTAGTTCGGCACGTCATATACTATGACCCTGGGATCGAACTGTCTCGGCCTTTTGGCACGGAGACCAGCCTCACCCAGAGCACATCCCTGCAACTTCTCCCTGTCCCGCTCAGTAGCTGTCTCCACGATGACCCCACCTGTTTTTGTTGGTCGGACCCGGTCAACGCGCACGTTGACCCCCTCACCGATCACGCTCTCGTTCAGTCGCCTCTGCACCTCTTTGGCAGTCAAGGTCTCTTTCGAGCCTTGACCACAAGGGCGAAGCTCCTGCGAGGCAAAGGATCGGCTTGGGGGGACGCCGCCGGTTGCCGGACCGCCTTCTCAGCCGCATTCATTCTCTCATTCACACTTGTGCACACATTCTCCATCTTCTCCTCCACCTTTTTCATCATCCTCTCCGCCATCTTCTCCGCATTCCTTACCACTTGTTCCATTTTTACATTCATACCATCGACTTGCTCCTTTACCATTTTCTCCTGATCATTCAACCTTGCCATCAAACTTTCATTCTCCATACTCATTCGCACAATCACTCTCTCATACCGCTCGACTCTGGCCATTATGAGGCTAGCGGTTTTTTTGGGGATAGCGATGTTCCCCATGACCAGTCGCGTCATGCTGGCCTTGATCTGGGCCAATTGCTTCTGGACGTCGGGCTCATCCGTCTCATCCTCATCATCGTCATCATCGGGGATGACGATCCCTTTCCTAGGGTCCTCCTTTTTGACCTTTACGGTCTTGGGGAGGACCGTTGCCTCCTCATTTTTCCTCTTGCCGTGGGACCCCTCAGTATACTCCATTCTGGTCAAATCAACCTGGGGTTCCACGGCAAGCTGTCTGTTGGCGAGGAAGTAGGCTTTCGCCTACTCCTCATTCCTCATCCTTTCCATTTCCTCGTCCTCTTTCCTTTTCCTTTCTTTTTCCTGCTCCCATTCCAGAAGCCTATCCTTCTCCTCCTGCCTTTGTTTTCGGGCCTTCTCCTCTTCCTTTCTTTTCCTGGCCTTTACTTCCTCCTCCTTCCTCCTTAGTGCCCTCTCTTTTTCTTCTTTCTTCTCCCGGGCCCTTTCTTCCTCTTGTTTCTTTTCCTTCATCTTTTCCTCATCCAATCCCTTCCCAAGGTTCCTTTCCTTTTCCCGCTGCTGCTCCCTTTTCTGCAGTGCTTCCTGCTACCTCACCTTTTTCGAGGCTTTCCTCTCCTTCGCAGCGCTTCCATCGCTGCACCACGGAGTCTTCCCCTCCTCCGACGTCTCTCCAAAGGAGACGCTGGAGGAGGATCTCGAGGATGCAGCCTCCTTAAGACGGGAGCGGGAGCGCTCCTCTTCAGGAGTCTCACGAAGGTGAGTCTCCACAGAGGGGCGTCACCCGCACCGTTTCTCCGCTTTCATCCTCCCTCACCGCATCCTTCTTTGTCCGCCTAAGCTCCCAGCGTTGCAAGCTGGGGGCGGACATGCCACCCGCCTGACTCAAGTCCTCCTGCGTGAGCAACTCCACCTCCCTGTTCTTGAGGCCTTCTGTTTTATTGCAGTCGTTTGATAACGACGAGCCGATGCCTGCTTTCTCACACACGGTATTCGCCGGGACCTGGGTTTCAGAGTTCCCCTGGGCCGGTAACAAAACTCCCTTCTTGGTGTCCATATCCATTTTTGGGGGTTGCTGAGTGACTGTCCCGGGATTGCTCCCGGTACCGACCACTGGCCGGCGTTCCCCCGTTCGTCACCCGGGGAAGGCCCCCCAAGCCAGGCTCAGCCAACCCGGCAAGGGAGATGCTGTATTGGTCCGCCCCGGGGTTTTTGAAAGCTCCGGAACCCACCATATCTGGTGGGCATTCCCGGATCGCCAGACGGGGAAGGCGCCGTATGCGAGTCCAGCAGCTCGACAACGAGGTGGGCCGGGGTTGAGGTAAGCTGAGGATTACGGTATTACGGGAAACAGTGGCGTTCACTGTTCCCGAGCTCGGGCACCCCGGATGCGCTAGACCCGTCGTGGACCTCCTGAAAACCGAGTAGCCCACGCCCTGGGGGGGAGGGGTAGATAGGGACAGTGATTGTGATGCTCCAGATTGTTATTGGGCTGCGGTTCCTCAGGAGGTGCTCCCATACCCGCGTATTTATCTCCATCAGCGAAACCAGCACCGTGCGAAAACGGGTTTGGAATAACCCCGTCCAGTAGTTGTTGTTCCGGACGAGTAGCCCTTCCTATTAGGGAATGACTCGCTCAGCCGTCTCTCCTTTCTGCTCAGTGTGAGCGTCGAGGGAAGACGTTGCCCAGCGGGGACCTCGTGGAGGTGGAGTCACGGCTTGCCTATTTCGACAAAGTTCTAGTCTTATCATCTAACCGTATATCTAGTCTACATTTTATGTTCCTTATTTATCTAGTGTATTCTGCCTCGTTCATGTAATGTTTCCTAATCCTACTTACTGCTTGTAGAGTTTTAAATTTTTATATCAATTCTAGTCTAATATTTACATCTCGTCATACGCATTTAGGTGTTCTCTAATCATGCACGTTTCCTTGCAGTTCTTCTTCCATTTCTTTCTTTCTATGATAAGCTGCAGCGAAAAACTCCAAAAGTCTATCGAGGAACTCCTTATTTCTAACCATGATCTCCATACTATCAATTGGCCAAGAAATCCGTTGCGTGATTAGTAGATCTATTAATTCCTGTCTGAGGTCCTGATAAAGCTCACATTCCGTCATTATGTGCTCCACCGTTTCTGGGGTCCCACATATACACGAATCATCGTCCTTGATGTGATACTCCTTGAGGTACCTATTAAAATTTCCGTGAGCTTTAAAAACCGTAGCAGTGTGATTTAACTTAATCCAGTCCTTTTCCATTCTTTCTTGTATTGATGGAAAGAACTTGTAGGTATTCCTGCCTTTTCCTGCGACATTCCATCTTTCTTGTCAGAGATCCAACGTCTTAAGCCTCTCTTCCTATTTAATTTGTCCGAGTTTGGTGGGTAATGGGTTCTGTCTATTAGTTAGAAAGCCTGGGTCATCTGCCTCTGGACTACTCTTTCTTCTGTATATTCGATGATGTTCTTTTGCTAGCAGATCCAGTGGAATACATCCAGTAATAACCTGTAGAGCAACTGTCGTCCTATACGCTCTTGCTATTCGCAGTAGTGCTGTTCGTTGATAGCTATTTAGTACTTCAGAGAGAGTTCCAGTAATCTTATCGCCCCATGCTCCAACTGCATATAGCATCATAGGTACAAAATCACCTTCATAGATGAGCTTCAGATACCCGTAATTTAAGCCCCAGTTTACCCTCGCTACAACTCCCAGTTTCTGGAAGAGTCATTTTGCCTTAGACCCAACGTTGTACACATGTTGAGCTATAGTCATACGTGTACCTATCGTTACTCCAAGATACTTTACGTAGTCGGCCATTCTAATGCCTTTGCCCTCAATCCTAATCATTGGTGGTCTCTTACCTCCTTTACCGGTATCGATTACAGAGCCCTTTACATTACCCTGGAGTTGTAATCTCTTATGAGCTTTTGCAGGATCCAACGTGGTTACTCTTGCAGACATGCCACTACTAAGATCGCTCAGCAGGATCATTTCCGTTTTCGCCTTAGAGAGAGTCAGGCCTTCATCCCGCGTCCAGGCATAGATCATATCAACATACTTCTGGGACTTCTTCTCTACTTTTCTTCGACTGTCTCCGTCTACGATCAGAATCAACATAGCCAATTATTTTAGCGCCTTCATCGGATAGCTTTTTGAGTATTGGATCCAAGCATATATTCCAGAAGTCTGGACCCAGGATGGAACCCTGCGGGTACCCCTGATAAATCTCTTGCTCCACTGCTTGAAAATTGTCGATCATAGCAACCCTCCTATTATCTAGGTAACTATCTAGAAGTCTTCGCATGTCGATTGGAGCATCTCTACGTCGCAATTCATTCCTGACTGAACTCCATCTGAGATGGTCAAAGGCTCCTGTAATATTGAACAGTATACCCAGGACACTGGACCCATTCGACTCGGACACAATTCTTCTAACCTCAACTATTGCTTCCTCCGTGCCTCTTTTGCGTCTATATCCATATTGCTGCTGGGAAGCATACACTGGATCCATAATATTGTCTTCAATGCTGTACCTAAGTAACCTCTCTAGTATTTTGCTCAATATTGGCAGGAGACAAATGGGTCTGTACGATTTGACTTGGGTGGGATCTTTATCCTGTGATTTGAGCAGAATCCTTATGACGCCTACTTTCCACGCATTCGGGAAGTATCCCAGACTTCGACATCCATTATAAAACATCGTGAGTATAGGGAGCAGTCCAGACTTAGCAGCGTACTTAATCATCTCGGATTCCACCATATCCTTACCTGGAGCTTTTCCATTTTTCATGGATTTAATAGCCATTTCAACCTGCTGTTGAGGCCATGGACCCCACTCTCTACCCGTGTACATCATTTGTTCCTGGGGAGGTTGTTGCTCACTAGGAGCCTCCAAGGCGCCAAAGAATCCCGTCAAGAGAGCAGTCGCCATATCTGTCCAGTTTACCGTGTGTCCCTGTGACGTTGCAATACTAGCCAGGGCCCGATTTACACTAAACTTGTCATTACACATCTTATATACAAAACTATATCGATCAGCACTACTGGTCTCTTCTACAAATCTGACTAGGCTTCTGTGACGTGTCACCTGGACATTCCTCGTGTACAGTTTTCTGGTTCTTTTATATAGTGATCGCTTACTAACTCGCATTGCCGGATCCTGTTCACGCTGATAACACCTTCTAGAATCATTTACCGCTCTCTTCATGTCACTCAGTTCTTCATTCCACCACGGTACTGACTTCTGAAAGTGTTTCTTCTTGGGTATAGTACCTCTGGCCGATCCACGTATAGTCTTAGTCACCCATATAACCAGCTGATCTATGTCTTCTCTATTGACCATTTCACGATGTTGATACAACTGAACCCTACTCTTTACCTTCTGACAGTATTCCTGCCAATTAGCTTTAACCGTGCTGTACCGTCTCTCTTTTATCTCTGGCATCCGGTCTTCTTCATACATGGTAATAACTATGGGGCGATGGTCGCTTGTAATCCAGTCTTCTTTAACCTCCCACGATCGCACCCTAAGCATTATTCTGCGGTCAGTGAACGTAACATTAATATCTCTATTTCCTCTAGTATACGTGCATGGCTGGTTTGGCTGGTTTATCGCAGTAATGTTTCTCCTGAAAATCAGTTCCTCCACAGACTCAGTCTTGTCATCTTGTTGTTGCGCCCCCTGTCGCCAGCTCCACATTGGAGAGACGGCATTAGCATCCATGCCCACTATCACAGTGGCTCTTCCTATAAGATTCAGAGCGTTGTCAAGTTGGGCCATGTACTCATCAATATCCATAGAGAACTGACAGTACAATGAAATGGCATAAAAACTACTGGTCGGTACCGTGATATGTGCACAGACGCAGTGTGAGATGCTGACACTTCTCATTAAGACGGCTGTATAGGTCTTATCCAAAAGAACGATGGCTGCCCACGGCTTCTCGTCTACGTCGGATGCGGTCATTATGCAGTTCGTATATTTTCCAAGCGCGATGATCTCATTTTAAAGTGTAGCTGGCTCTTGCAGTAGGAGTACTGGTATGCTGAATTCATGCGCCCTTTTCACTATTTTCGCGGAAGCTAGTTTGGAGCGACCCAAGTTTGCCTGCATGACTTTTAGCTTATACTGTCCAGCCATAGTTGATATTCTGCTGCCATGCCTCCACCATGGATTTATAACTGGGACACTGGTTGTTTGCTGGGTGTTTGCAATCATTTCCAAGCCTTTTACATAACGCGCAAACGTTTGGTTCTTCTTTCTTCGTGCAGTCTGTCATGCGATGACCCTCAGCAGCACAGTGTCCAGGGTAGATAGGGACATGCATCTCATATAAGGATCTTTCTTATATCGAGGAATATCTACCATTGCTTCCTTCTGCCAGACTAGGTGGGAGGGACGACTCATGACTATAGCTAAAGGATACCTGTTTCGCCACTTGGGATAACCTCTTCGGTTTTGCCCAGTGCCCACGAGGAACCACGTGGAGGTCAGGTCCCTGGATCCCGCCCGGATCTACACAGAAGACCGACGAAAAGAGAAAAAACCTAGAGACGGAAAAAGCGGTGAAGTTCACCTCCGTACTCGAGAAGCTAATTGGGGGTGGAGCACCAGTTAAAGTAGTCGGTGCTCCGAAGAAATAAGGGCAAAAGTGTGTCGCCTAGGTAAAGCTACTCCAGGTAGCGTGTGAGCGAAGCCGCCTTGAGCGGGACCAGGCCGACACCCCTTTTCACTTCACCCGGCGACACCTTTTGAGTTGCCATCTAAGCAGAGCTATTCCAGGTGTTGTGTCAGCGAAACCGCCATGAGCGGGACCAGGCCGACACCCCGTTTCACTCTGCCCGATGGCAACTTATGAAATTGAACCTGAAAAGGGAGGAGAAAAGCCGACTCCGCGGGTAGTGGGCCCGGGGGGATAGGGGATGTTTATAGGGAGAGGAAGTTAGAGGGAATTTCGCCATTGACTCCTTTTAGCTTCCCCCGAAGGGTACTAGGCCCAGCAACTGTGACAAAGTGTGAGTTTGGCTCGGTCCGGCTAATGCTAAGAAAGGTGGCCCTTCCAGCGCATCGGCCGTACAATCCGTCCCGAAGGAGGCAACGTCGAGGAGGACAAGCACTCCACGAATGCGGGCCACTTTTATTTGTATTTTTACGCGCTGCGCCGGGACTGGTACCGAAGAACGGCCAGCCCTCTCTCCGGTCTACCCAGAGAGAGCCCATTTACACTGGGGGTAGATAGGGACAGTGGGAATCTCGTTAATCCATTCATGCGCGTCACTAATTAGATGACGAGGCATTCGGCTAAAAAAATTGGCCTTTATTTGAAACTATTTACAATATCATTATATTTATACATTAATACATATTAATCCGTAGATAGTCCAGAGCAGATTATGCCTGAGAAGCAGGCAGCACTTGAGTGGGGGGTGTTCCGTATATCAGGGCCTACCAGCGGTACTGTTGGTAAATACCCGGTGCGAGATGGCTCCACCAATGAGCACACGAGTACACATCACAGCTAAGTCCCGTCTGTTGAAGGTGCCCAGGGCGAGGAGCCCTAGTTCCTCCTCCGTCTACCGCGCCTTGACTGTTCCACCCGCGCCCTCTACTACCTTCGCATCGTACCACGCCTTGTGAGCCTTTCGATGGTGGAGCCCTCTCCCGGTGACGGTGGGAAACCTCTCTCTGCACCCTGGGAACTCGCAAGGGAAATCCCGATCTACGGATGGTAAGGTAGGGATTGTTCCTGGAGTAGTTCGTTTAGAGGGACGTCTACTGGGGTTGTCATCTGAGGCTGGGTTATTATTAGTGGAGCCAGGTAAGGTAGGGACCGGAGGGGGTGGCAACCCCTGGGGTCCGGCACTGAAGTTCCATTACACACCACCAAGGTGTGCGGCAGGCGCCCCCTAGGGGGAGAAACCACAGCTTGCCGGGGAGAAGGAGCACTCACCCGGCTTGCCTGCCTTCTTCAGTCCAACCGACTTTGGGGGGCTCGGAAAATTCGAATTTTCACCGGAAAAATCCGGGGTTTGAAAATTCTTCATCCCCTTGCCTCCCTCTATCAAAAGGACGTCAGAAAAAACGGCGACCCTTGGTGGGATCGCACCCCCGACCTTTCGGTCAAGAGTCCAGCACCTTACCAGTAGGCTACCGTTGCTACCTTAAGAGAGTCATGGTAGCGACCGCCACCGGGGGGTTTGGGGGGGGGGCGGTTTGCCCCCCTCCAATCCACTCTCCCCGGGTAGAGTCGGCTGTGACGGTGCTAAAGCGGTTTCCTATTTGCATGGCCCATGCAGATACCCGGTGTTCCACCTTACGTATCCCAAACGTATGACCGCCTCGGGAGTAACAGGACAAACCTACATAAGCAACAAGAAGGCTCAGTCGCCGCCACCATGCTCGTGGAGTGGTTCACCGGCTAGTTTACCACTGCAACCCTCCATTTACGCCCGGATCTTCCTCAGGCGGCAAGGACCGCTCCCAGCTGCACTGTAGTGACAGCACAAGTTGCCGAGAGCGGCGGGAGCGAGAGCATGAACACTCGTTTACCTGCGCTTGCTTGAATTTCTTCACGTTCACGTTCAGAGCACTGGGCAGAAATCACATTGCGTCATCACCCGCGAGGGCCATCGCAATGCTTTGTTTTAATTAGACAGTCGGATTCCCCAGTCCGTGCCAGTTCTGAGCTGAGCGTTGAATGGCGGCCGAAGAGAACGATCAGGACGGCGGAACCGCCCCAAAAACCTCGCAGCAAGGAAGATCCGCGGGAGGCCAAGGCACGGTACCGAGCTCGGATACCGACCCCCCGTGAAGAAGGATCATTCACCTCGTCCAGGCCCGGCACGTCAGCCAGACCCACTTCCCGACCAAGCCCGACGCGCCCCGCTCCTCAGAGCCAATCCTTATTCCGAAGTTACGGATCCAATTTGCCGACATCCCTTACCTACATTAGTCTATCCACTAGAGGCGCTTTACCTTGGAGACCTGCTGCGGATATGGGTACGAACCGGCGCGACACCTCCACGTGGCCCTCTCCTGGATTTTCAAGGTCCGAGGGGAAGATCCGGACACCGCCGCAACTGCGGTGCTCTTCGCGTTCCAAACCCTATCTCCCTGCTAAAGGTTTCCAGGGAACTCGAACGCTTATACAGAAAAGAAAACTCTTCCCGGATCTCCCGACGGCGTCTCCAGGTCACTTTGGGTTACCCCGACGAACACTCTTACGAGGGCCCAAATTGTATGCGGTTCCGCTGCCGGGTTCCGAAATAGGAACCGGATTCCCTTTCGCCCGACGGGTGTGCACTTTTGTCAAATACTTTAGAAACATACACCGTCATCGACATAGGATTTCTCCTAGGGCTTAGGATCGACTGACTCGTGTGCAACGGCTGTTCAAACGAAACCCTTCTCCACGTCAGTCCTCCAGGGCCTCGCTGGAGTATTTGCAACTACTACCAAGATCTGCACCAACGGCGGCTCCAGGCAGGCTCACGCCCAGACCCTTCTGCGCACACCGCCGCGACCCTCCTACTCGTCAGGGCTTCATGACGACGAACATCGCTGTTCACCGCCCCACTTGCCGCTGAAGGCCGAGTATAGGCGCAACGCTTCAGCGCCATCCATTTTCAGGGCTAGTTGCTTCGGTAGGTGAGTTGTTACACACTCCTTAGCGGATTCCGACTTCCATGGCCACCGTCCTGCTGTCTTAAGCAACCAACGCCTTTCATGGTATCCCATAAGCGTCGACTTAGGCGCCTTAACTCGGCGTTTGGTTCATCCTACAGCGCCAGTTCTGCTTACCAAAATTGGCCTACTTGGCACTTTGATCCATTGCAATAATCTCGTGGCTTCAACGTTCAAGCAAGCCAGAGATCTCACGCATTTAAAGTTTGAGAATAGGTTGAGGTTGTTTCGGCCCCAAGGCCTCTAATCATTCGCTTTACCAGATGAGACTCGCTCAAGCGAGTGCCAGCTATCCTGAGGGAAACTTCGGAGGGAACTAGCTACTAGATGGTTCGATTAGTCTTTCGCCCCTATACCCAGTTCCGACGATCGATTTGCACGTCAGAATCGCTACGGACCTCCATCAGAGTTTCCCCTGACTTCGTCCTGACCAGGCATAGTTCACCATCTTTCGGATCCCAACGTATACGCTCTGGGTGCGCCTCTGCTCGCAATGAGCACGAGACGCCCCGGGAGTGCGGACTGGCATCGTAACGCAAGCCATCCTTCCTAGGTCGACGCTAAGGCCGACCTTCACTTTCATTGCGCCTTTAGGCTTAAAAAGTCCCAATGACTCGCGCACATGTTAGAGTCCTTCGTCCGTGTTTCAAGGCGGGTCCTGAAAGTACCCAAAGCAGTAGCGCCTTCGACCGGTAAATCCGTTCGAATGTAGGAGCCAGTTCGAGGACATCGTCGACTAACGGCCACATCAAGCACCCGGCAACGGCACTAGGTTCGTAAATCCGAGCGAGACGAGCCTGCCGACGAGCCAGAACGCACTTAATGCGGCCCAATACCATTTTATAGCGATCTATACCGCCAGGCAGCCGGCCGAGCGACCAGTGGTCTGCCGCGTGCACGCGTAAACGGGACGCGACAGTCGACCAAACGGGCCGTAGGCCGGCACCCAACGGGTCGCGACGTCCTACTAGCATACCGCAGCGAACGCGTGACGCGAAACCGAAGTCCCGGCCATCGCATCCACACGGAAGCCATCGTCGCTGAAGATGAGTCCCCCCATTCGATCTTTTGGGTTTTTCAGGTTTACCCCTGAACGGTTTCACGTACTCTTGAACTCTCTCTTCAAAGTTCTTTTCAACTTTCCCTCACGGTATTTGTTCGCTATCGGTCTCGTGGTCATATTTAGCTTTAGATGGAGTTTACCACCAACTTAGAGCTGCACTCTCAAGCAACCCGACTCTAAGAAGAGGTCCTCCCACGGCGCGTCCCGGTCACTACGGGCCTGGCACCCTCTACGGGTAAGTGGCCCCATTCAAGATGGACTTGGACGCGGTCCGATACCGCGGGGAGAATTGGACCCTCCCGAACACCACATTTCCCGGCGGCAGAACCGCGGGATTCGGTGCTGGGCTCATTCCTGTTCGCTCGCCGCTACTAAGGAAATCCTTGTTAGTTTCTTTTCCTCCGCTTAGTAGTAGTCCGCTCAGCGGGTAGTCTCGCCTGCTCTGAGGTCGTCGATCGTTACATATTTTTAAATGGTCATCATAGATGCGAACGTGCACAAGTTTTCAAGACCAAAGTAACAAACCTAACGTCGGTCCGCCCGGTGCGATTACAGTTAATGCTATCGCGCAAGAGCTCCGGGAACAATGAGAAAAAACCATGTATCATTTCGAGCGACGCCGCAAACAAGACGCACGCGAATACACGCGCGACTTGTCGACGAACGCTCAGGCTATCGCCTGCTTTATAATGATAACACGAGCAGTCTGGTTTTGTTTGTTAAACGACCCTCAGCCAGGCGTGGTCCGGGAATCGTATCCGAGGACCGCAATGTGCGTTCGAAATGTCGATGTTCATGTGTCCTGCAGTTCACAAGTTGACGCGCAATTAGCTGCGTTCTTCATCGACCCATGAACCAAGTGATCCACCGTTCAGGATAATCATTTATAAAAATTTTTCACTCTTGAAAGAGTGAAAATTTCGTTTATTAATTTAGAAATCCTTAACGAGTCGAGATTCGAAAATCCCGAACTACACAGGGAGCGACGAAACACGAGGCTCCGTCGGCCTTTAACCGCGCTCATGGCATGGTTATAACATTGCGCCAGAGCGGCGCGGTGCTTCGTCTTACTGGGCGAGAATTCATTGAAAAACCTTCGAGAACATGTCTCGTTCGATCGAAAAATTATATTAATTTGTGAAAGGCTACCACTATTAAGAAAAGATGTGAAGACTAGTTTAGAAGCGGGTGGCTGATGCTTGTTGCTTGTCGGAGAGGTCTTCAGCTGCAGTTTATGACTTAACTACGTCGAGGGGAAGTGAAGCCGGGGTGGCGGAAGAGTTACCCGCGCCCAAGCTTGGAAGTGTACGTTGTCGAGGGGGTCTAAAAAAAAAGAGCCCCAAGAAGAAAAGCGGAAGGAAAAAAGCGCGTTATCGGGACGAAGAAGCAAACAGAGGCTAGTCAGTCGAGACTTGAACTCTGCAGCGAGCGCATCTAATGAAACAAGCGTTTACAGTGTTTATAAATGTGAAATAAGCGGACAAGAAAAATTCGAAGTGCGCCGTACCTAAACAAATGCGTCACAAGAGAGCGATATTGTGAATTAATAAAAGGACAGTAAACAGAAGAAATTGAAGTTTTATTATATATTATAATTTTGTGCCGCTAATCCCTCCTCGCCCTCAACATGCACCTTATCATTTTTTTTCATTAAAATTTTACATCTTTGACCGCCCACGCACGCTCCCCCCCCCCCCCCACTCCCATTTCAGATATTTTACCTACGTACTCGTACGACCCTAAGGAGCTGTTTTACGAATAAATTGAGACTGCACCTGATCAGTTCACTTTTTCGTAGCCAGCTTTTTGACTATCAGGGGCGGCAGGGGGGGGGGCAGGCGGGAAATCGACGAGGCAGCACAGCACGCGCGTGGTGTGGCCAAGATATTGAGCTTCGCGGTACATTGAGTGGCGGAGTCGGATGAGAACGCAGAATCGGGACTACGCGAGTCTCGGATGGAGCGCCAAAGGGGCAGGGAGAACGACAAATCTGATGAGGTTGGATGACGTTAATGGTTTCAATTGACTTATATGCTACTTATTAAGGGGTTATGTCTGAATTGAAATTTTAAAAAATCTAAATTTTTTTTATTTGATTTTTTAAAGGCAAATTTACTGTAGAATGAGCTGTTTTAGTCCTTTTTACCCGAAAGAATTTCGTTACAAATTTATAAGCATAAACGAAAAAAATGCAATTTTTCAAAATTGCGTATTGTTCATATTTTGTCTTATAACGCTTTTGATTATTCAAAAAAATTGCATTTTTATAGAAAATGTAACATTCAATGTGTTCAGAAATCCTTTTGAAAACGCAATTTTATTTAAAAAAAAAGCACAAATTATTTACTAAACCATTACGTCCTGTAATAGCTAATTTTTATGAAATCGTAGATTTTTTTTATTTTGAATGTTCAAAATAGAATAAATTTAGAATTTAAATTTTGTCTTGTAATTTTTAATCAAAATTATAAAGGGGTAAAAAAACATACGTGCAAATTTAAATTAACATGGCACCTTATAGTATATGGAAAAGGAAATCACTGTTTTACCGACCTAGTCGAGTTTGCATTCAGACATTAGCTGTTACGTCTGCTGTCTGTAGTTTAGTGCAGGCTGGATGCTGTGCTGTTGGGATAACTTCTGAGTCTCACTAGTGTTCTACTTTAGATGAGCGTTTTGTACTATAAATAACATTATTTGTGAAGAATCTGTTCTTTGTGAGTGTATTCATCGTTTCAGGTACAGGGTTGCAAAGAATCGATTCAATATTGAATTTAATTCGATGAAATTCACAATTCATTTTTGAATTGTGAATTATATAACAAACAATTCACGATTCATTTTTGAATCGTGAATTGTTTGCCGTATAATTCACAATTCATTTTTGAATTGTGAATTGTTTGTCGTATAATTCACGATTCAAATTGAATCATGAATTGCTTGTCGTATAATTAACAATTCAAGAATGAATCGTGAATTAGTTATAGAATAATTCACAATTCCTTTTTATACTACTTAATTAATTAAATAAAGAATAAAATAAGGAATAAAAGGATAAATAAATTAAATAAGGAATTGTGAATTATATAAAAAATAATTCACGATTCAAAAAAGATTTGTGAATTATATGAGAAGCAATTCACGATTCAAAAAGGAATTGTGAATTATTCTATAACTAATTCACAATTCATTTTTGAATTTGGAATTATACGACAAACAATTCACACTTCAAAACTGAATCATGAATTGTTTGTTATACATATAATTCACAATTCAAAAATGAATCGTGAATTGTTTGTCCTATAATTCAAATTTTTGCAACCCTGTTCAGGTATATGGGCTATAAATCTCATGTGCACGAGAAGATGCCTGTGTATTAGATGGTCTCAAAGTCTACTGTAATTGCTAATGATCCTATAAAGTAATGGGTAAGCAATGACAAAATTTATATTCAACTAAAATATGCTGACTGTGAATGCGTATTAAAAACTTACATTTCAATTTCAGCTTTCGATACTGGTATATCTACATGTACAGCACCTGGGTCTTCATACATGCCTTAATATATAGGTATCTTACACCAAAATATAAGAAAAATATGCCAAGTAGTTCATGGAAGTACTACCAGTTAAATATACATGAGTGTCTCGATAAACTTTACATGCATTTTTCTCAGTTTTGTCATTTTTATAATTTTAGGTCCTTTGCCGCAGGATATCTCAACATCCAGATGATGAATTGACACCAAACAGGATTTAAAATCTTCTGAATACGTTTCTTCACTGCTTGAGTGGAGCAGAATTGACTAATATAAGGTAAAAGTCAATGTTACGTATGTGAATATATGTAATTGTTAAGTCCTGACTACCTCAACTAAATGCCTATAGTCAGGATTATTTGTAGGGATAAAAATCTAGCGATTATAAGTACCTAACTCTCTCAAATAAATATATTTCCTATGAGAACAAAATCGGAACTTACCTTGTTTGAACTTATGACGTTGGATAGTCCTTTATTATTCAAGAAGAATTGTTGCAGGTCCAGTTAATTCAGATTTCAACGTACAGGTTTTTAGGATTAAATTAAATTATTCCACACAATAAAAGTATACTATTATTTACTATATTTATTTTCTAACAAAACTTTAAAAACAGTAACACAACTTAAAAGTATGTAAACCGTAATAAGTTACAACAATGAATTTTAAAATAATCAAAACTCCGCCAATTTTCGAACCGGCGTGGACGGAGTCGATACGAAATCTTGACTGCCTAATTGAGGGCATTGCGTCTCTTTTAAGCACTAAACTTAATTTACAAATTTACAACATTATTGAATATTAATTATTAAACATTTTGTAATTTTACATACAATAACGCGATCTTTCAAAAGTATAACGCTTAGTCTGCGTTTCGCAAGCTCAGCGTCAGCTGAGCTCTTACTTTTGAAAGTGTGACAATTAACGAAACTCATGCATTGACATAATCAATGCTGTCATTTGAATTTTGAAATGACTGTTTCTTGTTTCAAAATAAATAACGTCATAAGACGTTACATAATATTCACTATAATTACTAATATAATCATCTTACGAGTTACTAGATATTTAAAATTTATATTTTGTAGAAATGTCTTCCACTCAAGCAGTGAAGAAACATTCAGAAGATTTTCCATCCTGTCTGGTGTCAATTCATCATCTGGATGCTGAGATATCCTGCGGCAAAGGGAAAAAAGTGCTGAAAATTAGTGATTCATACATGTAATTGTTTACAATGTAAGTATAGATATTATCTATTTACAGGTTTAATTCAGGCATAACCCCTTAAGGAATGTTGGTACGAATCACTTGTCTTTCCGACAAGGATTTTGATGCTGTACGTGGAGAAGATAATTCAAATTTAAATCTGATTCAGGGGAATATTTTTAGGGGCATTTCTTTTGAAGTGATAAATTCTTATAGCTCACTTGAGGGGTAACTCGACGAAAAACAGTTCCTCGATTATATGTTTGCTGTAAAAAAATTGCATATATAGGTATACAGCATAGGAAAAGCGTGGAAAGCGAAGGAGGAGAAATTCTGACTCGAAATTTCTCGGCAGAGCGAAGGGCTCGCGATCCCCACTTGCAGTAGTCTTTATACAGCTGAGTCACAGTGTGTGTATTGTTATTTTTGTTATGCAAAAGAAAATGCTCACAAAGAATCCTTTCTTGTCACATGATGTTATGCAAAAATAACAATAATGAAAAGAAAACAAAGTGGTTCACCAAATCAAGGGGCGCGGTAGCGCCACGATGGCAAGTATAAGGTACGTGAGTACGTACGCCGCCGTTGGGCGCTAGCCAGACCCTATTATACATCTCATAGGCATTGTTGGGAACTCGACATACGGTTTTCTTCACTTTGACAGTATTATTTGTCACATAGAAATACTCAAACGAAAGCTTGAGACGAAACTAACAAAATCACATCAGGGTCACATTTTCTGAAAATGCTTCTATGAACAGATATTGTAAAGTGAAAGTTCGAGCCCCTCGATTCTCATCAAGAGAGAAGAATGGAAACTGAACAATTCTTCCGGTTACGTCAGCTCTACGTATTTCCGTAATAATATATAGAACACCATGCATCAATATAGATCTACTTGTACATGCTGAGCAGATGCAGACGATGTTTTACGGGGAAACATTGTTTATGTTTATAATAATCAACGTAAATATTTTAATTAATAATTTAACATATTATTATAAAATATTGTGATAGTGCGAAATATATCATAAGTTTAATATTTTAAAACAGTGTCATTTAAAAACAGTGGGAAATAAGTCAATTTCGTTCATAATGATCAACATGATTAATAGTGTATATAATTAGATTAGATAAGTAATTAGTGTTATGATTGTGATTTATTAATATACAATATAAATCAAGGTTTCGTGAACTGATACTTTGTTTAAATGTTCTCTTTTCTTTTTCAGATACTTTTGGGAGGTTATATTGTCATTGAAAAAAGTTTGAATTATAAATATTTATGATCTGCAGTATTCATTATGCTGTGAAGTGAGAATATTTATTAAGTTAGCAGAATACCTGGTGCAAGCGGAAGGAAGTTCAGAAGACAAGTGATTTTTTAGAAGTTTCTCCCAATTTTGAGAGAGCAAGTATACTCACATTCCAGATGTAACGAGACTTTTTCAAGTTTCACTGAAAGGCATTATTCAACTATAAGATTATACATAATTTTCTTGTTATGTGACAAGCTAGTGAAAGTGTTGTGCTTTTTAAGTATCATTGAAAGTTTTGTTATTAATCTATAAGTTCAGAAGACAAGTGGTTCCAGATGTAACGAAACTTTTCTCAATGGAAAAGCATGTTTTACTTAATGTACGGTGTAAAGAGAACTTGTGATGGCATACAATTTTACAAGCGAAGAATTCTTGTGACATGACAAGCTGGTGAAATTTTCATATTTTGGTATCGAAGAAAGTTTTTAATGTTTGCAGTGCATGTGTTAAGTACTCGCGCACGTGAGCTTATAGCACGTCAGAAATATCGGGGGAGCACGCGACACGATAAACACTTAAAGCATTTAACCGCGATTCAAATCTCTGCGCGATCGGGATACGGCGAGACTTTCACTTTTTAGAAGAGCCACGAATTAACTTATGTCATGCAAAATGATTATATGTTGTAAATTTATACAAATTCTTACCTTTGGGTTGGATGAGCTGGGCCGCTTGGCTAAATAATATATTAGGGCTGTGCCAAATTACTATTTCTGTGCAAATTATTATTTGGATGCAAAACTATTGTCTGTATGCAAATCGTCACGTGTGAACGAAATCAGGAAAGTGTTGAGCAGCACGCTGGAAAATAATAATAAGCTAAATAAGCTGAATATGCGATACTTTATTCAAGATTTTAAACAAACCAAGCCACGCAGGCGTCTACGACAATACTCAAGAAACTAGAATGATTCTAAACAAGAAACTACGTGCACTCGGCTCGGTGGCTCAAGATGCTCTGCCGGAGGGCGCGCAATTATGCAGGGGAGAGAGCGCGTCACTTTCTCTCCCACTAATTGTTCTTACCTCTCCCCCATCCCTCTCTTCGCTTCATTAGCTACTTCGCTCTCACTTGCACTCTCGAGCTTTGGGTGAAGTCCGCCAGCTTATGGGAGGGCGAAGCGCTTGGTCAGCGTTTCGAGGGCTGGAGGAGAGGTACCGCTATCGCTCGTCTTTGTGCGACTTGGCGACGGCTGGGCGCATACTTTTGCACCTCTCTAATTACTTATGCGTTATGCGACGTTGCCAATTTGTACTTTGGCATCGGCACATAACATCGTCCCCCCCTTGGAAGGTTTGCCGTCCCGGCAAACGATGGTATCGAATGCAGGGTGGTTGGGGGTGAGTTGATTGAAGAATTCCCATTGTATGGGGGTGTATTTCAGCCTTCTGATTATTTTGTGCCCTTGGTGTTAGTTGATATCTTATGTTATTGTTAGTACTTATGCTAGGGGACGCTGGGGTCAATGTGCAATAAATGATTATAAAATTTATATTAAAAAAATTATATTTATATTTTATTTGAAATGTTTAATTAGTGTGTGCAGTAATAATAAAAAAAAATGGATAAAAATTTTTTTGAATGCATTTCGTTGGTTTTTTTATCGCAGTTGTGGCTTGCATTCCTGTTGGTGCAGGTGGTAGTGGGTTACAGCTATGGATTTTCCACACAATCCATGGATCTTTTTGTTTTGGCGTGATTGGTAGATTGCCAAAAACTCTTTGTTGCATTGCTCTTTGGCGTATTGTGCATCTTCTTCTAAGTTCAAATTGATGAAACCCATGTGCGTGTGAGTTTTTGCATCACATTTTTCCAAGGGAATAATTGTGTAGCGGGTGTGCGTCACTTCTCCAAACTATTCAAAGTGACGCGTTGCCTCGCTGCACAACATCCCCCTTGGTACTTTGATGCAAAGTACCGATTTATGGACTGGCCTTGAGCTATGCATTTCTGATACTCTTCCATAGTGTGCATCATAGAAATTTGGCGCTTGCTCTAACGCCCTCTTGGCTGAAGTTTCTCTTTCATAATGTATATATGCATTCCACTGGTTCAGTGGCTCTCTTGTGGTGGCGTTTCTCTTTTGCACAATATCGAATTTCAGGATTTTCCCGAATTTGCTGAAATCTTCATGCACCATATCGTGTTCCTTATGGCTATATACTATTTTTATTTTTTTGAAGTCTGTGTTGCCATCTTCTCCTTCTTCTGTGAGGTTTTCCTCCGTAATGGCTCGTGTGCATATTGCCAGTTCCTCGATTTTTAGGATCTGTTGTTCTTCCAGATCGTTTTGGTAAGTCGCTTTTGCTATTTTCAGCGACGAATATGGTGTGGTGAAGTGTTGTACTCGTGCATTTTCTTGAGCTTCCCGTAGCAGTTGTGCTGCTCTTGCTATTGATCCATTGTGCAGAATTTTTATTGTTCTTGCGTCCGGATTGTCGAACTGCTGGACCATGATGTCATTATATTTTTCTTCTAGGGTTTGTTCCGGTATGACTGCAGCAGCTCCTTCCTCGCTATTTATTTCGTCTGCATTTTCATTATCATTTATGTCTGCAGTTCGTGTTTGTTCTGCATTTTCTTCGTTTGCATTTCCTTGTTCTGCATGTTGTTGGGTTTGCGGGAATATTATGTCGTTCCACTGTTGGATCGACTCTGCATTGTCTAGTGTAATTAGTCTCACCGACACTTCCTTCTCATATATCACGTCGATTTTTGCAACGTTCCTATTATTTATTACGTGCAGTTGCACGTCGTCGATTTGCTCGACGGCCCCAAATGTTTTTATGTAATTTAGGACTGGGGTAACCACTGTTTGTGGTTCATATGTAACCCGTATTTTTCTTGCATTTCTCGTTTGTGTTTGGACGTGCAATACCTTAACGCCTCCACGGTCCATCTGTAACAGAATAAGAAGAAATGTGGTTGTGTTAAAAAGGGGTCATGTGTGCTTTCTTAATTATAAACGAAATTTTTCGCTTCATGCATAGCGGGTTAGTTAAGCTATTGGTTTGCATGGTTAGTTTTTTTAAACAGTGTTGTGTAAATGTGTGTGTATGTGTTTATGATGTGTGTGTGTGTATGTGATACGTTGGTAACGTATTGTGATTATTCATTGTCGGCATTTTCTTTCAAAAAGTCGGCTGCATGTTGTACGATCCATTCGTCTTTTGGTTCTATTGGTATTTCCTTATTGTCTAATTTTTCTTTTGCTTCTTTCTCCTCTAACTCCTTATGCCAATCTTCTTGTTCGGTCTCGACTGGTGTTATGTCTAATTTTTTCCAATTATTTTTCATTTCTTTATTTCCCCAACTATCGTTGTCTGATTCTTTTTCTTGATCGTTGTCAGATGTTTCATTGTCTCTTCGTGTGCAATTTTCATTTTGTTTTTGCCATTGATGTTTAGCATACTTGAATTTTTTGCATACTTTCTTTATTATTTTGTCTACATTTTCTTTGTCGTGGAAACTGGTTTCTGTTATGTATTTGTCTGGGACTTTCATGTCTCCTTCCCAGGACAGATGGTGGTAAACCATGCATGTCGTCATTTGTAGGTAATCGAGTAGTTCGTCTCTTGTTTCCTCGTCATTTACGGAGAAATAGATTTTCCTTGCTGCATGGATGGTAGCCATGATATTATCATTGTCTGGTTCTTAATCTGAACTGCTTGAATTGTCGCTTTCTGCCTCTTTAGGTTTTTGCTTGGTGAGCTTATTTTTCCTTCCCACGGTGTATAGTGGTTGTCTATACTGCCATGGTACGTAGCGCATGGGCGTGGTATGAAATCTCATGAATGATGGTATGTCATTCTTGATATGATTATTGATGTCTTCAATTTTATAAGAGCCATGAGCTATTGATATCCCAAGTGGTTCTCTTGGGTAATCTTTTTCTTGGTAACGAATTGGAATGTCAATGTTCAGACTAATGGTGTCCATTCTAGCTATTCTAACACAAATGTGTGTGTGTGCTTAATTTATTATTGGTGAGTGTACTTTTGTTTGTTAGTTACAGACAGTGGTGTGTTTGGGGTGCGTACAGTTATAAATAATGTGTGTTTATTTACTGTTTGAAATGGGGTGTGTTTAAATATTCAATAAGTCCATGTTTAAGTAATTTGTCTCGTCTAGTAATGCATTTTCTTGTTCGGTCGACATGTCTTCAGTTGTGTTTTCTGCTTTGTCTTCGCCGTTGTTTACATTTGGTATCTGGTCCTCATTTGGAGATACTATGCCTTCCTGTTGTCTTGCAATTAGTATTCTTGATTTTTGTAATTTTTCTGTCCATAGAGTTTGTTTGATGCAGGTTTTCTCGTGTAGGTGGTAAATATCTATATCGATGTGTTTGTTGCATTTTTCATGTTTCTTTGTATATTTTTCTTTGTTTGATTTTGATGGTTTTCTTGGTACTGAATATACGGCGTTGTAGATGGCGTCGCAATCTGTTTTTGCTTTTTCTGCATCTTGTTCGTCGAAGTACTGTACATATCCATATGCAAGTTTTCCTTTTTTGTCTTTTATAGTTTGATAATAAACTAATGGTCCGTATTTTGCGAAAGCTCTGAAGAATAGTTCGTCCTTAACTGTGTCGGAGTATTCCCAGGGTAACGTACAGAATAGTCTATGATTGTCCATCGGAGCGGGTTGTTTGTTTACAACATGTACTTCTGATTTTACTGGGCATGATTTTTTGATTTGAGTGTTCATTGTTTCCTCATCCATTGGTGTGTTTCGCCTTTTTGCTGCATGCGGGCTTGTAGCTTTTTTGAATCTATTTTGTTTTATTAAGGTTGCTCTTCTTTCATATGCTTTGGTTGCATCTCTTTCGGTGTTGAAGATCATGGTGATTTTCTTCGTTCCTGCTTCGAACTTGTGCTGTTCGTAGTGAATAGTGACCGGCGTTGCAATGTATTCGAATTCTCTTAGTATGGCATACATTGGTATGTCATTGTCGCAGAAAATGGTAATCGATTTCCGTTGCTTAGCTGCCATGTTGTTATTTTTCTAAAAACGAAAATCGTTGTTTTAGTTGATTTCCGCTTGCTGTAGTGGTAGATCTAAAGTCATCTGTGGTGTTTGTACGTCTCGTCGTGTGTTATATTTGGCTTTCGCGCCTTCTCCTATTGTTATATTCTGTAGTTCTGTAATGTCGATATTTTTTGTGTTGTGTTTGTGTATTTTGTGTGTTTGCTTTTTGGTGCGCAGAGTCAATTTTTTAAATATTTTTGTCTTTACTATTATATAAATTATTATAATGAAAATTATTATTTGTGTAGTTATTCCTCCATAAACTAGGGTGTTAGTTTTGAAGTCTTTGCGTTTGTGGTCGCTTATCTGATTTAATTCTTTTAAAATTTCAGTTAGGGGTCTTTCTTTTTTGTGATCTATTGACAGGTCATTATTATTAATTTTAAATATGTGGGTGTTTGGGTATGTTTCGATGTTGTGTGATAAAAGTGGGTAATTTTCTGTTAATTTCAGGCTTATATTTGGTGAATATATGTACGTGAAATTTGTTTGTTTTGTGCTTTCACCTGCTAGAACTGTGGTTGCAGTTTTAGCTATGCATTGAGGTGATATTCTTAATATTCCTGCTTCTTTAATTGTTATTTTGTATTCAGGGTATTCTTTACAAATGAGGGTCATTGGTGTCTCAAAAGTTGTGGAGTATAGCCAAGATTTGTCTTGCTCCAAGTAGTTCCATTGTATTTGGGTTAAAGGGTTGATTCTAATGTCGCAATATTTGATGGTGTCAATTGTTGGGTCTAATAATAATGTGATTTCACAATCTGTTGATTCGGAAGTATTGTGTTGCGGACCAAGTATTGGGCAGATTTGTGCATAATGGGTGGTTAAACAGTTGTTTAATTTGTTTTCATTGAATTTTATGTATTTCGTTTGATCTATTGTTGTAGCAATATGAGTGTGAGATGGCTTTATGTGAGCCATTCCCAAACTAATGTTATGATGCCATTGTGGTATCGCAATGGGGTGCATTTTGTATAATTGATATTCTGCGTGGTCTACTAATAGTAAGTGTAGGATTATTATTGTTTTTCCATTTTGATGTAGTGCATCAATTTTGGAAATTTTAATTATTTCTTCTGTTCTCATGTGTTCAGAAGGTATTGGTAAATTCATGTCCTTACTCACTCTCTTGATATCTGCGTTTATTTCTTGCAGAATATTGTTCGAGAGTATTTCTGGGTGAATTTTACCATTCTTTATCTCCCTTAATATGTCAAGTAATTTTTCATGACTTTTTGTAATGTGGTCAATGGTCATGTCTAATCTTTTGACATAGAGTATTATCTCTACTAGGTATTTCATTTGTTCACTTTCTTTTAGTACATTTGTTATTACTTTAGTAAGTGATTTTTCGAAACTTTCTAGGATGGTTTGGTGATTTTTTGTTATTTTGTATAATTCTTCAAATTTTGTTGCTATTATGTGTGTATTCTGGTCTACTAAATGGATTACTTGTTTTTGATCTTGGAACAATTGGTCAATGTTCTGGTTGACATTGTGAATGTCATCTTCTGTTGCAAGACCAAACAGTGATTTGCTTATGGATCCTATAAATCCTAGGGGTACCATTCTTTTCATCCTGATGCTCAAGGGGTATTTCGAGTTAGGATATTCTACTTGACCTAAAGTGGTGATGGTGTTGTTAATTGTTTTTCTTAATTCTGCCATATTTTGTTGTTTGATTTCTAGCAGGTCAGTGCCTAGAGCATTTTTGCATTTATGTTCTTCTATGACTGTAATGCATTTGTTGTATACTTCAACGTGAGATTGTGATAGGTTATGCATATCTAGGAATTGGTCAACGTCAATGACTATGTTGACTTTTCAGTTTGTTCTAATTATTTTTACTGTATTTGTTTTCTCATAATAAATGCCAGGGTTTGGCGATAATGATTCCATTGAATGTAATTTTTCTGCAATTAAGCCTGGTAGGCTGATGATGATGAAGATGAATTGAATTGAGCGGTGATTCATCTGTAACACAAGACAAAGTTAATCAGAATTGTTTTCTGATTCTGACTCATCAGTTTTTGTGTGTACATCTTTGAGTTTGTCAATGTGTTTTCTAATTCTTTTGCCATTGGGGTATTCTAAAATGACATTCTTTCTGCCAACAAATTCGATAATTTTTAGTGGTTTGTTTCGGTAGGCATCAAATTTACTTGTTCTTGGCTCATTGATTAAGCGTGCATATCCGCCTATTTTGCCTTTCGTATTTTCTTGTCATGTCTTTCTTTCGACTTTATTTTGTTTTTTATTTGTCTTTCGCCTGCTAATACTTTCATTTCGTCTAGTCGAAGTATTAGGTCTCTGATGTAAACATTGTATGTGCGAAGTTTTTCATCAGATGGTATTTTGATTGGAAAACGTGCAGTTTTTCCGTATACTAATTCAAACGGTGTGAAGTTTGTTGCGGCATGAATACTTGTATTATACGTGAAGGTGGCAAATGGTGCTAATTTGTCCCAATCATCGTATTTCTCTGAGTATATTCTTATGAATTCTACTAGTGGTGCATGGCTTCTTTCTAATGAACCATTTGTTTGTGGTCGGTAACCTGATGTTGTTAATCTATTTATTTTAAAAATTTGCAACATTGTTTCTACTATACTTGATAGAAAACTTGTTCCTCTGTCTGAGAGTATTGCTCTTGGTGCTCCAAATTGACAAATTAAATGCTTGACCAGTGCATCTGCGATGGTGGTTGCATTCAGATTTTTAATTGGTATAGCAATTAAATACTTTGTTAGGTTGCATTGCATTGTTAGTAAGTGGCAATTACCTGATGGCGTTTGTCTTAATTTGCCTACTGTGTCAATTGAGACTTTGTCAAAAGCTTCTATTGGTGTGTCAGTGATAATCATTGGCTCTCTTGTTTTGAATCGTTCAATTTTCTTTTCTTGGCAACTTTCGCATTTTCTTATGTAATTTTGAATGTCATTGCGCATTCCTGGCCAATAATATCGTTCTCTGATTTTGCGATATGTTTGGTTTATACCTTTGTGACCACCGGTTAGGCTGTCATGTAAATTTGCTATAATTTGTTTTCTTTCTTTTTCCAATGGTAGTTCTGCTTTTCCACAGCAGATTATTACCTTTATTGGAGAATTGTTGAAGGTTTTTGCTAGAAGCTCGGTGATTAGACCGGGTTCTAATTCATCTGTTAAATCGCCTCTACGCGATATTCTGAAACTTTTTGCTTCATTTTTTATTAATACTGTTTTCAAGTTTTGCTAGGAATTTTCTAATTCTGCAATGTTTATTGTGTTGTAATACTTGTCTTTAATTATGACAGAATAAATTTTGTGTTTTTTGAATGCTGTAACAAAAATTTGACCGATGTGCGGTTTTTTGTTTTTGATATTCGTTAACTCTATTGCTCCTATGTCAGTGAGTAGTTTGACTATTGAAGTTGTGCATTCACAATCCTGTGAAAGAAAATGTACTAAATTGTCTCTTTTGTATGTTAGACATTCTCTTATGGTTACTATTTGTTCTCTTTCTGGTAATAATTTTCGATCTGTGTCTGAATCCTTGTCAATTGTCGAATTGATGGATTTTTGCACTGAACCGTATCTTTTATTTATTGATTCTAATATCTGTGGGATTGTCACTAACTATGGAACCGTTGTTTCTGGTGGTTGTGAATATCGTATTTCATAAGTTTTGTCGTCAAAATTTTCGTCTATGACGCTTATATCTGTTGTTTTCAGCTTAACTCTTTTGTTTGGATGCGGCGTGCTTTTGGCATTTGGAGATTTATTTATTATTCTTGTAGTGTCTGAAATTCTTCCTTTTGTTGGGTATATTATTCCGTCTATTGGTGTTTCATCTTCTTCTGGTTGGGAATCTCGTGCTTGTTCGTATCTTTTTACCAATTCTTTTTGAGATTTTTCTATTTGTTTTTGGAGTCCTTCTTCCATTACTTCATCCATGTGTTTGGTGCCGTAATGTGCATTTAATTCATCCATGCAGAATCTCATTTCTTCTGTTTGTTCTTCTCCATCAGAGAAGTGAGTTACAGCAATATCATATTCTTTGTTGATCTCTGTCTGTTGTGGGTGTAATTCTTCAAATCTTGCCATGCTTTCTTCTAATTTTCTGCTAGCTTCTTCGACTTCTTTTCGTGACAATGTTGTGACATTCGATGCATTAGTTATTGATTCGTCATCAGATGATTTGTCTGTGCCTGTATCACTTTTAGCTGTTATTGCTATTTCTATATTACTTATTGTTTTGTCGTTGCTGTCATTGGATGATATTTCGTCGTTATCGCTATTTGCTTATTTATGTATCTCCGATTCATCTATTCTCAATGCACTGCGTCTTGGATCTTCTAGTGGTGGGTTATCACTGGAGCTACCATCTACTACTGTTGAAGATAACCATGAAGTATTTGATATGTTCGTTTTTGTGGAGGTATTGGTGTCTGTATCACTATTATTGGTGTCATCACTATGTGCTTTTGATGTTGGAGCTTCTTGGCTGTTGCTTGGTGATTTTTGTCGTTTTGACTTTGGGTATGCTCCTTGATTGATGTATTGTTTTATTTTGCTTTCAACTTGAGGTGTTTTTGCTCTTGTTCTTTGGGCAATGACACTATGATCCAATTGTGGAGCTTCTTTACTTGTTTTTGCTTCTATTGGTCTTCCTCTCCCTCTGGGTGCATCTGTGTGTCCCAAGGTTTGTGCTCTCGGTCTTGGTGTTGGACTTTTGGCTTTTGATGTGCTTGGTTTATTTTGGTCGATTATCATTACTTTTAGTTTTGAGAGATTTTTGTTGATTTCTTCTTCCGATAAGTCTGGTGGATTTCTTGATAATGCGTCTGCGTTTTTGTTCAATTTTCCGGGCTTGTACTTGAACGTGTATTCATAGCCTGTAAAACGGAACATCCATCTCATCAGTCTCTGACCTGGATCTTTTCTACTATGCATCCAATTTAGTGGTTCGTGATCACACACTAATGTGAATTTTCTGCATAGCAAATATGGTCGGAATTGGTGTAGAGCATAGAGTACTGCTAGACACTCTTTTTCCGTTGTACTATAATTTCTTTCCGCTTTACTAAGTAGTCTCGATAGGAATTGGACAGGGTGTTCGAAACCATCGGTTTCTTGACTTAAAACCGCGACAATTGCGTAATCTGACGCATCTGTTGTCAATATGAATTCCTTGTCAAAATCTGGGAATTGCAGAATTGGTTCACTCATGAGACATTGTTTCAATTCATTGAAAACGTCTTCGCACTCTTGTGTCCATTCGAATTTTTTATTATTTTGCAGTAATGCTGTTAATGGTCTTGCTTTGTCCGAGAATTTTGGTATGTATTTTCGGTAATATCCGAACATTCCTAAGACTTCTTGAATGTTTGTTCTGCATTTTGGACGTGGTAATTTTGCTATTGCTTCGACCTTTTTCGGGTTTGGTTCAATGCCTCGTGCACTGATTATGTGTCCTAAAAATGCAACTTCTTTTCTGAAAAATTCGACTTTGTCGGGTTGAAGTACTAGTTTAGCTTGTCTTAATCTTTCCATGAGATTTCGTATTCGTTGTTCATGTTGTTTGAGATCTTTGCTGTAAACAATGATGTCGTCTAAATATACTAACATTTCAATATTTTGCAGGCCGCGCAGGATTTTTTCCATTAGGCGCTGAAATGTGGCCGTAGCGTTTTTTAAACCTTCTGGCATTCTTTTGTATTCATAATGACCATTTATTGTGGTAAACGCTGTCTTGTAACAATCTTCTGGTGCCATGGGTATTTGTTGGAACCCTGATGCCAGATCAAATATAGAAAAATAGACTGCTCCTCCTAGTTGATCCATTATGTCTGTTATATTTGGTAGTGGGTAAGCATCTCTGATTGTTTTTTTATTTAATTCTCTAAAATCTATTACCATTCTCCATCTTGGATTGCCTTGGCTGTCTGGTTTTTTGGGTATTATCCAAATGGGAGAATTATACGGTGAGTTTGAGTCTGTTATTATTTTGTCTTTTAACTTCTTTTGCACACTTTCCCTCACAATGTCTCTGTGTTTGGGTGGGTGTCTATATTGTTTGGTGTTAATAGGCACGTTGTCTTCTAGATGTATTTTGTGCTCTATCATGTCTGTGCACGGTAGTTTGTCTCCAGGCAGCAGGAATCTGTCTAGATAATCGTCAATAATTCGGTCAACAATGTGTTTCTCTTCAATGTTGAGATGATCTTTTCTAATTGCAGTTTTGACTTTTTCCATTCGTTCTGGAATGTTTGAAACTACTTCACCGTCAAATTCACTGTCGGTTTCTTCTAAAAAATGCGGTTCTGTGTCAAATGGTATTAATTCTTTTGCATTGATTTCAATGGTAACACTTTCTTGGCTTGTATTTATTGCCAAAATTGTTATTTATGTATATTCCTTCACCCATGAATACATCTTTATTTCCAGTGTCTATTCGTGGAAGGGATCCTTCTTTTAAGTCTGTTTTTATCAGATTTATTTGCATTATTTGTCGAGTTCTTGCCGGTATTGTGCATTTTACTGCATTATTTGTGTTTGCAGATATTTCTTCGAATGACTCTTCAGTGGTATTTTTCATTTCGTTTACTTGCAATAGACTGTCTATTTTTCGTCTTTTTGCATTTTTAGGTAAGTGTTCTTCTTCATGACCTTTAAACGGTATAGGTTGCATGACGTCGCTATTCACCATTAATGCATTCTTATAATATGAAATTACTGCTTCTTCTTTTTTGAGGTAATTTCTTCCCAGCATTCCATCTGCTTGTATAGGAAAATCGTCATGTACAATTTGAACTTTTACTGGCGTACTCTC